>JAHRHZ010000087.1:17002464-17032204 GCA_024137785.1 Ginglymostoma cirratum
GCTCCACACCTTGTTATCTCGGATGCTCCAGCATCTGCAGTACCTATTATCTCTGATACAATGTTAAAAAGGAGATGGTTTGGGCATTCTCAAAGTATTGTCTCTCAAAATAATAAAAGTAAGACAAAGAAATCCAGACCTGTCTGGACAACTCAGGAGATAACAACTAAGTTAAAACTGAAAAATTGCGCTTGTGACAGGTATTAGCTAACAAATATAGTTATGAACCGAACCAGTTATAATAAAAAAGTTTCAGAAGGGAGGTCGGAAATCAAATACAAGAAACAAAGAGGGATTATGAGAAAAGACTTGCAATTAACATAACAGGAAATCTCAAAGTCCTCCACAAGCCCATTAAAATAAGAAAAGCGTGTCAAAAGGAATAGTAGGACCAATTAGGGACCAAAAATAAAATTCAAACTTAGAGGCAAGATGAATATTTGAGGTGTTACATAGATTTTTTTTGTCTGTCTTAATGTATGAAGCAGAAGCTGCCGAGGCTATGATAGCAGAGGAAGGAATTGAGTCACTACAAGGGTTTAAAATTGATAAGGAGGGTGTACTAGATATGCTGTTGGTACTAAAAGTTGATGAGGCACTGGGACTGGATGAGACGCACCTAAGGATGTCGAAGGAAGTGAGAGTGTAAATTTCAGAGGCAATAATCTTTCAGTCTTTCCTGGATTTGGGGATAGAGTGTTCAAAAATGTTAAAAAGATTGGCTCGGCAATGACAGACCAGATGGTTTAACGTCAGTGGTAAGGAAGCTTCCAGAAACAATTATTTAAGATATAATTATGAATACGTGGAAGAATGTGGATTGATTTGGAAGAGACAGCATGGATTTGTCAAGGAAAAATCATGCTTAACTAACTTGCTGGAATCTTTTAAGGAAGCAACAGAGAGGATTAATGAAGGAAAGCTGTTGATGTGGTGTACATAGACTTCCAAACTTTTTAGCTTTGCGCATTTTCATGAGAAGCCGTTGAATGTCCTTTCATGTGATCTATTCACATGTTCTATTATCATTCACTTGATAATGATAAGGACTGAATTTAGGCTATTTTTTCACTGAATAAATCACGTGTTAATTAGCCCAATGATTCTTGCTAGGAAAGATCAGCTGACTCAACACTGAATCAAATCTGGAAATTTTTCATTCCAACAAAATGCTTCTCATGTGATAGTTATCACATGTAAACCACTGAAGTAGTTTGTTGCACTTTCCCAATGCGTAATACAACTTAAAGCTTTCAAATAGCATCCAGAGAATTTTGTTGGAATGTGTTCCAAATTTTATCTGCCCTCTGCTCTCTGACATCATTCCTGAATGGCTTAGGTTTAATTTTGAAGATTTGGTTACTTGAGGAAAGGAATGCAAACGGGTTCCCGAACGTTGTGTCCTGCCTCGTGGTAAGTATATTGGTTATTAAGATCAAGATTCCCCAATTTGTTATGGATCCAGATGTGATACCACAACTGTTAAGTTCCTTAGATAAGGAGGATGAGTTAGCTCCTCCCTATACTCACCCATCCCCTCATTCAGTTGCAACATATTTAATTTGTAAAGATCTCTTTCCAATGGACAGCTTTCTCCCAGACTCAAATGAACTTAATAAGGAGAAAAGTACACCAGGCTTTCTTGAATTAACAAAAATTAGTTCATTAGTTACTAATTGGTGAGAAGAGTGGATAGTTAAACATTACCACAATTGCACTGGAATATATCAACAGAGTTGAGATTTGTAGTGGAACAGAGGATTTTGGGATTATTAGTTTTATAGGCTGAGGGAAGTTCTTTTTTCCTGATTCTCTTTTTAACCAATTTTCAGCACTTGGAGTTAAAATCTTCCTTTACTTGCTACAGAGGGAGATTAGGAGATTGTTATTTGTTTGTTCATGGCATGCTCTGACTGTCTCCCAACATCCCACCAACCCTACCTTTGAACTTCCATCCCAATACCCCACAGACACGACATCTCTGCAAGACCAAATAACGTACAACAGGCAGCAAAAGGATCTGCCCAAAGGGAGAAGCACAACTGCTTCTATGACAAGACACTGTCGACAATAATCAAGTGGGAAATGGTTAACACTGTGTCCACTGTTTACTACACTGTTCACAGTTTTTGTTGCAGATATGGATTGATTATGTTAATTGGGTAGTGGTAGAATTGTGATCTTCATGTGGAATGATTTGAAAGGATTGAGTGAAGATGGTGAACCTGTTGATTGAGAGAATATGGCAACAGTGATCTGAAGTCCAATGCTGAGTACATTTCTCCAAAGCAGTCCTCAATTAGTTGGCAATGAATAGTCCCTGGACCGCCACCCCCAAAAACACCCCCAAATACACCCCCACAACCTCCACCCAAGTGTAAGGTTCTATCTGAAACCTTCTGTATTATCTAATGTGCCCCTGGGCTTCTTCTTCATCAAACTCTAGTGGCTGCTCAGCCTCACCCTCCCACATAATTTTGCTCGTTGTTTTGCCATGTGAATGGGATCCAGCACGTTTTGATTTCTCACTGTAGTGCTTCTTGACCACAGGGAACTTCCTGTAAGAATTCTTTAGTTATAGCTTAGTTTTCTTTTACGTTATGTTGTTTGGACGCATCGTGGCACACCTCCGTTTTTACTGACATCCTGAGATCGGACTTAAACCCAGAACTCTGGCACAGAGGCACGGATGCAAGCCTTCTCTATAAATTAGTATAGACACACATATTCTCCAAAAACCCTATTAGAGCTTCTGCTCTCTTCAAGTTCTCTTTATGTAATCACGTGACACTGACATCATTTACATCAGCATCACTACATCCGATTGATGGCTTTGCACTCTATAATGGAAATCACCAATCTCTTGTGTTTTCCTTGCTTTTAGAAAAAGTAACAGATTGCATCATCTGCCTCTTTTTGGAAATAATTCACTTTGGTAGATGGGATACAGCATGGTAAAATATACTAAAAGCCATAGTTCTAAAGAACGTGGAAGGACAGAGGGATCTGGGCAGATCATGTCCTTGAATCCTTGAGGATGGAAGGGCACAATGAGAGAACAGTCAGAAAGCATATTTTATCTTGGGCTTCGTACATACAGGTATAAAAGCAGGTAAGGTATGCTGAACCTTTAAAAGGCTCTGATTAAACCATCTGTATTATTTCTAGTTCTGATCACACACTTTAGGAATGATTTGTAGGTCCCTGAGTGGATGCAGAGGAGATTTACCAGAATAGTTCCAAGGATAATGGTTTCAGCTACAAAGTTTGTTTGGAGAAGTTAGGGTTGTTCTCCTTGCACTAAAGGAGACTGAAAGGAGATTTGACAGAGTTATACATGACTATGACAGGCTTAGATAAGGTACAAAAAATAAGATCTGTTCTCGTTAGCTGATGGCACAAAGATCAGGGGACACAGATTTCAGACACTGTGCAAGAAATACGGACTAATGTGAGGAACAACCTTTACCGCCAGGAGTAAAAATGCCCTGCATTTGTGGACAGCAGGGGCAGGGGTATGACAGTGGATTTCAAAGGGAAACTGGATAGGCACTTGAGAAACATCGACCTAGATGCTATAGAGTTACAACAGGGGAATGAACTGACAGAATTTTTTCCACAGAAAGCTTGCAAAAGACAAGCTAAATAAGCTGCATATACTTTGAGTTTATGTGATTAATTTGAGATGTAACACATGTTAAGTGAAGCATGGAAAAGCACAGCCAGTCAGGCAGCATCTGTGGAATAGGAAAGTCAATGTTTCGGGTCCTGACGAAGGGTTTTGGCCTGAAACATTGACTTCTCTGCTCCTTGGATGCTGTCTGACCTGTTGTGCTTTTTCCAGCTCCACATTTAATCACTTTGGCTTTAGCATCTGCAGCTCTTACTGTCTCCAAGTCGCTGAAAACCATACTGCGAAGTCTTTTCTAAGGATGCTCACCTTGAAGAAGTTTTCCTCTTCCCTCCAAAGAGAGGTCAGTGAATCTCTCTCGCACTGCAACCCCCTTGTTACTCCTCTGCGAGTCCTGACGAAGAGTTTTGGCCCAAAACATTGAGTTTCCTGCTCCTTGGATGCTGTCTGACCTGCTGTGCTTTTCCAGCTCCACATTTATTGATTTTGGCTTCCAGCATCTGCAGTCCTTACTGTCTTTAAGTGTAGCATGCTTGGGAGGAACAGGTGACAGTGGACTGTTGGTTTCCAAAGCTTTCTTTCATCTGGGTCTTTTGTAGACTGATCAACAAAACCAATGAGACAACTCCACATTGTTGCGTCATGCACTATCAAATGTTATCTGCAACTGCATCAGTCTCCTGTTTTAGAGGTCGTTTTCCCATCTCCAACAGAAATGATATTTTTCTAATTGGTGTTTACATCTCTGGAGCAGGTGGGACTTTATCCTGGGTTCCCTGGCAAAGAAATAGGGACACTATCACTGCACCTCAACAGCCATTCTGACAGCTTCAGTGTGTAAGCTAATAGACAGTCTACATCTTTAAAAGACCGCGATTGTATGTTACAAACAGAAACAGAAATTGCTGGAACAGCTCAAGAGGTCTGGCAGCATCTGTGAAGATAAGTTAGAGTTAACGTTTTCGGTTCTGAACTGGTTCTGAAGAAAGGTCACTGAACAAGAAACATTAACTCTGATTTCTCTCCATAGATGCTGCCAGACCTGCTGAGCCTTTGCGTTTCTGATTTCCAGCGTCGGCAGTTCTTTCAGTTTTTATTCAATTGTGTTTTAATTGAGGCCTGAGCAGGGAATTCTCTGTGGCTTACTCACCAGACTGAAATAAGCCAATTACTAGTGTGAGTCATGGAGCAGCCCACTAAGAACTCAACTCTTGATTACCATTTCTGATTTTAAACTGTACGGAGCAGTGAATGGATTATAAAGCAGCCAATGAAAGGAGAGGCCTCAAGGATTAGACTAATCAATGCCCTATTATGGTAGTACAATGTCTAATTTAGTCCTTCTTTTCATTGTTGGGTTGAAGCGTAAATATGCCTGGTCAGAAGACAGAGTAACTTCAATTAGATAAGTTTGAAAATTTCCTTTGCGACCTAAAGAGCAATAATGTGCTACTCTAAGTCCATATAAAAAAGAGCAGCCTCTGCTTCTCAGGATGTCTCCCTAGTTCTTTCCATAAAATCTTTTCGAAACATTTGCACCATTTAACCTCAGGTCAGCAGACTAGCAACATTTGCATGTGGCCAGGAATTCAAATGCTTCAGGTATAAAACTTACTTCTGTCCCACAGCCATCCAAAACCAGTCAAGATTAAAATAGATGCCATGACATAGGTAATGGAGAGAGCCATATAGTTTCACATTGAACCTAATTCAAGTTGCATTGCAAAGTGGAGGAGGTGAGGAGTGGAGTGAATGGGAGTTGTGAGCAGCGGAGAGAGATTTATATTACACCAAGGCTTTTAAAATACCACTTCACACATTATACACAGTCTGAAATGATCTATGAGATAACAAACTGAAAGGTTTATTTTGCATAGCACAATTTCCAAATACAAATTAATGCATAGAAAATATTGTACGGAAATATGAATAGATAAAAATGCTCGAAAATTCAAGGAGGTAAAAAGTAGCAAAGTTATTTTAATCATTTGTTCGGATATCTTTTGAAACAGGTCTAGCACAGGTGGGACTCAGAGCCAGATGTTCAGGCTGAGAGGCAAGTACACTACTGCTGTACCACAACAGCACTTAGGTCCTTCTCCAGAAATGGCGGGGGTCGGGGGAGGGGGGGAAGGTAACTCTGGAATAGCTTTCCTGCTCCTCTGATGCTGCCTGGCCTGCTGTGTCCATCCAACTCTACACCTTGTTATCTCAGACTCCAGCATCGGCAGTTCATACTATCTCTTAGCACTTGGGTCTTTCCTTGTAAGATTAGCTCAGAGTCAAATCGCACTATTTTAACAATGGAATAGGAAATAGATTACTGGATTTTCTGTTGGCAT
This sequence comes from Ginglymostoma cirratum, assembly GCA_024137785.1. Taxonomy (NCBI): domain Eukaryota; kingdom Metazoa; phylum Chordata; class Chondrichthyes; order Orectolobiformes; family Ginglymostomatidae; genus Ginglymostoma; species Ginglymostoma cirratum. Next base: position 17,008,438 of record JAHRHZ010000087.1, read on the forward strand.
TACTTTGAGAAATTCTGAAACGAGGAAGCTGAACTAACCATAATATACTGGAAAGCATCTGTACACAAAACAAAACCAGCATTTTTTCATCTTGTTACTGGCAGTTGTCTATAATTATACTGTAATTTTCAGGACGCAACTTCCTATTTTTGCTTTTATTCTTAATATCTAGGTCATCATTGTTTCAGTTTTAATGTGAAAAATAAAACGTTACGTTTCATACACATTTGATTGCATATGCATTCAATAGAATGTGGTAAACTTTCAATTACAAGAGATTTAAAAAAAAAACTTTTAGCCTAACACGTGAACAGCTTCCCAATTACTTCAGTGGCATTTCATTGCAGCCAAGTCCACATACAGGGGGTTCTGCTATAAAGTGTGTTCTGGTGACGCGAATTGGCGATAATGTGATTGACAAATAAGGGAACGCTATTTCTAAAATGCAAACTTGTGTTGACTGTAATGCGATTCCATCAAGTAGGCATCTTTGCTAATGATATCTACAGTGTACTTGTACAATGCTGTGATTCTGAGAGTCCCAGAGAAATTCTCCCTGTCAGCCTTCATTAAAACTGAAAAGTAAGAAGCCAGCAGGTCTGTTATCAGGAAGAGTAGAGTGTAGGAGAAAGTGAAAAACAGTGTAACTGCTTACCTTGAAAGGAAACACTCTGAGCCACAGGACCTGGCTCCAGCAGCCTTTTTAAGTAATTAGTCTGATCATGATTGACTTATGTTTTAACCTGATTTTCTCACCTTTGATCCATAACCTTCAAAAACCTTGGGGTGTGATGATAAGACCATTGAGGGAGTCTGAGTTGCTACGGCAACATACACATATGTATATGTTGCAATTTGAAACAGTGGATACTAGTGGTAGATTCTCCAATGTTCTTTTAGCCACACAGGAATCTCTCCCAATCTTACAGTCCACTACTGCCAGTGCTGGAAGAATTTGCTGATTGATACCCAATCTTTTTAGTCACATTGTGAACACACCTTCCCTGGCCATTGAGTTCTGAGGCAGGACTTGAAACTAGATCTTCTTGCTTATGAAGGCTTACACCTTTCACAACCTCAGGATGTTACAAAGAGCTTTGACAGCCACTGAAGTATTTTTGAAGTACAGTCATTGAAGAAAATACAGCAGCTAATTTTCACACAACACTCTCCCACAAGTAACAATGTGATAATGACCAGGCAAGCTGTCACTGTGTTGCTGACTAAGGGATGAGTATTGACCAGGACGCCCTGGTAACTGTCCTGCACTTTTTGGATATAGTGAGGACAGTTATGTCAATGTGACAAGGAGCTGCGAAGCCACTGTCACAGTTGGAATAACCTTTCTGAGCAGCTGCTAACCCCACTTTTCCCATAGGGCTAATTTTTTCTATGGTGTGACTTTCTATGACACGATGTTGTGCTGGAATGCAACTATCATATTATAGCAGAACCCCCTGTATTGAAGATGACTTCACATCACTTTGGCCTTGCTGCCTTATACAAGTATTAAACCTTCAGACTAATCCAAAGAGGTGATACGCTGAAATGAGCAACATGCAACTTATAAAAATTAAAGGTAACAACCATGTGACTTAATGGACCTACTACCACATTATTAATTTAATACACCAAAAGGTCATTTGTAAAGCTCCTACCAGGAACCCTCATTAAATTCAGATATGGTTGACAGAATGGCCCCAAATTTTTAGTATGCTATTTTCAACTCACACCCCCCATCTATCAACTCCCCATACTGGGCTTTTTTACAACTCCCACATTGGGAATACTGGGCCTTTTTACAATTCCCATGCTGGGAATAATAGAAAGTATGTTGAAGCAAATTATATTGAATATATTCACCTAAAAGTTTAGAATGCATTCAGATCTCTCCTAATTGAATAGAATGGAATTATAAATGTAATAAGGATTCATACATGATTACCTATTGGTACAATTTCAAGGTTATTGGAAGGCACTGCAATCAGGTTCCTGCATTCAATCAGGAACCATTCTTCCATTTGAATCCCTTTACTTCTTTAAACTGGTTTGAAAAATACAAGCGATTAAAAGAAAAATATTATCTCCTTGGTTAGAAGATTTGTCACACTTCAAATTCTTCATAGGTAATAAGATTGATTATTCATATTTTTAATTTACACAACAGGCTGAATTGATCTTGATGGTCAACATAGAGGTAGGCGTAGAGAACAGAGCAGAATAGTTGTGGCAGATGTGTTTCATTTATAATTCCATATGCAGAATAAGTTACCTATCCCTTCCAAATCCTTTCTTACCACCAATACTATCTGCAGATCAAATATCTAAATCCAACCACCAAGTTTAATGTAAATTACCAATCATTTTTTCCAGTCTTGGCTGTCTTCTCAGCACCTGTGAAGTGCGTGCTTTCTTGAGATTTGAAACTTGATCCATATTCAAACTGAGATTATTGCCTATCCTCCACATTACCATCAGAGAACACTTTCTCGCTGTCAGTGACTGGACATTGTCAACGCCATGAATATTATTCAGTATGGAATATCCAGAGCATTGTTTGAAGATAACATGCAGCACTGAAAGTTCAATAGTTGTGAGGAGATCTCAGGTACAGTATCAGTTCCTCAGATTTTTTATTCCAATCAGATACCTACCTTTAGGCCTGAAGTTGAGCAAATCCTTTGAACTTGATTGTCTCCATTCAGAAAGAGGTGGCCGCAGAGGTTGATCATCTACTTTTGACTTTTCAAAATTCCTTAGATTCTGAAATTATCCCTGTAGATTGGAAAGTAGCAAATGTAACATTGTATTTCAAGAAAGAAGGAAACCAGAAAATTGGGAACAATAGGCCAGTTAGCCTGGTTCCACTCATCATTAGCATGACTAAAGGATTGGTTAAAAGGATAGGAGATAGACCGCAGGAATAAATCACTTTTTTAAAATTCCATCATGTGATGTGAGTGGTGCTGGTAGGCCAACATTTATTGCCCATCCCTGATTGCCCTTGAGGTGGTGGTCGTTAGCTGCCTTTTTGAACTCCTGCAGCCAATGTGCTGTATGTAGACCCACAATGGCCTTAGAGAGGGAATTCCAGACTTTTGACCCAGGGACAGTGAAGGAACAGAGATATATATCCAAGTCAGGATCGCAAGTGGCTTAGAGAACAACTTGCAGGTGGTGCTCTTTTCAGGTGTCTGCCACCCTTGTCCTTCTAGATGGAACTTTTTGTGCATTTGGAAGGTGCTGTCTGAGGTTTTTGGTAAATTTCTGCAGCGCACCTTGTAGATAGTACACACTGTTGTTACCGTTCGTCGGTGGTGGAGGGAGTGGATGCTTGTGGATGTAGTGCCTATCAAGCGGGCCGCTTTGTCCTGGATTATGTCAAGCTTCTTGAGAGTTGTTGGAGCTGCAAGTGTGGCATATGCCATCACACTTCTGACTTGTGCCTTGTAGTTGCCGGACAGGTTTGGGAAGTAAGGAGGTGATTTACTTGTCGCAGTAGTCCTAGCCTCTGACCTACGCAGCCACTGTGTTTATGTGATGAGTCCAGTTGAGTTTCTGGTCAATGGTAACCCCCAGGATGTTGATAGTTGGGGATTCATTGATGGTAACACCATTGAGTGTCATGGGGCAGTGGTTAGATTGTCTCTTACTGGAGATGGTCATTGCCTGACATTTGTGTAGCATGAATTTTACTTGCCATTTATCAGCGCAAGCCTGGATATTGTCCAGATCTTCTTGGGTTTCAACATGGACTGCTTCAGTATCTGAGGAGTCGTGAATAGTGCTGAACATTGTACAATAATCGACAAACATCCCCAGCCTGACCTCATGATGGAGGGAAGGTTGTTGTTGGAGCAATTGAAGATGGTTGGGCCATGGACACTACCCTGATAAACTTCTGCAGAAATTTCCAGGACTGACCTCCAACAACCACAACCATCTTCCTATATGCCAGGTATGAGTGCAACCAGTAGAGAGTTTGCCCCCTGATACCCATTGATTCCAGTTTTGCCACACTAGGTTGAATATGGCTTTGATGTCAAGGGCTGTCACTGTCACCTCACCTCTGGAATTCAGCTCATTTGTCCATGTTAGAACCAAGACTGTAATGAGGTCAGGAGCTGAATGGCTCTGGCAGAACTCAACCCTCCATCACTTCACTGATAATCAAGAGCAGACTGCTGGGGTGGTAACTGGTCAGGCTGGATTTGTTCTGCTGTTTTTGTACATGACATACTTGGGCAATTTTCCACATTGTTGGGTAGATGTGAGTATTGTAACTGTTCTGGACAGCTTGGCTATGGAAATGGCAAATTCTGGAGCACAAGTCTTCAGCACTATTATTGGAATGTTGTCAGGTCCCATAGCCTTTGCAGTATTCAGTGCCTCCAGCCTTTTCTTGATATCACACAGACTGAATTGAATTGGCTGAAGACTGGTATCTGTAATGCTGGGGACCACTGGAGGAAGCCAAGATGGATCATCTACTTGGTACTTCTGGCTGAAGATTACAGTGAATGCTTTAGCCTTATTTTTTGCACTGACTGTGTTGAGCTCTCCCATCATTGAGGATGGGGGTATGTATGGATTCTCCTCCTTCTCCTCCAGTGAGTTGTTTAATTATCCACTATCATTCATGACTGGATGTTGCAGGTTGGCAGAGCTTAAATCTAATCTGTTGGCTGTGGGGCTGCTTAGCTCTGCCTATCACTTGCCACGTTGTAACATTCATTTTCAAAGAAATTTTTCCACCAATGTGACCGTTTGAACATGAAAATGAGCTGTTATCAGAACTTCATACTGGTTCTGCTGCATTCATGGTCATATGGGTTACTGTGCTAAGATGAAAGGCTGGGGAACAAAATAATGAATTTAGTCTCCTAGTTAGACACAGCCATATATGTCCTTAGAGATGCCACATGACAGCTTACACCTGCATTCGAAAGTATAGCTTTAAAAGTGACAATTATTTCAACTACTTCGCCTGATAAAATGAAAATGACATTCTGGGACATGATGAAATAAACTAGATAGTAAATGGACATCATTTATCAACTAAAAGTTGGATTATGATTCCTTAAAATGAAACTAATACCATGTAAGCACATTTCAGCAGCAGTAAAAATATATACATTGTCCTTCACAGGTTAAACTGCTCAATCCTAACCAGCCTGAAGAAAATTACAATCTAATTGTTACTTCTGCCTTCAATCAATAAGTAGTCCAGGTATCCTGCAGATTATTTGAAATGAACTATGTACACAGGTCTTAGAGCTATCCTTAGGACTTCTGGCATAATAGATAAAATACAAATTTGCAGGCAATTTTAATAGGGTTAAATCAATAACTATTGTATAAATGTCTTTGTCCTTGCCTTGTTATACTGCCTAATACACATACTGAAAGAAATGCAAGCAACTGGATTTCAGGATATGTTCTGCTGTATGGAATGTTGAGATTGATGAATATTGAGCAGTGATTACATTGTATATAATGATTTGAGATGGTTCAGATGATATCTTAAACTGCATGAGTATAGTTCTAGCAGTGTTTTTTTGTTTCAAATGGTCCAAAGAATACTGCCAGGGGCAGTAAAAAGCAAAGCTGAAAATGAGGTATTAACCTAGTGAAGCTCCAACACAGGAATACTTGCATGCTAAACAGAATAAACCGCAAGTCATGGAGCTAGTTTGGATCATATCCAGCACAAAAGACATTTGTGATTATGATCTTTGGATATCAATTATATCTCAGCTTCAAGACATTTGACAGGAGTTCCTCAGGGGTGCGTCCTAAACCCAACCTCTTCAGTTGCTTTGTCAGTGATCTTCCCTCCATCATAAGGTCAGGAATGGAGGTGTTCACTAATGATCATACAATGTTCAACACCACTGTTGACTACCCAGATACTGAAGCAATCCATGTACAAATGCAGTAAGACATGGACAATACCCAGGCTTGAGCTGACAAATAGCAACTAATATTTGTGCCACACCAGTGCCAGACAATGACTATCAAGGAGACAATGGAGAGTCCGCCCATTACCCCTTGATATTCAATAGGATTAGCATAATTGGATCCCCACTATGAACACCCTAGGATTTAGCATTGACCAGAAATTGAACTAGACCAGCCATATAAATACAGTGGTAAGAAATTCTGCAGTGAATAACTCTCCTCCTGACTCCCCAAAGCCTGTCCAACATCTACAAGGCATAAGCCAGAAGTGTAATGGAACAGTCCCCAGCTACCTAGAAGAATGTAGCACCATCAACACACAAGAAGCTGGACATCATCTAGAATAAAACAGCCTGCTCGATTGGCACCACATCCACAAACATTCACTCTGTCCACCCTGTAGCAGTTTGTACTATAGTGTTTACCACAGATGTACTGCCAAAATTCACCAAGGCTCCTTAGGCTGCACTTTTTAAATGTATGACCATTTCCATCTGAAGGACAAAGACATCAGGTACATGGACATCAGATGCAAGTTGTCCATCAAGACACTCACCATCTTGACTTGGAAATGTATTGCCATTGCTTCAGTGCTGCTGGGTAGAAATCCTGTAACTCTCTCCCTAATGGCATTGTAGACCTACACCAAATGAACTGCAATGGTTCATGAAGGCAGCTCACCATCACCTTCTCAAGGGCATTTTGGGATAGACAATAACTGCTAGCCAAGTCACGATGTCCACATCTCATGAATGAATAAGCGTAACAGAATTTACCAAAAGATAATGTACAAAGCATACAATACTCACTTCCGTTTGTCAGGAGAATTGAAATCTTAGGAAAATTGGTAGAAGTGTATGAATCGACTTACTAATCGATTTCCCATACTTTAAAGAATGAGGAACATCACAGGTTGAACAAATGATGACTATCTTTCTTTATTTTTCACGGGTTGTTGGCATTGCTGGCAGGGCCGACATTAGTTATCCATCCCTAATTGGCGTGAAAGGCCATCCTAATGAACATCAGTGAACCAAATGGGTTTTTACAACAATGGATGATAGTTGCCATAGTTACTAGATTGAAACTAGCTTTATATCCCAAATTTATTAACTCAATATAAATTGGAACAGCTGCCATGGTGAACTTTGAACCTGTGACTGTACGGCATTAGCCTGAGTTTCCACAATACTAGTCCAGTGATATTATTGCCAGCAGAATTGATGGATACGAACTGATAAAGTTTCCAAGAACTGACACTTCTGAAGAGAGAAAGTTGAGTCCAAAGCACATTGAGGTCATGTGTGTTAAGGCAGACTGTGTTTTCTTATTATTATATACAGTCCTTACCTTTTATTCCAACAATAATCAACAAATGATTATCATGTAACACGGCACATTTGGAGCAAACAATGACAACATTTTAGAATATTGGAATATGGAATGCCAGGTGGCTAAAGAAGGCAAATTTTAACATAAATATGAGGAAATTAGAATATTGAAAAGGGGTATAGAAAGCTATGGAGAAAGGCCAGAACAATGATTAGCATCAAGTAACCCCAAAGGAAAAATCAGTAAGAAAATCAGTAACACATGAAGAGTACACTGGTAGAATTGAACCTCCATTTTAAAGTAAGTAAGACAGGTCAGACTAGTATATCTCATTCACCCCCAGTTTTCCTGGTTTATCCTTCTAGGAAGGGGCTAGAACCAGCAGAAACTAGGTCAAACAACATCCTTCAGATATTTCTGCAATTGGCTAACTTTAATGTGACTTTGAATGTATGGAATTCAGAATCTTTGATTCATTTCAGATTTTATTCTGATAAAATGATGGACTCACCAAACAGAATTTGATGAACTTCCTTATTCAAATTCAGTCTTATGGTAATATTTGCAATTTTAGGTGAATTCATTTTCAGTAATATTTCTATCACATCAAACTAATTAAACATAGAAAAGAGAGAATTCTTCATATTCAGTCTGTTATGTTAGAGCACCACCACTGGCAGCAACAGCTGAATGCCAGGGAAATGTCAGTTTAACCTTGCATCCTATAAATACTGAAGCCACAGTAAAACTGTCAGCTTTTCCTAAACAGGAGGGAGATGTTTCAAATATAAATAAATTAGTCAGGTCTGTGACATGTGAATTATTATCTCTGTGTTTTTTCTCTTCACAAACTTGCCTGACTTGTTAGGTATTTCCAACATTATCTGTTATGTTTAATCAGATTTCTAGCATTTACAGTATTCTGATTTCTTCTCAAATCTTAACCCCATTTATTGTGTCCCTAATTTGAGAGTATGGGCACTCGAATTGAAACTATGTCATATGTTTTAACAAAAATCTTTCTAATGCCTAAATGAGGTCTTCAGTGTTGACGATTATCGTCTCTGTGCTCCTAGTGCACAACCGTTTTGAAGAGCTAATCAGACATAATTTTGATCATCCTATTACTTTTCTCTAGTTTGTATTGATTGGTACTTATTTGCGGAGTTGGTTTTGGAAACTAAACTTTAAAAAGCAAAAGCATCGATAAATAATTTATATTTACATTTGTGCATTTACTTCTTAGAGACCTGAAAGTAACCTGTTTTCAAGGAATATTTTATTACATTGAGAAAACTTTATAAGTTTCAAAATAAATTGTTGAAATCCAAAGAGCTGCGAATGCTGGAAATCAGAAACAAAAGCAGAAATAGCTGAAAAAACTCAGCAGCCTGGCATTGTCTGTGAAGAGAAAACAGAGTTATAATATTTCGAGTCCTGTAGGCACTGGAAGGATCACTGGACCTGAAATATTAACTCTGCTGTTCCTTAAAATCATATTATATGATTCTATTCTATCATAACCAACCACATTGCATTTCATTTATGAATTGTATTTTGTGTGATAGCAACTTCAGAGGTTGCAGCCAGTGCCACACATCTGCAGAAATGATAAACGAAAGTTCACTAGCCACAAATTAGCAAGGGTCACCAAGACCATACTAATTCCAACGGCACTATTTACACAACCTTGTCAGTAGTAGTGCATGGTTAATGATTTGCACCAGTGATATTCCTGTAATGTGAGTTAAAGTTGAGAATATTTAGCCACAGCAGTTTTTCTACCTTTCTACTTTTCTTTAATCTTTTGGGATAGCGTGCATTACGTTTGGAGCCTTTATGTTGTCACTGAATTACGTGTTATTTAAATACAGAATTTGCTGCAACATTTGAATGCTCTATTTTGAGTAGAGTTCTTCTTTAAGGTTATTTGCATAACTTCTCTGGGTAGTCACACTTCAGATGCTGTGGAGCAGATGTCTGCTCCGTTGAGTGGGATATATACAATAACCTAACGTTTGGAACCTTTTTTGCACGACCAGCAAGAGTTAAATTAAGTCCTATTTTGTACGACAACTCCTTTCCTATATACACTGTTAACATAGAAAGTGCAGAAACTCAGCAGGTCTGACAGTATCTGTGGAGAGAAAGCAGAGTCAACGTTTAAGGTCCAGTGACCCTTCATCAACTGCAATTCTTGGCCTTCGTCAAACTACTTGCACTATTGAGTCAACAAGCAAACTCACAGATTCCCTGGAACTCCTTCCAAATCCCTTAATATAATAGAAAGCATAATCAGATAAATTGGGCAGAATTTTACCAGCACTTTTGGAACTGGCTGGGAGACAGGAATTCTGGCAAAATGACAGGGGAAGGTAGTGGGTGGAATGCTTTCCTGCTGCCATGATTTCAGTCCAAAATTCTCTCTGTGGGGGCTAACTTTCATCCTCATTGGATGGAGAATGAGGAATTAGCACCATGAAACTTATAATACAAAGACTAACTGCCATGTTTCTGCTAACAATCAACCTCTTGCCATTTTAATTATAAGCTGGATACAGAAAGACAAAGCAGCTGCCTTGAACTGGCTGGACCATCTTTAAAGTGTGAACGTCAGAGCTATATTTTGTTAATGGCACCTAAATAGCCTTTCCAAATTAGCATGATAAATTCTTAGTGCTGGAACCATTCAACATCAATAAATTGTATGTCCTGAGGAAGGGTCACCGGACCCAAAATGTTAACTCTCATTTCTCCTCACAGATGCTGCCAGACCTGCTGACCTTTCCAAGAAACATCTGTTTTTGTTTATAAATAAATTGTATGGGTCAGAAACAGATACTTCTGGTAGTATTTAAAGGGCATTTACCAACTAAGAAGTAATCGCTGGCAACAGTCTTAAGCATTGCAGGAGCAGGTACTAGGTAGGTTTAATGGTGGACACTATACCTTTTTGGCAATTTTTGTCATAACAACAATTCTGAGAGCATGTGGCGAAATGTTTGCACCTTTGTTAATAGCCATCTGCAATCCCTGTAGTAAGAGATGTAAAAGGAGCAGCAGAAACTGATTGAGGATTTTCCAAGAATATAATATGCCCTTGCCAAAGACTCCAGAGGTGGAGGGCCATTCTCAGAAACAAGAACGGAAAATGCTGGGAAATCTCAGTAGATCTGGCAGCATCTATGGAGAGAGAAATAGAAGTCATATTTTGAGTCCTATATGACTCTTCTTCAGTTCTGAAGAACAGAATCTATTAATAGGGCCTATCAGCTCATACTGAGCTACTTGAATCTGAACGAAATGTCCTTCACAAAGACAGTCATAGATGCATTATTTAACTAGATTATTGATTTCATGGAGTTCCCTACAGCTTCAAGAAAGGACAATGAGGTTTGCAGCTTTTGCAGCATTCCTACAATACACACATCTGGATATCGGCATCTTTAAGGCTGGCTTTTCTCAAGACCTGCAAAATATTTTACTACTTTAATGACTGGGCTGAATTTCAATGAGCTCATGTTCAAGTTCCTTCCAGGTAAGATTTACTCTCTTTGAGGTTGAGTAACATATCCCAGCTGCTAAGAAACAAGGGACCTCCTCTGCAGACTTGTCTGATTGCCCCACTCCAATTCCATAGTAGCCAACAGGAATCAGATACAACTGCCACAAACTGAGAGAAAAGACTATTCTGTGGTCTGAACTGGTCCATGGGTTTCCAACAACTCTGGGAAAGGGTTAAGGATAATGATGGTGCACTTTCTCCAATGTAAACTCCTCCTGCAATAGAGCTAACTGCTGTTGGAAACAAGCAAAGAGGATTGTTCACCACATGAAGAGAAGGAAACGAATCACCCAGAGGATATAACAGTGGAAAGGCGTCTGCAAAATCAGTTTACAATCAAACTCATCGCAGTTTCAACACCAGAACTCTTTGACTCCTTCTCCCACTGCCAAAACCAGAACCTCACTTTTTTCGGTAAATAAAAACTAAATCCATCTTCCTTCCAATGAAAGACCCTATTAACAATCATGTCACTGCTGCTATACAGCAACCCTGTAGACAACACCATCAAATGAAAGGTTTTACAGTTTAATCACACCAATAATTAGCAAAAGATACATCAAGATTCCAGTTGTCAGTCTTTAATGCCTTATTTGCTAAATTTGCTGTTAGTATAATTCTTTCTGTGGTTTCTCTACATCTGCTTCAGAATGTAATTTAGAAAAGGATATTGAAGTTGATGATGGGATGATACTTGAAGAGAAATTCTGAGATGCTCATGGTTTGTAATCTCTGGGAGCTGGAACCCAGGAGGGCCAAGTTGCAGCATCAGTAGAAGTGGTCTGTAAGTTCATTGCTTAATAAAGATGAAAAGACAGGCAGCTACTGAAAAGTTGTCCCCCAGCCTAGGCAACTCTGGTGTTTCTTTTGTTGCTCACTCCAATGATTTCCATACCATTCCCTTCCACTCAAAAGTGAACTTTGTATGGACACTAGTTTTCTGCTGGTTTGTGTTTCCTTCCTATGTCGTGATCCAGCATATTCTATAGAAAGAACAGGAAATGGTTCTCATAAAACGGACTGATGTGTGAAGCAACGTTAAATGGAGTGCATGCAGAGAAGGAGAGGCAGCAAGTAGTGCAGGGGATAGGAGGTAATAATGAATAAGCAACCCAATTTGAAAGCATAGTGAGCAGAAAAGTAAAAAAGTATTCAAAAGTTGTTACCAGGTTAAAACAGAAAAATGTTTGTCCCTGTTTCAAGGATATTGACCTTTTTGTATGCAAGTTTGAGAAAGAGGATTACTGCAGTAACCCATTATAACTTAAGAAACATGCACAGCAATGGAGTTTTGGGACAGATGTGGGAGTGTATACTATAACACAGTCTCATCCTGAAGGTAAAAGGAATACTGGTATAAGTTGGATAGCCAACCTGCGGTGAGTTAGCCAATCTGCGGTGAGTTAGCCAACCTGAGTTCACTTACATTGGGGAGGATACAATTAAGTACCAATGTACTTTGGAGGAAAAAAATCCACAAGGTTGCAGCTGGGGCATAAAAAGTTACTAATTGGTTGTGTCCAGTAAGCACCTCACACCGTCATGATGTCATGGGGACTTGTTTAAAGTAAAGAAGAAACTTGTCAGAGATAGACCTAGAGCTAATGTGCTGCTAGCAGTCTCTGGTGGTAATGGTGAGCCCCTGCCACAAACATAATGAGTCGAAGTGGCCAGCATTGCTTCTAAATGGTGCCAAAAAATGTTAGAATTTAGCACTTCTAGGAAGAAATCATGCTGGCAATCCAGAAACAGATTCTGTTAACTACTGCTGATACAAATCTTGTAGCATTACCCAACAGAGAAGGACACTTCAGTGAAAAAAAGCAGAAGAATTTCAGACTTGACTGAAGATGAACAGAAGTAGAAGAAATCTCTTAGTTCAAGGCAGAGGTACATGCTACATTAAGAGACAGTGATCTGTGAAATAGGTCCCATGTCTGAACTGAGCCAGTGAGCTGGCAAGACTGCCTTTGTCTGCCTAACTTTCTTTATCTCTGGGTTCCATCCCATTAGTCTGCTTGCTCCTTTACTGCCCCCATCCCTTGTCATCTGCATAATTACCACCTTTTTCCAGCTATCATCTGCTCTGAACAAAGAACAATACATCACAGGAACAGGCCCTTTGTCCTCCAAGGTTGTGCCAACACATTTCATCCTTCCATATTAAAACTGTCTTCACTTACCGGGTCCATATCCCTCTATTCCCTTCCTAATCATGTATTTGTCCGGGGGCTTCTTGAATGCTGCCATTGTGTCTGCTTCCACTGCCTCCTCTGGCAGCGCGTTCCAGGTACTCACCACCTTTTGTGTGAAAAACCTGCCTTATACATCTCTTTTAATCATCATTCCTCGCACCTTGAACCTGTGCTATTGTGTTATTGAGTCTCCACCCTGGGCAAAAGCCTCATACTTTCCACTTTATCAATGCCATTCACAATCTTATAAGGTTCTATCAGGTTACCCCTCAACCTCCTACATTCCAGTGAAAACAAACACAGTCTATCCAACCTTTCTGCATAGCTAAAATCCCCCATACCAGGCAACATCCTGGTAAACCTTCTCCGTACCCTCTCAAAGCATCCACACATCTTCTGGTAGCATGATCACCAGAACTGAATACAATATTCCAAGTGTGGCCGCACTAAAGTTCTATAAAGCTGCAGCATAACTTGCCTATCCTTACACATAATGCCCTTTCCAATGAAGGCAAGCATGCCATAGGCCTTTTTTACGATTTTATCAGGCAGCACTGCCGCGTTCAGTGATCTGTGGACCTGCACACCCAGATCTCTCTCCATATGAATACTCAAAGGGTTCTGCCATTCACTGCATAATTTCTGTACGCGACCTTCCAAAATGCATCACCTCACATTTTTCCTGATTAAACTCCATCTGTCATTTTTCTGCCCATGATTCAAACTGACAAATATCCTTCTGTATCCTCTGACAATCCTCTTCAGTATCTGCAACTCCACCAATCTTTGTATTGTCGCAAACTTACTAATTAGACCAGCTATATTTTCCTCCAAATCATTTATGCAGATCGTGAACAGCAGAGGCCCCAGCACTGATCCCTATGGAGCATCACTAGTCACAGCCCCCGATCCGAAAAACATCCTTCTACTGCTACCCTCTGTTGCCTATGACTAAGCCAGTTCTGTATCCACTTGCCAGCTCACCCCGATACCATGTCATTTCACATTTTGTACCAGTCTGCTGTGAGGGACCTTGTCAAAGGCTTTACCGAAGTCCATGTAGACAACATCAACCACTTTTCCCTCATCAATCATCTTCGTCACCTCCAGAGAAAACTCAATCAAGTTAGTGTGGCACGACCTGCTCCGCACAAAACCATGTTGTTTATCACTTATTAGTCCATTTGCTTCAAAATGCTTATAGATCTTATTCCTCGGAATCTTTTAAAATAATTTCCCTACCACTAATGTGAGGCTCACAGGCCTGTAATTTCCTGGATTATCCCTGTTCCCCTTTCTCAACAAAGAGACAACATTAGTTACTCTACAGTCATCTGGGATTTCATCTGTGGCCAAAGAGGATACAAAGATGTCTGCCAATGCTCCAGCATTTGTTCCTCCCCAATGTAAGTGAACTCAGGTTGGCTAACTCACCGCAGATTGGCTAACTCACCGCAGGTTGGCTATCCAACTCTAACTACCACCTTAATAGGATGGAGGACAACCTCACCTTGGTTGTCAATACCTCTCTATCTCTCAGTTCTTCCACAGTTGGTTTGCAGTCAATGCAGATGGGCCATAAAAGAGGGAATATAGTAGTCAGGCCTTTCCTCAAGGTGTTCCCAATTCTCCTCCCTTGGCCATTCCCTGTAACATTCCCCACCACAAACTAGACAGAGCTTCAGTTGCACTCTCATGTTCCCCTCAACTAAGGCTGCCACTATACAAGTTGGTCAGTCTATGGTGGTGTTCTCACAAGCTCCAAAACCTAGAGGAGAGCTGTAGTAAGCATTTCATCTGACAGAGCAGGAAAGTGAGCAACTTCCATCCAGCCCATCTGAAACCACAGGGTTTGCACCATATAGAATTAAAAGGAAACAGATGAGAAAACAGTTGCACAAGGGAATTAACTTAGCTGTGTGTAACACATTTACTGGTGTTGTTGTTTATTTCAATAAATGAAACACATCATTTGAGCTGAGATAAAAGGTACTGCAGATGCTGGAGAATCCGAGATAACAAGGTGTGGGACTGGATGAACACTGCAGGCCAAGCAGCATCATAGGAGCAGGAAAGCTTGACGTTTCGGGCCTAGACCCTTCATCAGAAAGTAGCAGCCAGAGTTATTGGGACCTGTTTGAAGATCTCTTTCCAGAGCTCGCAGTCTCTATTCACTGTGAAGTTCCACCCTACCATTTCTGATTGCCCCTGTCATCATTCCCTCATCAAACCAGTACAATGAAGCCCATTCCCAGACATGACTTACCCCCTTTCCCTAGAGCGCCCCCGGTAAAACCCCAGGCCATTATTGACCAAATCCCCGGGAACGACCAGCCCCAAATGCCTAGAGCCTAGGCATTGAACTGAGGTCTCCTCAGCATCCCTACCGACCTAGCTGTTCCACTTGACCTGCAGGGATGACTTACGGCCCAGCCCTAGACTGCAAGGATATAGAGCTCTGGACTCTGGTGGCTCAACATGCTTTTACCATCCCAGATCAACCCTCTAGACTAAACTCATTCAAACGCCTTGACTAACTGTAATCCCTGATTGACCATAGTCCACCTTCACCCCATTAAGTATTTCCCCACTTTCATTTTCACACATGGCCATTTCCTTGAAGCACATACAATATATTTGTCACATAAACTGCTGGCACATGTTATAGATCTGACTTTAGCAATAGCGTGGTCCCACACAGCTACTCCTTGGCTGTTCAGACCTTCCCTTTATCACAAGCTACCAATCTCTCCTTCTGTACTAAAAACTATGTTATCTATGAAGGCTGAACACCAATGACCCTCTGCACTAAGACAGTATAGTGAGCCACACAAAGGCTGTCAGAGTTCAAGTAAGCACAAAGTGAGTGAGCAGTAAGAAAGCAAGCTAAGAGTCAGAAGATGCATCCTGGTGCATGACAGTCCCTGCATGCAAAGCAACCTGACAGAAAAATGCAAATGGTTGGTGTCCCTGAACTCCAAAGTAATGTGTTCAAGTGTTTAAGTGGTGCGGGGGTAGGTCCAGGAGTAGGCATGATAATGTGATGAGACTGAGACTGACACTTTTCCAGAGATAAAATGATCCCTTTACACAGTCATTCCTCATAATCCAAATTCCCCTTAATCCATTTCCTTTCAATTGCTGCAAAACTGTCTAGAACTGCAGACGGTATTCCAAGTGTGATTTCATCAATGCAGCAGGATTATGTCAGTATTTCAGCTCAATAATGACCTCCGAATGCATCCAAATAATAGGTGAGATTAGTTTACTGCCATTGACCTTTAGCACTGGGCAGGTAGTGAATCTGCGCTTGTGGCACTGACGGACTTCAGACAGATGTACAGGATGGACCTGGGGTGGTGGACAGGCATTTAGGAGTCATTGCTCAAAAGCTAGAGTACGCAGCCCGTCCTGTGACTGCAAGTCTACCCCGACGGACATGTTGGTGCTGCCATGGAGAGACCATTAACAGTTGAGTCTCTCGATCTCTTATTTTACATGCTCATAGCTTCCAGTTGAGATGCAATTACTTTGGTGTAATGGTTAAATATGTAGGAAGCTAATGAAATGATGCAGAAAGAGTTATAGACAAAGAAACAGATTCTTTCCTGTGCCAGCAGCTGTCAATATATCGAATAGTAGGGCTTTGTATTTGTTGACCAATTCTGTGTTCAATATCTTTATTGCCAGCAGTTCAAAGAAATGCTCATTCTTTCAGTCTGAATTTAGGACCATTTCGAATTCATTCACTGGCAAACAAATTGTTGGATGGGCATGAGCAAGAAAATACTTTCAAAAAGGACAAATATATTTTAAGAGAAAAGTGGATAAAACATGGAATGAATTTCATTGCAAATGGTGAAATCAAAAATCCCAGAATAATTTAAGAAAGAGGCAGGAGAGGATTGCAAGTTTTGCATTTTGGACGAACGGTATAGAATGGACCTTCCTCACCCAAACCTGCCTTGTGACCTTGATTAAAAGAAAAAAGTTTTGCTCATGTTATAATCACTACAGCTGTATGTTTACCCCTGCGTGTTTTATTGTTGGATATTGTAGAGAAGCTTTCTGAAAAATCCATGAGGATATGGTAGTGTTTGAGTTATTAATAAACAGAAGTATGTTGTCATTGCACTGTGTTATTTTACGTATGTAAGCATATTGGCAGGGCCAGATACTCCAAGGGCAACACAAGGAGACCTGGACATTGGTTATTTCGGGTTTCAACTTAAGTTGTTATGCGAATAAAAGCAAAGAGCTAATTACACCAGCAAGAACAAACATATTTCCATGTTCCCAATATTCCTGTCATAATTCTACTGACAATATCAGCGCTTAAAAAGCAGCAATCACCTTGCATTTGTACAAAGAATAACATACAAAACAACTTCAATGGATGCCAGGCTGGGCTTAGGGCAGATTGGGAGTGTTACATCAGTACCTGGGGCTCTAGGAGGCATGTGTGCTCTGTTCAGGTTCACTACGTTCAGATCAGGTTCCAAGTGTCTGCTGTGCTAGGATCCAGGGCCAGTAGCCCGCTGTGTTCGGTTCAGGGGCTGGCATTGATGCCTGTCATTTCTATGCCTGGCCTTGATGCCAGACAAAAGCAGAAAACTTTGGGGCTGCATGAAAGCTTTCTTAAACAGACAGGTATTAAGGAGAATATCGAAAGGAAGATGGGGAGGACGAGAGACAGAAGGTTATAGAAGAAATTCTAGAATGTGGATCTCAATTGCTGAAGGTTAGTGACCAACCTCAGGCATACATGGGAACTTGGTCAGTACAAAGAAGAGTTCAGAGAAGACTGGAAATAATGTTGTGGAGCTGGAGGATGCTAGAGATGAATGGACACGGTCACAAAGGGATTTCAACACGACAATAAGAATGTTAGACTTGAGGAATTAGAAAACCAAGAGCGAGGCAGACCAGTGAGGACAGGGTTATTGCATGAATGATTATTCAAAACCAGAGAACACTGATGAAGGTTGATTTGCAGACGAAGTGAGCTGAGAAAAAATCTTTTTATACAACTGCGGTTATGATCTGGAGTGCACTCCCTGAGGGACAGTGGAGGCAAAAAGGTTTGTTCTGAATTTCCTAATAGACTTCTTCGTGATTATCTAATAATGATGGCCTTTAGTCATGCTCTTTCCCACTAAAGGAAACATTCTGCCTCCCTTCTATCAAAATCTTTCATTATGTCAAAGACCTCTTCTAAATCTTCTAACCTTTCTTCATTAAAGAGGAAAACCAGCCTGTCAATCTTTACGTAATATCTATACTTTCACATTTGTCATTCATAGTCCAATAATTTTTAAGAAATAACACTTTAAAAGCCACAGCCTTTTGCAAAAAAAAAAGATTAATATGAATAAACTAGGTGGGAAGCTAAAAACAACAGCTGCTACTAGCTATCTGATTATACCACTGCCAGTTCTACTTGGACTGCAGACAAACCCCAGTCATGTGAATAAGAGATTGAAGTTCCTTGATGACTCATTGTCAGAAACCATATTGGGCTCTGACCAGTATAAAAAGTTTGAACCACAGGTAGGAGATGAGCTTCCTCTAAAATGCCAATGTTTTATCTTGAAAATGGTTTGGCTTTTATGTATACATTATCCAGTAACAATGACCATTTTAGCTTGTCGGCTAAAAAATATTTAAAAGGATCAGCTGACAAGATAAAGCCAAATTACAGGTTTACCAATTCCAGAATAAAGCACCTCCCAAGCATAGGGGGAGTGAGAAAGAGACAGATATCTTAAAGTTCACTACCCTAAGTGACTGAGCTGCTAAACATGCCGTTCCCACAGAACCAAAATCCAGGAATCTTTTCTTTTCTATCTCAAAATCTGCTATTCCGAGGAACCTACCTGTACAAGAAAGCACAGAATATCCAAATACAGAAGCCATTGTAGCTGCTGGCTCTGACTTCAAGTGTTAACGATTAATATTTTGGTGATGTTACCAAACCCATCCAACAGACTAGCCATTGGAAAAACCCAACATGAAAACCTGAACAAGTGCTTGGCAGGTTCAGCTCCCTGCTTCCTATGAACAACCTCCATATTGCTTGTGGCTAAGCTGCAGAGCAGGCCATGTTCCACAAACACCAACAACACACCCCTACTTTCACCTTTCCGGCACACAACTTTCAGGAAGCCATGGCCACCATTTTGGCATCTATGCAATGTTCCCTTTTAGCCCAGACTGGCCTAGCTGGGCCCACTGACAACTAGCAGTGTACGGCTGCATCAGGGATTGGGGGGATCACACTGCCTACCAGGTCTATTCCCTTGCTCTCTCAATGCACATTCACTTCGTACATAGTGAATTCCAAGGGGGCGCTTATCAGACGAGAGGGGGGTGGGGGCCAATATGATGAGTCATAGGCAGCTTACCATACCAGTCCCAGGCTTTGACCGCATTCAGTTGTCTGGCTGTGATGGCTTTCCACAGGGGTCCATGCCTCTGTGCTCCAGGAAGCAGGTCAGAGTCAGTCCTGTGTCTCCATAGGGGCCAGTCCAGGGTGGGAGGTCTATGCAGTCAGGAATGTGTGTAGCTACCAGTTGGGGGTCAGATCTGGGCTGGCAGACGAGGTCATTCAAGGAGGCATGGTCTTCCAGTCACCTCAATTCACAGAAATTAAGGGGTGATGGGATGGGGATTTGGGGTGGACAAATAGGCAGGTGTAGGCACATGTAACTAGCTTAAGTGATGGCTTGTGGAAATGTGAATGGTGTGCGGTTCACAGAATGGGCACTTAGGATGGAGAGGGTGATGTTGGGGATGTCGGCAGCACATTACGTTGAGGCTGAATGCTCATGGCAGAAAACCATTCACTGTGATTTCCATGGTAGAAAGTGTGCAATATTGAGGGAAACGCCTGGAAGTACACATGTAATGGGCAGGATCAGTGAGCCGATGGGTGAGATGGGGGCTTCATCTGCGACCAGCTCCTGAGCATTCACAGGGGAACAAAATGGGCTGCAAACACATGATACATTGGCAATACAAGCATGCAGGGTACCTGTCTCCGGCTACCCTGCAGTATTGACCCTTTCTGCACCACCCTGACACCATCTGCTGGGGAGCTTGGAGGTATACACAGCACACATCAAAGGGAATGTTGGGGTTGTCAGAGTGACCCAATGTATGTACAAGCATTGCTAATGCTGCTTCCACATGAATTACTTGCCATTCAGCTCAGACCCCCAAAAAGTACACTTCATTACTGCTCAATGCTACAGGGTGCAACATTGCCCTACACATGATAACACATGAACAGTGAAAACTGTGTTCATAAAGAAATAATGAACTACGTACACTATACTGTCAGCCATGCAGCACTGCCCCCCCCAAAATATACTATCAGTATTTTTTTTCTCCTCTCCCTCTTGTTGTGCTGTAATGAACTCTCCTGTTCTGCTAATGGAGTGGAGAGGCTGAGCAAGGGAATAGACCTAGAAGGCAGTGTGATTCCCACCCCATTCCTGACGCTGCAGTAC
Organism: Ginglymostoma cirratum; assembly: GCA_024137785.1. Classification (NCBI taxonomy): domain Eukaryota; kingdom Metazoa; phylum Chordata; class Chondrichthyes; order Orectolobiformes; family Ginglymostomatidae; genus Ginglymostoma; species Ginglymostoma cirratum. The sequence goes on from JAHRHZ010000087.1 coordinate 17,029,002, forward strand.
ACTGCTAGTTATCAGTGGGCCCAGCTAGGCCAATCTGGGCTAACAGGGAACATTGCGTAGATGCCAGAATGGTGGCCATGGCTCCCTGAAAGTTGGGTGCTAGAAAGGTGAAAGGAGGGGTGTGTTGTTGGTGGTTGTGGAACATGGCCTCTTCTGCAGCTTACCCACTTGCTCTGCAGTTGACCTTATTGGCTCTGGAGCTTTGATCAGGTGACCATACTAGATGGCCCAGACATGCCAAAGGAAATTAACCTTTCTCACCTGAACTTCCCAGGGTCAGAGCGGGCAGGGCAGGGTGGAGGTGCTTAGCCCGGTCACCTCTGCATTGTCTTCAGAGGAAATTGCCAAGGGCTCTGTGTGTGGTTCATTGTTCAACTGGGGCCTCCTGGCAGCAGTTTGCTTCCATGTAAGGACAAGGCACCACAGTTAAGGCCCAGCTGCACACTAATTCAGGCTCTATAAGCCAAGAACTAGCCCTTACACCGTGTTTCTTGACTGTTATTGCCGAACACAGAACCAAGAGGAAAAGAAAGTTTATTCCCCGCTGTGCAGATAGGAATCTGGATGTATTGGTGGGCGGGAAAGGAGCGGGGCATAGTCACTTCTCCTACCAACTGCAACAGGTGGCCACCATCAGCATAGACATAGATTGTAGCCTGGGAAAGTGCTGTGCCCCAGGTAAAAAAGAACACCTAGCAAAGAAAGAAGGTCACTTATCTTCTGCACTCTGCAAGGCTAAGTGCCACCATCTTCTCCATGCTGCTTCACACTCACAGGGCAATCACTCACTCTGTCCCTGCCACCAGATATGCTTCTTACCAAGGCTCAGGGTTTGTAACTCTCAGTATTGCATGCATCATGTCCACTGAAAGGCTCTCACCCATCTCGTCCTCCCATACTGCAAACCTTTTCTGCCGTCTGCGCTTCCTACTCATTTACTTGAGACAACCTCTTGTGCTGCTGCATCACCATAACTACTTTTTTATCCACTTCCATCATACTCCGTCCCTCCCTTTGTTTCAGAGGAAAAGATGGGTAACCCCTGGGCTGATGCTCAACAGCACCCCAACAAATCTACCTGCATTCCGGGATTGCTTGCAGTTGATCTGCGGGACGTGAATCCCAGACTTTGGTAGGATCAAGTGCTACACTGGCTATGACCAGCCCCCGAGGCTGGAATAGGACAAGCTCCTTGACTGGTTACATTAAAATCCACTTACGGACTGCACAGTCCCTTTAGCCCACTAAGGACTGTTACCCCTTTGATTTTCTCACAAGGCCATTGGTTTGAAGCACATGCAGTGAGTTTGTTGTAAGCTATTGTTACATGGTGCAGGTGTGAAGCTGATGTAGCACAGTGCTGTACAGCAACATGGCAGCCCCATATCTAACTGGTAGATTGAGCGTTCAATTCTCCCCACCATCTAAAACTGCCTTCCCCTCCCTCTGTGATTAAAAAGACACATATGCCACAGAGGCTGGCAGCCTTTAACTGAATGGTGAAGTGACATTCTGAAGTTGCCATGCAAGACTTGAGAGGAAAATCGGGAAATATTTCCTCAACATCGAATATCAGGTTTTTGATCATGTTCACCATATTTTCCCAACTTTCTCCCATAAACTTTATGAATGTCCTTTATTAATATACCTTCATCATTATGAAACAGTAGAGGAGATTTTTAAACCCGTGGCATATACTCAGCAATAGTGCCTTGAAAACTCCTGTTCTTGAAAAGTAGTTGTCCCCTTTCCACCCACCTTCCCAAAGGCTTACTGCCAACAGCCAGAGGCCATGACTTGGCATCGGAGCTAATTGTATAGCTATATGTAAATCAGGGTCATGACATGACATGGCCCTAATTGTTGTTTGAGCAAAATACTAGTAGCACGCATTGTCAGTTGATGGTCCAGTCGAAGACGGTAAATGTTAATAAATCTTGGGAAGTGACATAGACACAAACATTTCCTGGACTCCACAAAGTCCTGACGTCTGCTGCACATATTGCTCTGGGACACCCGATGAATGGACTCTTTTTACCCCTACCAAGTTCACCTTAATATAGCCCAATATTGCGGCCACCCACTCAGCCAGCAGCTCGCTTTGAGCTGCTCATTTATCTGCATCAAACTCCCCAGCTTAGGCCATTAAAGCCTGACTTTCAAAGTGGATTAAGCTTTTTAGCAGTCCTATCAGGCAACAGATGGGAGAAGCACCCAACAAGTGGATTCCTGAAAAATCTTCCTCCAGTCACAATCTGCACCTGCAAATTAAAAAAAAAGATAAATTAAAATTTCAGCAGCAAGGAAAATCAAAAAACAAACATTTTCCATTCTGGCAACCATACACCATTATGAAATATATAACTGCAGCATTACTTCAAAACTAGACAAATCTCAGTGCTTTGTAACTGTCGGGAAAGTTGATTAGTATACAATATGAAAATATATTGCATAAAGATTTAGAAAATCAGGAAATTTCCAGTAAGCAAAAGTCCAGAATTAATTCCATATCACTCCTTTCTGACCTTGGTAGAAAGAAGATGGTGACAGAAGCAAGAAAACAGCTTTGTGTACCTTAACCTTTCCTATAGAATAAATCAGCCCTAACCTGTTGTGTCCTGTTTACATTTCCACCCTTCATTTGAAATTAGAAGGTTGGATCGTAACAGCAAGAAATAATAAATATTACATTAAACAACTAATTCAGTTGTTATGTTCTGTATTGACATTGGGTGTACATCATACAATGGATGTTTTGAAGATAAAGTATACCTCCTTTGGCCTCAGCAACCAGTGGAAAAAAAGTTTCCAATAAAAAATGTAAAAATGATATTTTCCAATTATTGAAACAAATGGTGCATGAATTTGTCCTTACACAAGGAACTATAGAAATGAACATAATGTTTTGCCAAGTATCTCAGTGAAGGTTTTGTTTCCCCATGTTGTAATTTACTTAAATATCTGTAGAAATTGTTACTTTTAATCTATTATTGTTGGGTGAAGGATGGGAATTTCCAGAAGGAAAGGTGAATCCTTAGTCAAACATATGTGGTAGAGATATCCAGAGTGCAATTGTTTCTTTGAGTTAAAAACCAAAAGAACTGCGGATGCTGTAGATCAGGAACAAAAACAAAGTTGCTGGAAAAGCTCAGCAGGTCTGGCAGCATCTGTGGAGGAGAAAACAGAGTTAACGTTTCGGGTCT
>JAHRHZ010000087.1:17037204-17086685 GCA_024137785.1 Ginglymostoma cirratum
GAAGGGTCTAGGCCCGAAAAGTCAAGCTTTCCTGCTCCTATGATGCTGCTTGGCCTGCAGTGTTCATCCAGCTCCACACCTTGTTATCAAGTGTTGTTGGTGGTGGCAGTGTGTACTTGTTAATGAGTATGGTTGTCCACCTAGGAAATTCAGTCACAGTGAGCTTCATGGAGGGTTTCACTCTGTGAGCGCTAGGCGATTTTTCTCACAATCCTCTACTGCTCACCTCATTATGTATGCACCACAGTTTTGTGGCCCTGTGTTCATCTGAGATGGAAGTACTGGCCAGTACAAGGACCTTCTGGAATTTGAGCCACAGGTGCCATTAATAAAACTCAACTGTGCATCAGTTAAAACACTGAGAGCCCGGGAATAGGCCTTCACAGTTGGAGTAAGGAATGAATCACCTTGGAGATGGCTGACAGCAGTTAGTTGGATCCCCCCTTTTGCTGACAGGAACGTCGAGGTCCTGGTGGATGAGGAACTGGAAACAAGAGCCTTCCTCTTTCTGCAGGACTGACAAAGGAGGCCATGCCAACAGCAAAGCTCCTTGTAATTTATAATTATTGCTCATTGATCTCTGAACTCCATGCATCTCAGCAGCTCACAGAAGTGGGAGGCTCTCTTTGCATGCCAATTAATGTACACAGAGCTTCCCAGTGGCTGCATAGCTTGGAGGGAACTTTGGCCATCTTGGTCTATATGGTGTCCATGTTCTAGATGAACATCCAGCAGTATAGGAAGATGATTAATGACCTGATGTGATCTCAAGCAAAAATGCCACCATTTTATCTTTGCTACCTCGCACTCTTTCGAAACCCCCAACTGAACCCAGCTCCCACCAATGCTAATGGACTACCACTCCCATTATTGCATGCTGTAGCTTCCCTCATTGACTCCCATCTACACTATTCCCCCAGACGGTTAACCCTTCTTGACCATTGGGCTTCCTGCTCTCATTAAGGATAACTCCCAACCTTTCTCCCACCTGAACCAACAGGAATAGCTGTACTAACCACATTCATTGTACACAATCTCTCCTTCTGTCTCATTTCAGAGTGAACAGCCCACTAACAGAAAGAATGAAGGAGGATTATGGGATGCCTGACATTTCATCCCCTCACCTCAGGGTAGGAGACGATCCTTGAATTAGTGAGAGAAGATCAAAATTGTCCATTTGAGTATGCCGAGACCTCCATGACCCAGCAACATTCATCGCAAACTGCTGCACTGCTCCCTTATTACCACCCTGTAAATGTATTCTTAAGGTGTCCAAACCTCTTCCCCCATTTCTTAGGTATTTCCTGCTCTTGTCTCCTTCTGGCACAAATGGCAACTGACTCTCCCCTCAAGAGTGCAGTCCCTGAAGCAAACATACTCTTCTCAATCTTAATGAATCCTGAAGCTTTAATGTTCCTTTCTGCCTTACCTCCCTCTCAACATTATTGGATTTGATCTTCCCCATGTTGCCACCCAACTCTTTGATTTAACTGTTCCTCTCCACACTTTGCCACCTGAGTCTCAGGTATACAGCTTTATTATGAGGAATGTAATTGTGCACCATCCCACCGTGGAAGCCAAGTAATGGTGACCTATCATGACCCCAACCTCACTTCCACAGTACCCCCTGCCCTATCACACTTTATTGTCTCCCACTGATATGTTGAGTTGCCCCTCCCACATTACAATTATTACCTCTGGTGCAACCCAGCATGCTGCCTCCAATCCCCATTATTGACTTCTTCAACTTCTACAACCAGTCGTGGCCCTGATAACCCTTCTTGGCTTTCAGTGACCAGATCCCTGACTGATTGTGACCCATTCACTTACTGACCAGATTCCTGACTGAGGTCTGTGCAGCTCCCTGTCAGACTTCCCACTCAACACTTCACTTGATTTTTTTTTTGCCCTCCGATTGTCCAGTCCCTTCCCACTTACATCTATAATTCTCTGATGCTTAATGTCAGTTTCAGAATTTCCAGTTTGCAGGCTCCGGCTGCCTCTTCTTCACCAGGGACATGCAATCTCTTTACACTTCCATCCCTCATCAGGATGGTGTCAGGGCTGTCTGCTTCTTCCAGGAAAGAAGGCCTGAACTGTCCCCATCCACTATCACCCTCCTCTGCCTTGCCGAGTTCATCGCCACTTTGAACAACTTCTCTTTTAACTCCTGTCACATTTTTCAGGTCAAAGGTGTGGCCATGGGTAGCTTCATGGGCCCCAGTTATGTCTGTCTCTTTGTGGAGTACATGGAATATACTTCTTCTAGTCCTACTCCAGCCACCAATCACAACTCTTTCTCCAGTATATCAATGACATCATTGTTATTGCTTCCCCATCTAACCCGGAATTGGAAAAGTTTATCTATTTTGCTTCCAATTTCCATCCTGCTGTAACTTTCACCTGATTCATCTCTGACTCTGCCCATCCCTTCTTCATCACTTGTTTCCATTTCTGTGTTAGGCTGGACACCAATATCCACTACAAACCCACCTACTCCCACAGTTGCCTGAACTATACATCCTCACACCCAATTTCCTGTAAAGACTCCATTGCATTTTCCTGGTTTCTCCATTTCTGTCACATCTGTTCTGATGATGTCACCTTCCACAGGAGGGTCCACTATTTTACACAACTGAGGATTCCAGGCCTCTGTGGTTGACAAGGCCCTTAGCCTTGTCCAAACCATTTCCCGCAAATCCGCCTTCATGCCTTCATATCCACCCCCACCACAACAGCAATAGGGTCTCCCTGGTGCTCACTTACCACCCCACCAGAACATGCATCCAAGGGACCAAAAGCTGCTATTACCACTACCTGTAGAAACACATTCCCCTCCATTCCCTTGTCAGCAATCCCTCTGGGACACGCTGGTCCACTCCTCCTCCACTCCCAATGCCACTCCACAGCCCCACAGCACCTTCCCATGCAATTGCAGAAGGTGTAACACCTGCCCATCTTCTCTCCTCACTATCCAAAGCCCCAGTCACATTCCAGGTGAAACACTGACTTATACGCATTTCACTCAACCTAATCCGTTGTATTTGTCACTCATAATGTGGTCTCCTCCACATTGGGAGTTGAAATGCAGACTGGGCGACTATTTTGCAGAACACCTACATTCTGTCTGCTTCTAGTTGCCTGTCACTTCAACAGTCCACCATGTTCCCTGGCCAATATTTCTATCTCTGGTCTGTTTTAATGCTCCAGCGAGGCTCAGCACAAGCCAGAAGACCAACATCTCGTTTTCTGCTTGGGAAAACTGCAGCCTGCAAAACTCAAAATCAAGTTCAATAATTTTAGAGCCTAAGCACCTTCTCCTATATCCTTCACCCACCCCACATTCCAGGCCCTGTCATGACATCAACCTCCATGTATATCTCCAATTAATACCTTTTCCAATTAATACTATTAATCCCTTGGAGGATAAACTGTATCATAAGCCAACATCAGTGACAGACTTGTTCCAGTGTCTCTCAAGATCTTTATTGGTTTACTTCCTTGTTCGGAAAAATAAGGAAATATCTTACACTTTGAAATAAATTATTCAGAGTTTAAAGTTCATTGATAACTGAACTCCTAAGTGATAATGTCATAGCGTAGAAATATTTTTACCAATACCCCAACTATATAATGTATTTCTCCAATCCAGATCAAATTAGTTTACCTTAATCAAATATCACCTCAGTATTTCAAAGATTTGAATCAGGTGCAGAATGCTGTCAGGCTTTCCACACTCACTCTCTCACCTTCTATGTTGATGGCAAAGCTGAAAAATCATAAACATACGCTGGCAGTGTGCTAAGTAGCTCAGTGCCCATTCAGACTTTGGAAATTTATCATCAGAATCTACGTAAACTCTTTTTGGAGATGTTGGCATGCAAACAATTTGGCACAATTGATTCTGCATCTAACTTCAGGGCCTGCTAAACACTCAGAAGCATGAAGTATTTTGTAAGTAATTGGCTGGCTGCCTCGTGTAAAGAATTGAGGCACTCAATTCACGAAAATAACTTAAAACAAAGGATTAAAAACTGAAAGAACTGCAGATGCTGTAAATCAGAAACAAAAACAGAAGTTGCTGGAAAAGCTCAGCCGGTCTGGCAGCATCTGTGGAGAGAAATCAGAGTTCATGTTTCAGGTCCAGTGACACTTCTTGAGAACTGATGGTCGCTAGGAAAATGTTGTTTTATATACAGAAGATAGGGTGAGGGGAGGGTGTAAGAAGTAAACAATAGGTGGAGATACAGCCTAAAGAGAGAGAAGAACAGTTGGACAAAGCAGTGAATAATGATCTGGCTAGGAGAGTGTTTGACTGTTATTGGAATAGCTGTCATTTCTGAAGAAGGGTCTAGGCCCGATACGTCAGCCTTCCTGCTCCTCTGATGCTGCTTGGCCTGCTGTGTTCATCCAGTTCTACACAGTGTTATCTCAGCTGTTATTGGAGACTGTTAGTGGCTAACAACAGGTTGTGTGTAATGGCAGACTATGTGTTAACAAGGCCTGGTGTATGGGATTGGGACATAGGATATGGAAGAATTCAGACCATAAAATTATTGAACTCAATCTTGAGCCCAGAGGGCTGCAGAGTCCCCAGGCAGCAAGCCTGAGACAGTGATGTTGGGCAGGGAACAGAGTGGTTTGTTAAAGTAGCAGGCAATTGGAAGCTCAGGATCATTTTTGTGGGCAGAACATAGGTGTTCTGCAAAGTGGTCACCCGGTCTACGCTTTGTTCCCCCAATGTAGAGGAGACCACATTGTGAGCAGCAAGTGCAGTAGACTAGATTGTGACAAATGCAGGTAAAGTGCTGCTTCATCTGGAAGACTAGTTTGGGACCTTGGATACGGGGGAGGGAGGTGGTACACCTTTGGTGTTTGCAGGGGGAGGTGCCATGGGGCTGTTGGGGGGTTGTTGGGACTGAAGGAAAAGTGAACCAGGGTGTCCTGGAGGGAACGGTCCCTGCAGAGACCATGCAATGGAGGGGAGTGGAATGTGTGTCTGATGGTGGCATCTTGCTGGAGGTGGTGGAAATGGAGTCTGATGATCTTCTGAATGTGGATGCTGGTGGGATGGTAGGTAAGGTCAAGGGGAACCCTATCACTGTTGCGGGAGGAAAGAGTGGGGGTGCGGGCAGAAATGCAGGAGTTGGGTCAGACCTGGTTGAGGGCCCTATCGACAACGGTGCTGGGGATTCCTCGGTTGAGGAAGAAAGTGGTTATTTCAGAGGCTCCTTTGTCGAACTTGGTCTCATTGGAACAGATGTAATGGAGACACAGGAGCTGTGAGAATGGAATAGAGTCTTCACAGGAAGCAGGGTACGAGGAGATATATTTCAGGTAGCTTTGGGATTTGGTGGGTTTGTAGTAGATATTAATGGCCTGTTTATCCCCAGAAATGGAAACAGAGATGCTGAGGAAGGGAAGGGAGGAGTCAGGGATAGACCAGGTGAAAGTGAGGGCAGGGTGGAAATTGGAAGTGAAATCAATGAACTTTTCCAATTCCCAACAAGAGAGGGAAGCAGCACCGATGATAGCATCAATATATCGGAGAGAGATTTGTGGTTGCAGACCGGAATAGGACTGGAATAAGACTTCCACAGACCCCACGAAGAGAAAGACATAACTGGGGCCCAGGCGGGTACCCACGGCCACCCCTCTCACCTGAAGAAAGCCAGAAGAGTTAAAAGAGAAATTGTTCAGGATGAGGACGAGATTGGCCAAGCAAAGGAGGGTGGTGGTGAGTGGGGACGGTTCAGTCCTTTGCTCCAGGAAGAAGTGGAGAGCCCTGAGACCATCCTGGTTGAGGATGGACGTGTAAAGGGATTGCATGTCCGTGGCAAGTAGGAGGCTGCTGGAGGCTGCAAGCTGGAAGTTCTGAAACTGGCGTAAAGCGTCAGAGGAATTGCAGATGTAAGTGGTCAGGGTCTGGACCAGGGGAGAAAAGACTGAGTAAAAGTAGGAAGAGATGAGTTCTGTGGGCCAGAAGTAGGCGGATAGCAGATTGACTGCCTGTCAGAAAATAGTGTGCACAAATGGGCCTCCGTCTGATTAGCAGGACATGATGACTGGAGTCCCGCAGGGTCCTTTGCCAGTGCCTCACATTTTTCATAATTAATATCAATGACTTGGAGGTGGTGAGTGAAGGTATGGTAACTAAATTCAGAGATGACACCAAGATAGGTAGAAAAGCATGTTGTGAAGAAGTCATAAGGAGTTTATTGGTGGATATACACAAATATATTGCATTGATTATAAGAGCAGGAAGGTCATGTTGGAGCTGTAAAGAACTTCAGTTAGGCCACAGCTGGAGTGCTGTGTGCAATTCTGGTCACCACATTACAGGAAAGATGTGAATGCACTGGAGGGGGTGCAAAGGATATTCATCAGGATGTTGCCTGGGATGAAACATTTCAGCTACGGAGAGAGGCTGGATCGGCACGGTTTGTCTTCTTTGGAGCAGAGAGGTTGAGGCAGCATGCAATAGAGGTGTACAAGATTATGAGAGGCATGGGCAGGGTGAACAGAAAGCAGCTGTTCCCCTTGGTTGAAGGGTCAATGAAAGAGGCATAATTTTGAAGTGACAGTCAGGAGGTTTAAATGGGATTTGAGGAAAAACCTTTTCATCCTGTGGGAGGCGGCATCTAGAATGCACAGCCTAGGAGGGTAGTTGAGGCAGGAAAACTCACAGCCTTTTAAAAAGTACTTGAATGAGAACTTAAAGTGTCATTATATTCAAGGCTAAGGGCCGAGTGTGGGAGCGTGTGACTAGTGTCAGTAATAGTATATTTTTGGAGTACAGACTTGGTGGGCCAAAAGATTTCTTCTGTATTGTATGATTTTGTGATTCTACATAGGTAGGTTTAGTGAATGTACAAAAACCTGGAGTATAATGCGGGAAGTTATTCACTTTGACAGGAAGAATGAAAAAAAATGTATTACTTAAATGGAGAACTAATGCAAGATTCTGAGATACAGAGGGATCAGGGTGTATCACAAAATGGTAGCGCGCAGGTAGAAGAAGTCTAATGGAATACAATCCTATATTTTGAAAGGATTTGCACACAAAAGTAAAAACATTATGATTATACAGGATATTATACACTGTATATTTGAGACCACATCTTGAATACAGTGTGCAGTTTTAATCTTATTTAAGGACAGATGTAAATGTTTTGGAGACCATCCAGAGGAGATTTACAGGACAGATACCTTGAATGAGTGGGTTGTCTTACGTAGCAAGATTGGACAGGCTAGGCTTGTTTCCACAGGAGTTTAACCGAGCAAAGTGTGACTTTATTGAAGTATATAAGATCCCGAACAGTTTTGACAAGATGAATATGGAAAGGATGTTAACTCTTGAATCCAGAGTTGGGGGGAGATTGTTTTAAAATTAGGATTGCCTTTTTAGGACCGAGATGAGGAGATTTTTTTTTTCACAGAGAATTGTGCAACTTTGGAAGTCTCAGAGCTGGTGGAAGCAGAGTCATTGGATATTTTTAATATTTTTAAGGCAGAGATGGATAGTATCTTGTTACGCTGGGGAATGAAAGATTTTTGGTGGTAGATGGGAACCTGAGCAAATAAATGGGCAGGCAATGAATGCTACATGGTCAGAGGTGTTGTCTTTTGGAAAAAGTATTAAATATGCTCTCTCACATAAATGTAAAGGGACTGCAATGACCACTTAAATTATCCCATTGTTTTGGCCTACATTCACTCTTTAACCAATGCTTAAAACAAGTGAACTGATTATTTATATCATACTTTCTTTCTTGGTGAAGGGCCAGTTCCAGTTGGCTCACAAGTTAGCAAAAAAAGACTTTGCTGGAGAAATAATTGGTTGATGATTTTCATCTGGCCACTTGAGATTAAGTATCAGGAATTCTCTGATGTAAAACCTTTACTTGTGATATCAACTATGTATGAATACCAGTAATACAGAGAGAGTTCAAACAATAGTTACTGTAACATATTACTCATCAAAACCACAAGCAATAATATTTAACAAGCACTCATAGGCAGGCAACTGCTAATGACGCCATTGCATGTTTTCCCAAGGAGTATCTATGGAAAAAAAACAGATGTTTTGGCACAGTATTAAAGTGCTTGATGGGAATGGTCTGGAACTTGCACCTCAAAATAGTGCAACCAAAATACATTTCTTCAGGAAGCATTTTCAATACTATATGCAGTGAATGTCTCAACTAAGCTAATACACACTTCCTAAAAAATATACACATTCATGAAATGACCATCAGATTTTTTTTTACCAGGAGATCCTATTAGTACTCTACTGCCTCTTGCCTAATACATATCTGCACAAATCAATTAATTGCAAACTGACGAACAAGTGTTTTTTTTTCATTATTCACCATGTAAACTTACACTAAACAGTAATATGGCTGTATGCATAAGTTGCTTATATGTAATAACATTAGCATTCACATTGTCTGCAACTTGTGATATGGTTTATTTTCTGTTTCATCATTAATGGTGGAATAATCTAAAAGTACTTCAACAACTAGATCATTACCTACAATTTCCCTTCCAAATTACACAACAATCTGACTATTTGGACATTCATTGCCATTCTTTTAAAGAATCAAAATCCTAGATTTTCTCCCTGACACTGTACAGCACAAAGGTTGCAATGGTTCAAGGAGGAAGCCCATCATCAGCTTCTCAGACTAACTAGTGATGGACAATAAGTGCAGCCTTGTCAGACATGCCTGAGAACAATTATTTGTACTTTTACTGCGATAAATTATTTTGAAAAATCTAAATAAATAATTGCATTTGTACCAAGAGACTTGATGTAACACTGCCTTCTGTTCATTTTGTGACAGGTTATGATCACATTGGTTGCATAAAAATATTTGCTTTCATTATTATACAATAACCCAAAGTGTGGCATGCTCGTATCTTTGGGACAACACATAATATTAGACATTTTTTTTAAATTACAAGACAATAGGTTATTATGCCAGCAGTGAAATATTAAACTAAATAGAGAATGTCATGTAACTTGGAATTAATTGAAAATGAAATTCCTGTCAATGATTTAATGAATTGTCCTCAGAAAGCTCCTTGTTATACATAGTTCCTAACAAAATTCAAGACATATCAATGAACAATTTCAACAGGTGGATAAGAAGTGAAATAGGCATGAAATAAGCAGTCTTGTTCCAACTAATAGATACACAAGGGGAAAAATAAATCATTGGAAAATAATTGGGTGAATAATAACAAGGAGAGTCTGCAGGGGGCAAAAATAGCTTGAAGAAAATACCAATAACAGTCTTTTTTTGGAAGAGTTCCAAGGGAAGTCTGAACAAGCTTTTATTGACCATACAGCTATGTAATTGTTTTTTACTGAGTAGAACAGATGACAGCAAACCAACAGTCAATAACTTACACTTGCCAAAGTTTCTATTCCACTGAAATTAAAAGGAATAAATTTAAAAAGTGGCAGACTGATGCGAAATTAAAACAGAAAGTGCTGGAGAAAAGCAACAAGTCTGGCGGCATCTGTGGGGACAGAGACAGTTAATATTTTGAGTCCGATGACTCTTCTTCCGAACTGTGGATTAGTGTAATTGGATTCCAGGAGAGATGGGGCATCAGCAGGCTGGAAAGAAATCGAGACTATGACAAGTGTAGCATTTTAATATTTCACCCATCAACAAAAATAAATTCAAGCTAGGTGGGCTGAAGCAAATATTTGGGTAGTTGCAGGGGATTGGTTCATTGTCCATATGTGGCAGTGTGTGGATTGGTGAGTGGAGACAGGGGTAAGGCCAGAACAAAGAATGATTCTCGGACCAATCAAAGTACTCTTAGCCCTCTAGGAATCATCCTGAAAAGAAAAACTTACATTGTCTATGTCTGGTCACTACTGCCTGCTGTCAGGTTTCCCTGGTGGGTTCAGAACTTTGCATACCTTCCCTATGAAGTTCTAGATAAAGTTGCATTGTTGCACTAACGACATTATCAGGCCATGACTTTTGCCTTTCAATTAGGCTGTGACAACTTTGTAGCAGAAACTGAAGTCAACCTGAAAGTCATCAAAGTGGAACTGACACCAGGAAACAGGGCAATAATCACCCAATTTTAGCGTTTCCAATACACCATTTCCACCCAGTGGATTAAAATTGATCTGAATTGAAAATAAAATATTGCAATGTATAAAACTGCCCGCCACATTTTTTTTATCATGATTGCTGAAAACTAATTTCACTCTTACACTACCACTGTATATAATAGAATTCAGTCAGTCTTCCGAAGATATGCTCCATGAGATTGATTCAGATGATTGCTGAGAGCATAAAAAGAGAGAAATTGTACTCCAGAATAACATCATCTCTCTTTTGCAATAGTTATGACCTGATTTCAATGTTGAAAACTGCACAGCATTCATTTACCCATTTGGCTAAATTAGTCTAACTTCACCCTAAGTGCTGAAATAAAACAAACAGCCTTTCGTTATGGACCAATTTTATCATCCAAACCAACAGTTTAAAATGCTAGAAAAGACACTTTCATTAAGGCTTCTCAGAAACTTATTAGGATGAGCTGCAACAAGGCTAGAGGAGGAATGCTGGTCTGAAGTTAATGGTTTTGACCTTTTAACTCTTCTTATTGAAACCATTCATTTGAGGCAAAGTTAATTAACTGAAATAGATTAATCTAGTGAATAATTATTTCTTGAGGCTTCATAGAATGCAACCATGTGTGTTATCAAAACCAGGAATGTAACCAAGATTGTAAAAATGTTTAATATCTTGTGCCTATTTTGCTTCAGCTAATGCAAAGCAGAAGTAGAGACCATTTGGATCCTTGTGCCTATTCAATCATTCAGTAAGCTATGGCTGATCGGTTTGTGTTTCATATTCTACATTTCCACCTATTACCACGCCCATTTCTGGTAACCTTTGATCCTCTTGCCTAAAAAGAATCTGTCCACCTCCACTTAAAAATATTCAATGATCCCACCTTCACCACCTTCTGAGGCTGGATGTTTTGAAGTTATGCAACTCTCCAAGAGAAAAAAAATTATCCTCATCTCTACTTTGAAAGGGTGACACCTAATTCTCAGACAATGCTCGTAACTTCTGGACTCACCCACAATAGGAACCATTTTTTCCATTTCCATTTTGTCAACACCATTCAGGATCTTACACAATAAAGTGAAGTCACCCCTCACTCTTATAAAATCCAGGGAAAGCAATCCTAACCTGCCCAACCTATCCTCATAAAACAATCTGCCAATTCCATGTGTCAATCTCAGAGACAGCTCTGATCCACCTTTAATATATTTAAATCCTTCCTTAGATAAGGAGACCAAAAGTTTTTGAGAAGATTTGTAGGTCGGGTTGTGGATGAGGTTGCAGATTTCATCTACTGATGAATGTAAATGGCCCCATACCCCCAACCAATAAAACTAATGTTATATACAAAATTCCACACAAGGACTGTGAGAAATGTTACATAGATGCTGGAAGAAAACTGGCAAAAAGGATACACAAACACCAACTAGCCACCAAGAGACACAACCAATTCTTACTGGTCTCAATACACAAGGACAAAAAAGGACGCAAATTTGACTGGGAGAACACATCCATAATAGTGCAAGCCAAACAGAGACGTGCCAGGGAATTCCTGGAGACCTGGCATTCCAACTCGAACTCATCAACAAACACTGGATCCAACATACAAACCGCTCAAGAACAAAACCGGAAGTAATACCAACCACCCCAGCAAACCGAGGCATATAAGTAACAAACGGGACAGAACACCAATGTTTCACCAGAGGCACGCTGACAATGTTACCTAACAGGCTGACAAAGCGTCTGCAATCAAACACACCAGCTCAGCAAGCAAGTCTGCAACCTCATCAGAAGACCAAATTTATATATGGATTCAAGATGTGGTCTCACAAATGCCCTGTACAATGAAAGAATGAAATCTTTTATGGACAACTCATCTCATAAGAAAGGATAACTTTCCATCAGCCTCCTTAATACACTGTACCTGTGCACTAAGTTTTTATGCCTCATGCACTAGAACACCTAGATCCCTCTGCATCTCAGATTTCTGCACTGATTATTCATTTAAGAATTTGTCCTGTTTTTATTCTTTCTGCCAAAGTGAACAACTTCACATTTTCCCGCATAAAACTCCAACTGCCAGATTTTTGCTGACTCATTCAACCTATCTTTATCCATCTACAACTTTCCTATGCCTTCTTCACAGCATGCTTTCCTATCTATCTTTGGATCATCTGCAAACGTAACTATTATGCCTTTGCTCCCTTCACTTAAGTCATTGATTTATATTGTTAAAAGGTGAGGCTCCAGCACAGCCCTCTGTTGGGGCTCTACTTTTAATGTGCTGCAAATCAGAAAAAGACTCATTTATGCATATCCTGTGCTTTGCCAGCTAATCAATCTTGTCACCACTTTGATATGTAATTGCACATTACTCATACAATAAGTTCCTACTTGGCATAATAACCTTTTATGTGGCACTTTGTCAAATACCAGCTGGAAATTCAGCTACAGTACATCAACAGGCTCTCCTTCAGATGACATTCATTAAATAAACCCCAATAATTTGGTCAAATAAGAACCCCTTTCACAAAGCCATGTTAATTGTTCCTGATTAGCTTATATTTTTCTAAGTGCCAAACTATAACCTCCTTAATGATCAATTTTAATATGTTATCCGTGACAGATATCAAACTAACTGGCCTATAGTTTCCTGTTTTTATGCCTCCCCTCCTTCTTGTCTGGAGAAGTTACCTTTGTTAATTTCCAATCTGATGGAACCTTTCCGGAATCTAATGTATTTTGGAAAATTAACATCAATGGATCCATTCCTCAATAGCTACCCCTTTTGAGATCCATGGATGAAATCTATCAGGACACATGAACGTGTCAGCCTGCAGCCCCATCAGTTTGCAATGTGCCCCTTCCCTAGTGATTGTAATTTCAGCAGATTCCTCTCTCCCTTCCATCTCCTGATTTACAGATATTATTGGTATGTTTTGAATCCTGTTTTGCAAAAACAGAAATAAAATATTTGTTAATCTCTTCCACCATTTCCTTACTTTCTGCTATTAACTCCCCATTATAATTTTCTAGAGGAAAAATAGTTTGTTTACTCTTTTCCTTTTAAATAGCCTATAGAAACTATGACTATTCATTTTTACTTCACTACCTAAGTTCCTTCCATACTTTATTTTCTTGCTCCTTATTAACCTCTTAGTCATTCTTTGCCATTCTTTACATTCTGTCCAACCATCTCATCTGCCATTCACCTTTGTGCAATTATATGCTTTTTCGTTAAGTTGGATGCTTTCCCTTTTTTTTCTAGTCAGCCATGGATGCTAGGTCCTCCCTTTAGAAATGTTTTTAATTTGTAGTAAGAATATACTTATTCTCAGTATTCTTAAATATGTTCTGAAATGTTTGCCACAGCATGTCCGTTGAAATATCCATTTGCCTAAATCCCTGTTCACTTCAACTAGCATGACTTTCATTGGCCTTATTTAAGTTTAGTCGTAGTTGCACTTTTCTCCCTATGAATCTGGATACAAACTTCAAACATATTTTGGTCGCTGCTACTTAAGAGTGCCTTTGCTCTAAAGTCATTAGTTAACATTAACATTAACAATAGACAATAGACAATAGACAATAGACAATAGACAATAGGTGCAGGAGTAGGCCATTCGGCCCTTTGATCCAGCACCACCATTCATTAAGATCATGGCTGATCATCCACATCAGTATCCTGTCCTGCCTTATCCCCATAACCCTTGATTCCATTATCTATAAGAGCTCTATCCATCTCTTTCTTGAAAGTATCCAGAGACTTGGCTTCCACTGCCTTCTGGGGCAGAGCATTCCATATATCCACCACTCTCTGGGTGAAGAAGTTTTTCCTCAACTCTGTTCTAAATGGCCTACCCCTTATTTTTAAACTGTGTCCTCTGGTTCTGGACTCACCCATCGGCAGAAACATGCTCCCTGCCTCCAGAGTGTCCAATCCCTTAATGATCTTATACGTCTCAATCAGATCCCCTCTCATCCTTCTAAACTCAAGTGTATACAAGCCCAGTCACTCCAATCTTTCAACATATGATAGTCCTGCCATTCTGGGAATTAACCTCGTGAACCTACGCTGCACTCCCTCAATAGCAAGAATGTCCTTCCTCAAATTTGGAGACCAAAACTGCACACAATACTCCAGGTGCGGTCTCACCAGGGCCCTGTACAGCTGCAGAAGGACCTCTTTGCTCCTATACTCAATTCCTCTTGTTATGAAGGCCAGCATGCCATTAGCTTTCTTCACTGCCTGCTGTACCTGCATGCTTGCTTTCAATGACTGTTGTACAAGAACACGTAGATCTCATTGTACTTCCCCTTTACCTAACTTGACTCCATTTAGATAGTAATCTGCCTTCCTGTTCTTGCCACCAAAGTGGATAACCTCACATTTACACAATACATATTACACAATACCAAGTCTAGTAGAACATATTCTCTGCTTGGTTCCAGAATGTGTTAACCAAGAAAATATCTTGAAAGCTTTGAAGAAACTCATCATTCAGACCATCATTGTCAATTTGTCTTTTTTTCTAGTTTATATAAAGATCAAAATCACCAATATTTTCAACATCTCTTTATCATAAGCAACCACTATTTCTTCCCATATATTTCATCCTATATTGTGATTACTGTTAGGCAGGACAAATGACCACTCTTAATTGTGGCTTATTACGCCCAATATTCTTTATCATTACGCTAAAAAATTATACATGCTGATTTCCTGTACCAAGGTCACCAAAACTGTTGTGCCAATACCATACACTTTATCTAACTTCTTAACCTTCTAAATTCATATACTGTTCACAAGAGAAATTTATAGATATGACCTTGGACTTCAGATGATGGATATAATTTAACTGATCGCATCCTAGAAGCAGACTTAGATACTGGGGTGGGGAAGAGTCAATTAATCCAGGAGAAAAGCGAGGGGTCGACAGGCCGTCACCTTCACCCACTCTTCCTTCAATTAAGATTAAGTCAGAGAGGGGTATATTTAGCTTGGTCTTCCCTTCAGACAAGAAAGGTCTTTGTGGCCAATTTAGGGCCCCAAATGATACCATTCAATTGTGGCTCGTATTCAATCAATGATAGTGCTGGGAGTGATGAGGTCAGGCTGTGCCCCACTAAAGGCCCTTTTAGTGACAAGGTAAGTAGATCCTTGCAGTTCCTAGGAGCAGGATTCACATTCTAAAGGCTCCAGAAACCCTAAAAGCAGGCAATTAAGATTTAATCCCATCAGAGTTTCCAGATATGGCCACAGTGGAGTTGCCACTGGCTTTCTGACCTGTATATGGGGCCACTACTATGGCCATAAATATTAAGTTAATATTTCTTCATGTGGTGTTAACCAAGTCCTACGAATCTTATTCCTCATGAGATAGTCAATAGTAAAATTATATTCAATATGAATAATAGATTTTACAAGTAGCAAATACCCACCATGAAGATACGCTGAAAGTATGGATGCCCTTCTGCCAACCTTTTGCTTTGGTAAATATGGTAGAATTAAAATTCAAGACCAAAATAATACTTACAGTGTGACTCAAACTTCTCACAATGTTGGCATGCAGTATATTGAAGAAACTTGCATGAATTGTATATTTCATTTATAATACGGGAAAAATCATATTTAATGCATTAAGTTTCTAGTTCGTGTCCCTTTATTCTTCTGGCACTAATCATATTAAGTAAGAAAAAGGACTCTTGTGGCATACTGGTAATGTCCTACTCTCTGAACCAGGAGTGCAAATTGCAATACCATCTAATTTGGAAGCATGTCATAACATACCTGAGCATGTTGATTATAAATACTGAGATAACAAGGTGTAGAGCTGGATGAACACAGCAGGCCAAGCAGCATCAGAGGAGCAGGAAGGTTGACGTTTTGGGCCTAGACCCTTACACCTTGTTATCTCAGATTCTCCAGCATCTGCAGTACCTACTATCTCTGATTATAAATACTGTTTTTTCATTAGGTAAAAAACAAGCTATCCAATGTAGATAATATAAGACAGTTAAAAACCCAAAATTCTAACCCAAAAGCATTCAGAATCGGCTTCCTTATGTTCCACATCACTGTAAGAGCCCTGCCACCCATCCAGCCCTCAAGAACTACTTGCAAAAAACCCAAGGGAACCCTATACCCACCAATACTACTGCTAACAGCCTGCAGCATGGCACCAGACCTGGCTGACAGCCATTATGGCAGTCATAGGGTTCAGTATCCATATCAACCTCCCAATCCCACCTGTGCAGAAGTTGGGGAGACAGCATGACATTCCCAGTACACTCCTACAAGCACTGTTAAATCAAAATGTAGAATAGTTTAATTATTTATATTTGGACACACTTAAACTGCAATGTTCCAAAAACTTTCCAATTATGAAAGATGATGGATACCAGTAAAAAAAATCTATTTAAAATAGAATGTTTTCATGTGGTGCTCTTTTCACATTGGCCAAAGAGGCTAATCCGCGAGAGGCATGATCTGCCACACATGAAGCTACCAAGTGGTGTTGTGTGTCAGTAGTGAACCTGCTTTAACCACTGATCAGAGAGGTGGTACACACCAGCCATTGGGAGATGCTGTCATTTTCCTCAAACGTCAGCTACTGACTTTAACAATCATTAACTGGGATTATATCACTTTCGCATGCATTCCTGAAGAGAGTTTTAGGTACACCAGTGGTCATCTGGCTCAGCTCGCACACCATATGGGAAGTCCTTGGCTTTCCGACCACCTTCCGTACTGTTGGTGTACTCACACCAATGACAATAACTTGTTTGATGGATGCTAACAAACTTGGGAACTGTTTGTCAGAGGACAGCCGTATTCATTAATTGCTCGCTGCCAGGATGTACCAATAATGCTCTTCAAGTGTGAAAATGGAAATTATTGAGTTTCTTTTCTTCCGTGGCTAAAAGTGATTCATGCTTCATGGCCATTAACAGGTTGCTGAGAACACAAGCCTTATAAACTGAGAGCTTGGTCCGAAATGTCACTTAATATTATTTCATGTGTGCTTTTTGACAGAGCCAAAGATGGTAGCTGCCTACTCTATGTGTCTATCTAGTTCTACATCAAGGGACCGATTGTCTGCCATGTTGGAACTGAGGCAGTAGAGTTTACTAAGCACCTTCCAGTGGCCTGAATTTAGTGAAATCAGAGGCACTCATGACCACGTTTCCTCAGTGCTCATTGCCACGGAGAACAAGTTAAAAGAATGCAACAGTTTATGAATCTTTGTGGCTAAGTTTCCATGTGGGAGACGAGCCCTAACATCAGAGTAGGTTAACTCTTTGATCAGGACACAATGTGTTTTAATCTTCACTTTCAGTCTTTTTAGAATGTACACCCTGATGTATTGTGCAAATTGATCCCATCTGCTGTGATGAGATTTGGCCACATGCTTCTGAACCAGTATTCTCAGTCTCTGGGTTACAGGTCCAGTAACAGCACAGGTCTATAGTGTAATCATATTCATAGCAGACCTGCCAGCGTAGAAACCGCACTGAGTTTCCAAATGGAGTTTGTTAAGTATGAACCTAGCAAAGGCCTTTCCCATGATGCTAAGGCATATGATGCCCCACTGCTGTTGCAGAGTTGACTTTGTAAAGTGTGATAATTCTGGCATCATGCATCGCTTGGGGAATAGAGTTTACTCTTCAACAGAGGTGGAGAAGCTTGTAAAGGTGGAGTGATAGATAAGATTGATATGCTTGAGCATTTTGACTGGGATTCCATCCTACGAGGTGTCTTTCTGTTTGCTAAGCAGTCTGAGGCTCGTCTTCGGCAAGGCCTTCTCAAGCTCCAGTACTGAGGCGTCTTCATCCAACTCATCCACCACAGAAAACAAAAATGGATACTTAAATGGACAAAATCTCCTTAAAATATACATGCACAGGTATGTAAATGTACAATGGCTTCAGGAGAATTATGTGAATGTACTTTAGACTAGTCAATGAAATAATACAGAAGATGGAGTCGTAGAATCATAGAACTGTACAGCATGGAAACAGACCCTTCAGTCCAACTCGTCTATGCCAACCAGATTATCCTAAATTAATCTAGTCCCATTTGTCAGTATTTGGCCCATATCCCTTTAAACCCTTCCTATTCATATACCCATTCAGTGCCTTTTAAATATTGTAATTGTACCAGCCTCCATCACTTTCTCTGGCAGCTCATTCCATACACACACAACCCTCTGCATGAAAAAAATTGCCCCTTAGGTTCCTTTTAAATCTTTCCCCCCTCACCTCAAATCAATGCCCTCTAGTTTTGAACTCCCTTACCCTGGGGAAAAGACCTTGACTATTCACCTTATCCATGCCAGTCTCAATTTTATAAACATCTAAAAGGTCACCTCTCAGCCTCCGGCACTCCAAGGAAAATAACCCCAGCCTATCCAAGCTCTCCCCTGGTTTTATTCATTGTGTAGGTGTGTTGTGTTTAGAATATTGCACCTGCATCACCACATATGAATGATGAAATCCGAACTAATACTTGCCTGAACTGGCATCTTCCTGCTTAAGGTGGTTCTAACAACCTTACATACCGAGAGTACTTTCTGCTTGAAGGGAAGACTACTTTGCATGGATGCAGAATAAGTGGCAGTTTGTCATCTAAAATGATGCCTTTCATGTTTAATAGAGTCAGTCAGTGCTGGATATGAGTAAGCATTGAGAATAATCCAGCTAAGAAATGACTTTTCAACAATTCTGAAACAACTAAAATTTACCAATTACATTTTCATGCTTGCTTCTTAGTTAGTTTTCAAAGTATCAATTTGAGTCACCGTCTTAAGAGATACGATTCAGTGGACAGAGAGTGGAATTTGAATGAAAATATAGTCTTCACCAATTAGACGAATTAATACATTGCTTCCCAAAAGACTTTTGTTTTCTTATGGAAGCATTCCTGCCCAAAATCTTCTTTGTGGTTGTAATATCCTGAACAAGCTTCATCAATTTTGAAGCTTGTTGAAGGAGATGGGGCTATTGCTTCATCTGCTTGCAAGTGGATAAACAGTAAGTCCCAGGTAATCAGGACAGGATTTATAAAACACTGTAATGTGAAGATTTAGTGTGAGAAACTGTCTCATGTGGCTTTGCTTGTGATGAAACAATGGAGACGTGATGCCACTCTACCAGTGCACCTCACCCCACCTGCTGTCTCCTGGGCTATGTGGCATTCTGCCAGAATACATGCACACATAGGTGTATCTCTGCATAAGAAAGCTCTTATTCAGCATTATTCTGACATCATGCAGCCCTGTCGGCTAATATGACACAGGTTCCTAATTTTGGGCAACAAATGTCCAGGCAGCATCTCTGTTATTTAGTCAAGAGGAAATAAGCATGAAGCTGTATGATGGACCTTGTAGTAGTACTGTTTAAAGGGTCAAGCATTCTGATTGCAAATAAGTTATTTTGAATATTTGTTCCATACAAAGCTTCTGAAGTACTCTACCGTACATGCACAGGGCCAGCAATTACACTTAATGAGCTACCATGCATGCATTTCATCAATACAGATTGAATTGAATTAGCTTTATTGGCACATATACTCAAATGAGAACAGTGAAATGTTTACAAGTCGCCAATTACAGCACCATCTTACATACCAGGTACCTAGGTACAGATTCTTCAGCATGACTTATTAGGAAAAAAATAGAAAATAAAGAAATGAAAAGTCCTGCGTTACAGATTGTACCAATGAATTATAAAACAGAGAAATATAAAGTTCAGAACAATGGTCCTTCCAACCCAGTCCGCGCTGGCACCTAGCCTTCAGTCTCCGTCAGACCTTAATGCCTGAATGTGTTGGGCTTCATCTCCAGGCTCTCGAGGCCATGAGACCGCTCTGGAATCACCTCAAGGCTGGAAGTCCATGCTGAGGCCATGTTGCCAAAAGACCACTACACATGGTTGAGTGGAAGCCATACTGAGCCAAGAGATCAGTATGCCAGCCTGGGAGACCGCCACGACAGGCCAACAAGGTGCCTCGCTGGATCCGCACCAAGGTCGACAGTCCGAGTCCATCTGAGGCCGGGAGTCTGAGTCTGCACTGAGGCCAGGAGTTCAGGACGTCACCAAGACGAAAGAAGGGAGATAAAAAACACAAAAGAAAAACATAAGAGACAAAAATGAGAAAGAAATGGATGGAGAGGAAGAGCTCCAGCTGAAGTGCCCTACTCCACCACCATCTTGGTGTACTGATGGACTACAACATTCAGCATCATATGCATCAGGGCTACTCAAGTGCTCACACTTATCTCACACTTAACATTAATAAACCTTTGCTGCCTTTTGCACTTGCTCATCACACTTTGGGGTCACTTTACAACATTTCCTGCTCATGCATTACAACTAACTGCTCTTGAATCCACTTCCATCCTTCAGAGTTCCTCCATTTGTCTCATTGCAGAAGGATTAGCCACATCCAGGCCAAGAGAGCCAAAACAGGTAGAGGCTGACAAACATCAGGCTTCTCACTCTATATGAAGAGATGGTGGTGGAGCTGATGGGGGAGAAAACAAAAATGACCACTTATGATTACAGGGAGACCCCAAAGGGTGACTATCATTGTATGGTGAATAGCGTCGTGCTTCTCCCCTATGACATCTTTGTTCTACTTCACTCATGCGATATGGACATGGCTAGCTGGGTCAACATTTATTGTCCATACCTGCTGTTTAGAGGGTGGAAGTGAGCTGCCCATTTGAACTGCTGCAGCCCATTTAGAATTAGAATTAGATTAGTACATGAGTATGGTGAAAAGTGTACAATGTTGCCGTTCCCAGTGCAAACTTAGGTACAAAGGTACCTAGGTAAAAATCTTAGGTACAGTGTAGGAAAATTTTAAAAAAGTTAAAGTCCAAAAGTCTTTCTTAAGTGCTTAGCATTGCTGGGCTCATGCTGCCAACAAGGGCTTGATCTCCCTTGCTTTGGCCCGCTCACCAGGAGACTTCGGGGTGCCTGCTCCCACCGCTGCCGCAGATGCCGGGGGACCTCCCTCACCACAGCTTTGGGTTCGATCTCAGACCCTCAAAGTCCCGATCAAGGCCCCCTGCACTGGCCACACTCTCAACCCAACGAAGTCACTGCAGCCTCCACAACCGAGCCCTCTCCAAGAGGTAAGTAGAAAAAGAAACAAACTAAAAAAAATAAAATAAAAAGAAATGCAAGAAAAGAAGAAAAAAAAGGAAAAGAAAAGCAGATGGAGTGGATGAGCTTATTCCGCAGCTGCAACCTGTAGATAGACCGTAATGCTGTTAGGGAGGGAATTCCAGAATTCTGATGCACTGACAGTGAAGGACTGTACTACTCTCTCTTCTTCTGCACAAGCTTTCATCCATTTTTGTCCAACTAAATCCCTCTCTCTTCTTATATAGGAAATATTGGTACCGAGGGAATGTATGGAAGGAAGAGGCCACTGCCTGAGGCCCTCAGCTCCACCTCCACTTCGAAAGAGGGTACCTACAATCCTTCAGGTGATGCATTGGCAAGAGCTTCAGCTGCAGCTTCCATCAGCACAGACTTTTATGTTAGTTGGTTCTCTACCTGGATTGGATGCAGGATCATGATCTGATGAGTATATCACTGACATATCTACACTGCTTGTTTGAGGAAGATATCCCTGAGGTCTCCCTCATTCAGAGGAACTGCTGGAGATCAAACACTTGCTTAGGCCCAGGCATAACTCTGAGAAGATGTGCCAGTGCATCCATTGCAGCATTGCCACGTACATTTTCAGATAACTGAAGTGAAGACTATAAACCTTGGTCCTCACTGTTCACCTGTAAACCATTGGTGGATCTTGCCCTGCCACTCCTCCATTGGGAGGCTGTGCAGCAGCCGCTAGAAATCATTATTCTTTTCCTGGCTTGTTGAGTGCTTGTAATCACTGTCTGCTTCTCTATTGCCTTCTCATTCAGTGTAAGACTGCAAAAAATTCCCCGGAAAATGTGGAATTCCCTTCATAAGGACATTGTGCTTTTAACTCCAGCCCATGAAACCGCAGCAGTTCAAGGAGGCAGCTCACCACCACCCTGTCGAAAGCAACAAGGGACAGATAATAAATGCTAGACAGCCAGCGACGCCCACATCCCATGAATGAATAAAAAAAACTAGTCAAAGCATCTGTCATTTCAGCTCCATGAACAGATAAACTGGTAGAATAGTCAGAGAGATCATGTCGTGTTATTGAAGGTCTGTCTGATCCTTTGACCTTTACAATCAGGCTGAATGCTCTGCCCTCAGACAATCTGGCACAGAAGCTTCTCAAAGAAGTCATTGTCATGCCTCAATAAAGAGCTCAAAACTATGTGACCTTATCAGAAGCATGGAGGACAGCCAAAGTGTTTATGTTACATTGGGAGTAGACATTTTGCAGGAAGCTACAATGAAAGGCTTGCATCCCAAAAAAGAGATAGTAAGAACTGCCGATGCTGGAGTCAGAGATAACACAGTGTGGAGCTGGAGGAGCACAGCAGGCCAGGCAGCATCAGAAGAGCAGGGAAGTTGACGTTTCAGGTTGAGACCATTCTTCAGAAAATGAGCTTCTGAAGAAGGGTCCCAAACCGAAACATCAACTTTCCTGCTCATCTGATGCTTCCTGGCCGGCTGTGTCCCTTCAGCTCCACACTTTGTTATTGCATCCCAAAAAAACCTCACAGCCCAGGCACATGCAGATTTCGTCACAGTTATCTCTTAAATCCTGCAGACAGAGCTTGCTCAGGGAAAGCAATCTTGAGATGTTTCTTCAAGCACTCTTTCTGAAGAATAAATAACTCAGACAGAAAACAAACCCAGTAAAACATCCAAATACACATATTGGTCCAATTCGTTCTGTATACTTCAGAACAGAACTCCGGTATGACCAGTACATTCATTTCCAAGTATTACTTTTTTTTTGCTGATTTTCTTCTCTCTGGGAAGTTTCACCCTAAACTCAACAAGAATGTCAAGGAGGAAGCTTATTCTTAACAAGTTTTCCTGCAACTCAATTTGTTCTTCCCTCCAATTGAACCAGAAAAAATCAAATACGTCTCCAAACCAGTCACTGTTCAAAACAGTCTAGTTGAGGTCAACAGTAAAGCAAGGAGTTATGACCAGTCATGTGATTCACAGGAAGTCTTGTTAAAAAGTAATCTCTGATTTCCTCAGTGAACTTTGAACCGTCTCTTTTAAATAAACTACCCTACAAAATTTAAAATGATTTTATTTTCCACAATCCTTCAAAAACTCCAAACAATATTACATATAAAATGTCCTTGTAACAATACAGTCTTGTGTTCGGCTACAGTTACAGAATTGAGGAAGGGTCCAGTTCTGAGGAAGCATCACTGGACCCGAAACGTTAACTCTGATTTCTCTTCACAGATGCTGCCAGACCTGCTGAACTTTTCCAGCAACTTCTGTTTTTGTTCCTGATTTACAGCACCCACAGTTCTTTTGGTTGTCAAAAGATAAGCATTACTACTGAAGTTTGGCATAAACTTTTGATAGAAATCACACATCCCCCAAAACTTCATAATTTCTAGCTTAGTTTTCAAGGTAGGGGATTCCACCAAGTCTATATTTTTGTCTTTCTTGGCAGAAAGAATCATTGTTGAACTTTTTGCCTTAGATAGGTTACCTGTCCTTTAGTAAATCCTTTTTTGACAAGGTTTACTTAAAAAAAAGTCAGCTGATTCTACTTATACATGTTTTGGTCTTATGGATCCCTACATCCTTGCCAAAGGAATTTCATGGACCATCCTTAATATGTCTTGACAATTTTTGGGAAGCACCCTTCATCTATTCTTCCTCCACAAGTCCATAAGGAGGTCTTCACTTCCTTATCGGAAACATTTTTACTACAGTTGCATTCTAGAACACCTTCTTGTCAACATCAATTTGAGCCAATTGTGCTACTCTATTTAAAACAGGCTTAACTCGCTGAGACTCGATAAAAGAAGACTCATTGGATGTTTCCTTCAGAATGTTCAAAGCCCAAAATAAAATAGCTGATAACCAAAGATCGGGCTGTGGTGTGAATGTGATCTCTGTTTAGCCATTGTTGGGTCACTACACATGAAGGAAATGTTCCTGAGTCTTTTTCTTTAACTGCTCTATTCTCTTTGACTTGTCTTGACTTTTCTGTAATGACTGGAGAAGCTAGTACATTCACTCTGGCCCAATTATTCCCAGGAGTAGGTCAAATCTGTCCACAGGCAATCTATGGACAAACTCTACAGTAGTTTCCAGATATTAGGTTATATTCTAGGTGAACCTGATAAAGAGGAATATGTTCCCCACCCATACCATTTGCTAAAATATTGGAATTCATTATTCCTTTTCCCAGTCCTTCTGAGGCCCCAAACACAAGTCTTTGTCCAGTACATTGATGATGTCGGTGCTGCTTCCTGATCTCGTCTGGACTTTGATCAGTCTTATTTCCAATCTGGGGCAGCACAGTGGCTCAGTGGTTAAGACTGCTGCCTCACAGCACCAGGAACCCAGGTTCGTAACTACCCTCGGGTGACTGTCTGTGTGGAGTTTGCACATTCTGTCCATGTCTGCGTGGGTTTCCTCCGGGTGCTCCGGTTTCCTCCCCCAGCCCAAAGATTTGCAGGTTCAGCAGATTGGCCATGCTAAATTGCCCATCATGTTTGGGAATGTGTAGATTAGGTGGGTTACAGGGAAATGGGTCTGGGTGGGATGCTCTGAGGGTTGGTGTGGACCTGTTGGGCCAAAGGGCCTGTTTCCATTCTATAGGGATTTTATGAATTTCCATCCTTCTCTCACTTTCAGCTAGGCCATCTCTGATTCTTCCCTTCTTTTCCTTGACTTCACTTTCTATTTCTGGGGATAGTATGTCCACCAATATCCATTACTAGCCCACTGACTCCCACAGTTACCTCACACACTGCCTCCTATAAAGATCCCATTCCATTATCCCATTTGTCCATTTCTGTCACATCTGTGCCGACAATGCAACTTCCACCAATGTGACTCTGGCACGTCCTCCTTTTCCCTCAACCAAGTATCCCCCATCCTCCACTGTGATTGGACACAGTAGAAGGCCCTATCAATGTATCTGATGCACTTCTGCCCTCACTCTTTCACCTCCCTCCCAAATAAATCTCCTCTTTATCCTCACTTCCCACTTCACCTGTTTCCCCATTCAAAGGATTATCTTCCTGCCACTTCCACCATGTCCAGCAGGATACCAACACCAAGCACATCTTTCTCTCCCCTCCACTGTCAGTATTCTGCAGAGACTATTTTCTTGGTGACACTCCGGTCCACTCCTCCATTACTCCTAAAACTTCTTTACTCCCCCATTGCACCTTCCCATGCATTCACAGAAGGTGTAACACTTGCCCACGCATCTCCTTCCTCCTCACTATCCAAGGCCCTTCACAACCTTTCAGATGAAGCAGCATTTAACTTGTCCTTATCACAATCTAGCCTACCGTATTTGCTACTCAAAACTCTATCACCTTTACACTGCTAAGACTCAATGCAGAATGGTGACTGCTTTGCGGAAGACCTCTGCTCTGTCCATAGGAATGACTCCTCTATTCTAGTTGCTTGTCATTTCAAAAAAAAATCTTGTTACCTTACTAACATTTCCATTCTTGGTCTGCTACAGTATTTCAATGAAACTCAATGTAAGCTGGAGGAACAAAACCTTATTTTCCACTTAGGCATTATACAGCCTCCAGTACTCAATATTGAGTTCCACAACTTCAGAGTTTGACCACTGCACTCCATGTTTCTTAGATTCTCCACTTCTCAAAGCTATGCCTTATTTGTTTCCTGACTTACCACCATCATCAGTGGTGGGCGTGTGGAATGCCAGCAGTGGTAGTGGACTCAGATGCTTTAGAGACTTTTAAACGACTCTTGGATAGGCACACGGAAGGTAGTAAAATGTAGGGAATGCAGGGTAGATTGACCTTAGTAGGATAATAGATCGGCACAACATCGTGGGCTGAAGGGCCTGTACTGTGGTGTACTGTTCTATGTTCTATGTTCTATGTTCTATGTTCTATGTTCTATGTTCTACCACTGCCTTTGTCTCTTGCTCTGGATTCTCAATCATTTCCACTTTCTCCTCTTCCTCCTCTGTCTACAGCATTAAAACTACCACTTCCAGCTCTTTATCTTTCTGAAAAAGAGTAATGATGGAATGAAAATATTAACTCTTTTACTCTCACCAAAAATGCTGCCAGATCTGTTAGTTTCTTCAGCACTTTCAGTTTTTATTGCATAATTAATGAAGCAAGTTTGGCAAGACAGAGCAACAGAATACAACAGGTCTCAAGGTGAAAAACCTTAAAAAAAATGATGCCATGTGAAAGTTTCAGCACTTGGTGTCTTTCCTTCTATCCTTCTCTAATTAACATTACTCCATTTTCATCTGAATAATGTCAACAGTGATGTCTTACTGAAGCCTCCAGTTTTGTTATGACTGAGATGGGAGAAGTGCACCTTCTTTTCTAGTCCTAATACTTTGAGACACAACATAAATTTAAAAGTTTTATTCAGTTTCCGATATGGCCCGACACAGACTTCCCATGTTGTAAACGTAGATCCATTGACTGGGTTTCATTAATAAACACAAAAATATACATGTATTGTAAATCAAAACTTACTTCACAACTTACTCTTTAATATATAAAAAAAATGTTTAACGTACTCACGCAGTCTTTGTAGAGATTCACTTAAAAAAAGCATTTTTGGCGAATAAGTCTAATTCTTGAAGACAAATAGGATAAGGTTTAACAAGTTCAGTTGGTTGTTGGACTGATGTTCTGCTACATAACTATGGATGTTGCTGAAAGCATGTGATTGACATTGGGACCTATGCCAACGTTGGTTAGAAAATATTGACAATCCGTTTCTCAGGCAAAAACTGAAAGAACTGCGGAGGCTGTAACTCTGAAACAAAAACAGAAATTGCTGGAAAACCTCAGCAGGTCTGGCTGGATCTGTGGAGAGAAATCAAAGTTAACTTTGTCACTTAACCCGAAATGTCCACTCTGATTTCTCTTCACAGATGCTGCCAGACCTGCTGAGCTTTTCCAAAAACTTCTGTTTTTGTTTCTTTCTCAAGCAGTTTTTCGATGAGAGCAGCTGAGCAAGGTCTCCCGGTAATTCAGAAAACCTGCCACAAGGATTTTTTTTCCAGAAAAACAAGAGAACTGAGTTTGCAAGCTTCTTCCTTTCAGCAGGCTTCTCCTCAACTATGTCAAATGATATCCAAAGCAGAAACCAGAGCCATCTGACTGTCATAAACCCATGCAAATGGTCTCCAATAAAAAAGCAGTTATCACAGGACATACAACTATTGAGAACTACCTTGTTAAAAAAGTTCTAATGTACCTGCATTGACTTCTTTAAACACAAAAAAGCCAAGATATTTGATATTCTTCAAGCTGAAGTCACCAAATATTTTAGATATGAAACCTTCAAAACAGTGTTTGGATGATGTGCCTGGCATAGCCAAAAAGGTGGCCTGTGCAAAGTCAGTGAGAGATGGATATGAGGCATGCAGGAGTGGTAAGTGTGTGAGGGTTAGGTTGAGTAACTGGATATGAGTTGTGCCGTCTGAGAGCCAAGGAGTGTTAATGTATGAATGACGGTGGTGAGTTGCGTTGTGCAGTGTGAGGGACAGGCGGCATGGTGGATAAAAGATATTATGTCAAGGTCTATTCTCTGACCTTGACTGCCTCAATAAGGCAGTTAGACTTCTGGTGCTGTTGTCAAGTCCTTAGATACAGGTGACAGGCTATTATCCCTCAGCCAGTGACTCCAATTCTGCTCAGAACTAGTTTTTGATAGTTCCTTGACACTCCTGCCCACAATGGAACCATGACCCCGGCATCGCTCCTCATATTCACTTCGACCTCCAATGCTGCATTCATTATCCTGGAACCATCTCTGTCCTGGTGTTTCATTTTGCATGTTTAGACAGTGCAGTAATATTTTTCAATTTGGGCTTCCCTTCCAGAGGGACAGATTGTTTTCTGGAAGAGCAGGATGTCTGCACCATGTGCTAATAGACCAAGGCAAATTGTACTGCTGCTGAATCCAGAGGCAGCTGGCAGGAAAGTGTCTCCCCAGAGCAAGGCAGGTGCTTGACCCTACAAAAGAATCATGGGTAATGAGGTGGGAATGACGCATTTATTTGCTATGTACCTTCATAGGCTGATCTAAGCAGGTTGCATATTACAATAATCCCACACCTGAAAAATAAGGTAAGCTGACTTTCAACCCCAGATCCTGTAGCCACACAGAAGCACGGTGATGGGTCTAAGTACTTCATGGAGGTTATTAAAAATGTAGTGGTAAACATGCACGCTCAAAATATCCCAAATTAAACTTGTTTGAACAGTGTATCTGGTGTGTGGACTAGTGTTTTTAGTAGTCACTAATAGTAATCTTCCTCATACCCTTTTATTTAGAACTGATTATACCCTGTTAGAGAAGGAAGAACAAATATATGACCAACTATGGTTTTAAGGAGCCCTAACAAAATTGGAGTCAATGGGAATCATGGAAAAAGTCTCTTTGCTGGTTGGATTCATACTTAGCACAAAGGAAGATGGTTGTGGTTATCTCGAGTCCAGGAAATCTCTGTAAGAGCTCCTCAGGTTTGTGCCCTAGGCCCAACCACCTTTAGTTGCTTTATCAATGGCCTTCCCTCATTCGGATGTTCAGAAGTGGAAATGATTGCACAATAATCAGCATCATTCATGACTCTTCAGATA
The DNA here is from genome assembly GCA_024137785.1 of Ginglymostoma cirratum. NCBI lineage: Eukaryota > Metazoa > Chordata > Chondrichthyes > Orectolobiformes > Ginglymostomatidae > Ginglymostoma > Ginglymostoma cirratum. Next base: position 17,066,081 of record JAHRHZ010000087.1, read on the forward strand.
TTGAAGCAGTCCCTGCCAAAATGCAACCACAATAGAAATTGCTGGAAAAACTCAGCAGGTCTGGCAGCATCTGTAGAGAGAAAGCAGGGTTAACATTTTGGGTTTGGTCACCCTTCTTCTGAACTATGTCGAAATACAACAAGGCCTGGACAATATCCCAAATGGACAATGTCCAGACTTGGGCTGATAAATGGCAAGTAACATTCATATCACACATATGCTAGGCAACAATAATTTCCAATAACAGACAATCTAATCATTGCACCTTTACATTCAATAGTGTTTCTATCATTGTATCCCACTCTACCACATCCTGATGGTTACCATTGACCAGAAATTGAATTGGACTCACCATAAAAATACAATGGAGACAGGAGCAGGTCAGAGGCTATGGATACTGCAACAAGTAACTCATCTTCTAACCCCCTAAAGCCTGTCTACCATCAACAAGGCTCAAGTCAGGAGTGCGATGGAATACTCCCTATCTACATGAAGAGTTCAGCCCTAACAACACTCAAACATCTCAAGAAACCCAGCTGGAAAAAAGTAGCCCCCTTGATTGGCACCACATCCACAAACATCACTCCCTCTACCGTGAACATTCAGTACCAGCAGCACGTACCATCAATTAGATGCACTACAGAAATTCAGCCAGGATCCTGAGATGGTACCTTCCAACTCAAGGCCAGCACAATCTAGAAGGACAAGGGCAGCAAATACATGGAGACACCAACACCTGCAATTTTCCCTCCAAGCCACTGACCATCCTGACTTGGAAATGTATTGCCATTGCTTCTGTGTTGCTGGGTCAAAATCATGGAATTTCCTCCCTAACGGCATTGTGTATCTACCCTTGGCAACAGTTCAAGAAGGCATCTCACCACCACCTTCTCAAGGGGAATTAGGGATGGGCAATAAATCCCAACCAGCGATGCCCACATTCCACAAGTAAATAAAAAAATAGGCAGATTGACAGTGGTAGACAAGTAGCGAAAGAAAACAGAAGGGAAGCTTGCTTTTGTATTGAGCAAAAACCATGGCTTTTTATGTTTCTGTATTTTTGGTTTTGGACTGAAATAGGAAAATAATTGTTTTAAAAACCAAGGATAGCTGAAGGATTACTATATGTTCTGAAAGCGGGTAACAGAACACTCATAGCAAGTATTATTTATACTGCTGCTGGTTCAAACAGTAGTAGGTTTGCAGACAACTGTAGCTAAGGTCTGTGAACAAATGGAGATTTAGCCAGCAAAAAGTACCTGATTGGTCATTGGCCTAGTGACCAGTTATCGATGACAAGGGCCTTCAGCCTGCCAACAACTATGCGATTGTCTGTCAGATAACTGAACAGCTTGGCACTCTGAACAAGATAATGAGAAGCCATTAGATCTCTACCTGTTCTCTGGGGTAAAATGCACATTAAACCTGAAGAAAACCAATTTATTCTTCCTTCAGCAGATGCTGTAAGCTGTGACTTTTTCTTAATAAAGCAGAAACAATTTATAATTATGAGCCAGTCACCCTGCGTCTCCTGCTGACCAATGAAAGCATCCAGAGAAGGAATATAGAAAAACCCTCTGTCCATAACACTCAAGTTTTTCTCCCGCTGTCTGTGTCTGTTTGTGAGCATGTGTGAGGGAAATCAAAAGGGTTAGCTTTTCTATGCTGTCAGTTCATAATTGTTTACCTGTATCTATTTACTTGTAATAGGTAGTAATACTTGTTAAGTACAGAAATCTGGTCTATACTTTCTATTAACCTGCATCTGAAAATCAGGCAAATTGAGAATTTCTGCAATTTTTAAAAAATCTTTAACTTTTATTACAACTCCAGGAATAATGGGGCTGATTTCCAGCACATTACTTTGGTGAGACAGAGCAATAGCATTTATCATCATCACCTGATGTCACAAAGTGCATTCCAGCCATTGAAGTGTTGCTTGAAGTGCATTCACCATTGTTATGTCATAGAATCACAGAATCCCTACAGTGTAGAAACAGGCCCTTCGGCCCAACAAGTCCACACTGACCTTCAGAGCATCCCGCCCAGATCCAGCCCCCTATAACCCACCTAATCTACACTATGGGCAATTTAGCATGGCCAATCCACCTAGCCTGTGCGTCTTTGGACTGTCGGAGGAAACTGGAGCACCTGGAGGAAACCCAAACAGACACGAGGAGAAAGTGCAAACTCCACACATTTTGAAATGTACAAAACATGGTAGTCAATTTGCAAATGGCAAACCCCCACAAACAGTATTGTGATAAAGACTAGATCATCTGTTTTTTGTGACATAGATTGAAAGGTAAATATTGGCCAGGATGCCAAAGAGAGTTCCACGTTTCTTCTTCAAAATAGTATCATGGAATCTGCTATACTGGCGTGTCCATAAGGACTGTCACTAACTTTTATAGATGCACCATAGAAAGCAGACTATCCTAGTGCACAACAGCCTGGTATGGCAACTGCTCTGCCAGGATGGTAAGAAACTACAGAAGGTGGTGTGCACAGTCCAGACAATCACAGAAGCTAATCTTCCATCTATGGACTCCATTTACATGGCTCACTGCCATGGAAAGTCTGCCAACATAATGAAAGACCCATCGCACCCCGGTAATGATCTCCTCCATCAGGCAGACGATACAGAAACCTGCACACAGACACCAGCAGGTTCAAGAACATTTTCTTCCCTGCTGTTGTTAGATTAATGAATGGACTCTGTAACTTCAAATAATGTTGATCTGTTAATGTTGATCTTGCCTTGCGTGCCTTGTGTGCACTGTAATCTGAATACTTCATTGTGTCTAAACACCCTATGCTCTGCATGTCCTTGCTTACTATGATCTGCCTGTACTGCTCTCAAACAGAGCTTTTCATTTATCTAGGTACACATGACTGTAATAAATCACATCAAATATCCACCCAAACAGGCAGACGAGACCTTAACCTAAAGCCAGCAGCTGTGACAGTGTAGTACTCCCTCAGTATTGTACTGTTAACCTTCATTTTTATGCTCAAGTTGTAGAATAAAGCTTAGGCCCAGAATCTTGTGACTCAGACATGGGAGTGCCACCAACTGAGTTCTGTGTGCTTGGATTAAGTACTTCAGCCACCAATGTGATTTGCATTTCTGACATCGATTTCAGCATAAATATTTTTAGCATTGGCACTGAGGCATTTTGTTGGAGTAACACTCTAAAAACCTAAGAAAAAAAACTAATAAAGCTACCCATGTTAACATACAAAACAATAACGTCCCACAGAATTAAAAATTTTTGTGTAGACTTCCCACTACGTTGTATTTTGTTGGTTCAGTCAAAAATAAACACAAACAAGCAGCTGAATGATGTCAATAGTGAACTGTGGTTTGACAGGAAATGCAAGCCGCAGCCCAAAAACGGGCAGCGTCAAGCCAAGTAATAATATTTATCAAAGACAGATAAATAAAATTGTAATGGCCTATTTATTTAAAGGGTCACTGAAAGCCACAAATGACGTTCTACACAGTACAATGTTTCAAAAAAGATCACCACAAAGAAGGAAATCTTTTTTTCAGCTGGGAGTTATATGTATGAGCCTGGCACAAAGGCAGATGGGGAAAATGAGAGGAGGAAATGATCAAATTCAAAAACTTCATAATATTCTGGCACAGAAGGCTTGACATTTGAAAAATGCCTTTCTCTGTCAGTAAGCACAATGTTAGGAACTATTTGTTTTTCCACAGGGCTTTTATTCATTCATCCTATAAACATTGCTATGTATTTCTATCTTTAAAATGTGACTCAAAATTATTTTATTTTTCCCATCCCTTTTAGGTGAGTCTCAGTCAAATGGATGCAACCATACAAAGAGAGGCAGGGCGTTGAAGTAAATATTGAGGGACAGAATTGTACTCACACCAAGCTGACAGAGGTTGGGAGCTGCTGGCTCCCTAACACGATGTCGTTGTTGTCAGGATATTTTCCAGTAGCAGGAGCAAATGCAGAGAAACTGACTTCTCCAAGGAAATGAGCAACTAATTTGCATAGTTAAAGGCCATATAAACACGTCCTTTCATTTGGATTATTTGAGAGCTGTTTTTATAGTGAAGGCAGGCTCTATGGCTCAATCAGCTCCCTGGAGGTGGATTGCCTCCAAAATTCTCCTGGCCTCCAAATACATGTTTCCAAACTTATCTGTCCAATCACCTGGTATCTTCTACATGCCTACGCACCCCTCTGATTGGGCTGGCAACATCAGGAACCTGCATGCCATCCTTCATTGGATGTTCAGCTAAGACGCAGCCAGTTCCAAGACCATCTGTGATGAAACAGGCAGACCAGTCCCAGCAGGTGTGGGCTCACAACTCACTTTTCATCCCAATGTCACAACCCTGAAGCCTGGGCTAAAACTCATGTCAATGTAATCAGAAGAATGGAACTCTTTCTCACAAAAAGCTGTAGAATCTATTTCAATTACTACTTTCAATAATGGATTTTTGCTGGATAAAAGAACAAAAGGATACGGAACCAAAGCTGATGTGTAGAGGGGCTGAATGGCATACCTTTCTTTCTTATATTATGTCTCCAAATAAATTTTCAACCACATATTCTAGTGGTGCTATCTTATGGTTTTTGTACTCTCACAGAAATCACAGAAACCCTGTCGTGTGGAAGCAGGCCATTCAGCCCATTGAGTGTACACCAACTCTCTGAAGAGCAACCCACCCAGACTCACCTCCCGTCCTATCCCTGCATTTCCTATGGCCAATACCACCTAACCTGCACATCTTTGGACCGTGGGAGAAAACCAAAGCACCCAGAGGAGATCCACACAGGCACAGGGAGAATGTGTAAACGCCACACAAACAGTTACCCAAGGCTAGAATTGAACCTGGCTCCCGAGCCCTGTGAGACAGCAGTGCTAACCACTAAGCCACCCTGAACAGGCAAATATGAAAGTATGATACACGTTCCCATCTTCACCCAATCATCCACATTTCCAGCAAAGGTTACTAGAACTTAGTCAGATACCAAGAATTTTTTTTTTCCTTCCTAACCTTAGGAAATTGAAGCTAACTGTAGCATCACCTGCATATTGAAATTGGAATCTATATTTTTTTGCTGGTGGAAAAGTTTTTCCTCAAGCGTAGGCAGGAAGATACAAACTCATCATCAGCACAGTCCACAGATCCACCAGCAGACTCAGAGATCCAGACAGAACCTAAAAACAAAAATGGAACAACAACAAGTACCACAGCAACAAGTGACATGGGAATGGCACTCCCTGGTGAAGAAGCATCAACTCGGTGAATAGCCAATGACAATGCACATTAAGAAAACAGCATGGTTTAAGGATTAAGCATGCAATGTATATGTGCAGGCTAATGAGAACAGTTAATGCATGAGATGAGTCATGTTTATATTGTGTAATTTTTTCTGCATATGTCTAGGAGTTTTAAAAGATGATTTGAATTTTAACTAGTAGAGCAACATGTTGATCATTTATATTTGCTTACTTGGAATTAGAATTTACTTATTTGTAAGGAGTAGATATTCTTGTCTAGTGTTTAAATCTGATCAGTGTTTTTGGTTACCTTGATTCCATCAGAGAGATAAATCAAGGACTTTGCACATTTGGATGAAATCATTAACCATTGCCATGACTTTGGGAGTTGTAGGTCTTGAAAATCAATGCACTTTCCCAAATGGATTGAAACAATAGACTAGGGGCTCATCTGGGATCATTTTGAAGCAGGCACATTGAGAATTTGGGAATGGTATTAATAAGTGATAACGACAGAGAAAGCAGGTTCATTTCTGAAAATAAGAAACTGAAAATTACTATCCTTCAGGTGACAGAATTGTCCTTGACAGTTTTAAGTGAACTTGTAAAAAGCCAGATAATTGATTTGGCATGTAGGTTGGGTGGCTTGGCCTACTAAAGCTAAAATAACAAATATAATTGAAGCACCAACGTAGCACTTGGGTTTAGCAGAAATAAAAGAGTGACCAGGTATTCCAAATACTGAAAAACCGGAATGAGGTTATGGTTGAAGTAGCTTATGCATAAGCAAATTGAAGCAACTTGAAATTTTAAAGAAAGATAAATTTTCACAGGGAAGGAAAAGACAAAGAAATGTAATGATAAAGATGGGAAATGGGAATGAGAAAACTAGAATTAGAATTGCAGAGGGAAATAGGAGAGAAAGGTATAGATTTTAAGCTAAAAATGTTGCAGTTAAAATAGGAGATACCAGATGCTGATGCTTTGACATGGGGAATCCAAGAAATAATCTAAAAACTATTAGCAGCGGCATGGTGGTTCAGTAGCTAACACTGCTGCCTCACTGCACCAAGCAACCAGGTTCAATTCCAACTTTGGGCAACTGTCTGTGTGGAGTTTGCACATTCTCCCTGTGTCTGTGTAGGTTTCTTCCAAGTGTTCCAGTTTCCTTCCACAGTCCAAAGATGTGCAGGTTACATGGATTGGCCATGCTAAATTGCCTATAGTGTCCAGGGATGTGTAGATTAGCCTTTGGAGGGGTGGGAGTGTGAGTCTGGATGGGATGCTCTTTGGAAAGTCAGTGTTGGGTTGAATGGCCTGTTTCCACAAGGTAGGGCTTCTATTCATTCTAAAAATTTTGTTTTAAGTTTGTGCAAAAAGCCCTGCCAAAATTCAAGAAATGGAAGGTGGAGGCATTCTTTAAGTATTTTGAGAAAATAGCAAGATGATTGAATTGACCAAAGGGAATCTAGACATTGCCCATGCATAGTAAGCAGACAGGTCAAACACAGAAAAGTATCTTGGGATTATGATACTGTTAAAAAAAAAACAGGTATTGGCTATGTATGAGTTACTGCCTGAGGCATATGGGCAAAGATCTCAGAATTTAAGGAAACAGTCTAGGCAAACCTATACAATAGTCGCCTGGGGCACGGTGACCCTCAGGTTAAACCACCACCAGTTTTCTCTCTCTCTCTTTCATGAGAGTAAAGCTTTATGGTCCGGTAGCACTATGGTGACCTTAAAAAAGACTTAGAACTTTATTTTATTTCAGCCCAGCATGAGTCCCAAGGGATGCCTATTGCTGATACTGGGTAAGTTGCTGCCAAAGGGTGGTGGACGGGGATCCACACTTCTATTAATCCCAAATGTCACATGACCTTTCCCAAAAGGCACTTGATTGCAATTATGTCTTTCAAAGGACTACCTTGCCTCTTCAAAGAACTCTACAAAGTTTAGACAATTTCTTTAAGCAAAGGGTTCAAGTCATGTTTTGGGGAACCCACAAAGGAAAACTGGATCCATTTGAAGGAAGTTGGATCCATTTGTGTAGCTGCCCCTGTGAACCTACAACTTATCCCAACCTCATGGCAAAAATGGTAGGTGTCAGGCTCAGGGCTAGGATGACCAGAATCCGGGCTTCATGCCAATCTGAGCTAAATCAGATCCATCTCTGCAAAAATTCAAACATTTTTTTGTCCCATCACCATTCACTTTGGCCTTGAAGACCATTTCTTCTTTTATTCAGTCTCTTCTGTCTTTCACCCAATCTACATAGCATTCTTACCCTATCCATCCTATGTCAGTTCAGATCCATGCCAGCCAGTAAAGCAAGAACCAAGACACTTTTCTTTGTGAATAGTTTATCTGCTATTCAGTCTTATACCCACTACTGCCACCTGTTGTCCTTTTATAGCTACCCAGTTGATTAATTAATCGAAAAATAGAATCCCGAAGTGTAGAAGTAGGCTATTCAGCTCATCGAGTCCATACCGCCCCTCTGAAGAGTATCCCACCCAGAATAACCAATTATTCTGAGTTATGCACTTAACTACTTAATTTATTAATGCCCTTTGCTCAGAACCTTTGATATTTCAATGTTTTCCCAGTTCTGAAATGTCATCGACATGTAACATGCAACATTTCTTAGATTTGTCCTTGGTCTTCTGGTTTTTCAAATTTTTGCCTGCCAAGTTGCTGACAATATCAAGTGATAGTGAACAGATCTGAGTGAACTGCGAAAGCAACTCTGCCTGTTCGTTCAAAGGATTGAGAATTCAACACACAAAGGTTCAGAAGGAATTGTATGTCAAAGTGGATAAGTTCGAGGCAGGTAGACAAAGAGAAATACAAAACAGGAGAGAAAAGTTTGTTTAAGAAAGGAACAGAACAAAAATGACAAGAGGGATTTCTTTTAAAAAAAGCTAAATTTAAAAGTATAAATTTTCACAACAACAACAAAACATAAAACCTGAAAGAATAAGACTACGTGTCTGGTCCATTTTCTGTACCAGTGGGATTTTTATTCTTTAATCATTCACAGGATGAGGATATCACTGGCAGGCAGCATTTATTGCCCATCCCTAATTGCCCAGAGGGCAGTTAAGAATCAACCACATTGCTGTGTGTCTGGAGTCACATGTAGGCCAGACCAGTAAGGATGGCAGTTTCCTTTCCTAAAGGACATTAGTGAACCAGATAGGTTTCTCCCAATAATCGGCAATGGATTTATGGTCATCAGGGGTGGCACAGTGGTTCAGTGGTTAGCACAGCTACCTCACAGCACCAGGGACCTGGGTTCAATTCCAACCTTGGGCAACTGTCTGTGTAGAGTTTGCACATTCTCCCCATGTCTGCGTTGGTTTGCTCCAGTTTCCTCCCACAGTCCAAAGATGTGCAGGCTAGATGGATTGGCTATGCTATAGTGCCCAGGGATGTGTGGGTTAGACATGGGGAATGGGCCCAGGTGGGATGCTCTTTGGAGAGGTGGTGGTGACTCGTTGGGCCAAATGGCCTGTTTCCATACTAAAGGGATTCTATGATTAGACTCTTAAGTCTAGATATTCATTGATTTGGGATTTGAACCTGCATCCCCAGAACATTATCTGGGTCTCTGGATTAATAATCCACTGATAATACCACTAGGCCATCAGCTCTTCACATTTTTTAGACTTGAGTACCTACGGTCAACTTTAAAAGGACACTTAGAATTGAAAACACAAGATTTACATTTAAACATTTGGTACAATTCCAGGAACAGCAAGGCCCAATTTACAGTGTGCTATCCCAGTGAGCTATATTGATAAATAACCTATTTTCTGAAAACAAAATGTGTGAAGTTGCCCAAATAAGAGAATTGAGTCTTTTTGTTGCTGCTACAACATGAAACAACTAGCATATAGTAGAAATACAACAGGTTTCAACATGCCTTCTCATTTTGAGAATGAATTTCCTTTATGCAGTAAGGAAACATGAAGGTTTTAAAACATTAAAATAACACAGTCAAGGTCAAAATACAATAAAATCTTTCTAGTTAGGAGAGAACGGGAAAATATTTAACAATCTGGTTGATACTTTTGGAGGCAAGGACATACCAGGCTGTCATAATTAATTTCTTCAGTGCTACCATCTTCATTGCTATAAAAAGGGAGGGATGGATCAATTTACATTTAAATTTGTATGATCAAATAACCTACATTTCGCTGAAATAACTTGGGGATATTAATGTGATGAAATTGATTGTAAGTTTTATTTTGTATTCCTGCATGTGGTGAGCAAAGTATTTCCCCCCTATCTTTTCAATAACACAAATGTCAGTTGCAATTAAATAATGTTGATTTCACAGAATCACAGAAGTGTTACAGTGCAGAATGAGTATAATCGTCCCATGTGCCAGGACTGGATTTATTTATTCAATGCTAACATAAAATCTAGTCGTACATCCACATTTCATAAATATCCAATTTCTAATAGACTTGCTGAGATTAAACATTATCAAAGAAAATTAGTAGGCTACACAAAATGGAAATGGAAAAATCAGCTGATACTACAGAAAACTGTATCCCTGCTGTAAACGCAGATCAGAATTCCACTTTAGTGAGTCTTATGAATGGATTGTGCTCACAAGAGGTCAGGAAATGTGATAAAATAACTGAGTGAGGGTGTGCAGCAAAGCTAAGGAACCATTAAAATATAATTGTTTAATCAAGGAAAGGAGGAAAATATGTAAAACTGGCCTTTATCTCTAAGCTGTCATGCATTTCTAGAAAGAACAGTGGGTTTTTTTTGGCTATGTTAAACTTCAGGGCATTTATTTTTAGTTGTTCTGATTGCCAAATGTTCACATGTAACCATGTTAGCTCCTGCTTTGTTGAACTTAGAGGGATTTAACAGTTTCTGAAAGGTTAAGAAGCTTATTATCTTTGGCCAACCACAAACAGCCATTGTAGAACAATGAACTCACTGTAGAACTGATTAGCTAAGATTTAGATTGATCTAAAACAGAATGTGTTTGTCAAGAATTTTCAGAGATTAACTGTAAAGAAAAACTACCTGCAATTTAATAGCAGTAATGATGGAGAAATTATTGTAGCCAGCCTTGGCTATTTCATTACTTCATTTCAGACAATCTTCAAAACACCAGTAAGCATGGGTAAAACCATGCCTTTGATCTATCTTCCTACAGTGAGTGAAAAATACAGAAATGTGCCCCAGCAAATGCTGAATCAGAGGCAAAAAGATCCAAAATTACTGGTGACCAATCATGACCCCCACCATGCTAAATCATAAGCAGCAATGTAAAGAATCTAACACTTTTGCCAGAACTATGCAAGAGCAGTTATTGTTTTCCACTCCCTCCCCATTTTAAATTTTTTATTTATTCCCTAAACATAAACACATTGTCTAACTGTTAAAGCAAGACATAATCTGCTCCTAAGCATCTACCAACATAATGATTGCCACCTGTAGGAGCTGTGATAGGAGATGACTCGACATTTTCTTCCAGTCACTGTAGGGAAGTGTTTGACCTGTATTTTCCCAGGTAACATAATGACAACCAGGAAATTGCTACATGTACTGCAACTGCGTGAATCTATCATTATCATTTCACGGCAGAATATTGAGCCATTGCTGGAACAGGTCTGAGGAGCTGAGTGGCCTACTGCTGTTCCGATGTTCCTATAAAGTCTTACATTATCACACAATCCTTGACTTCAGACAGCAACGTAATAACATTAGACTACTTTGTGACTTGGGGTTTAACTCACAAATTTAGGAACAAGTGAACATTAACAATCAAAAAATGTTAAATTTTACAGGAATTGTTAAACTTTTATCACCCAAAATGAACAGAAAACACAGCTCAATAACTTGCATTGAGTTATGCATTCGTGCATTTTGGCTCCTTCTTTTAAACCATCCACAGAAAATGTGACCTCACTACCACTTTCTCAAGATTTTACATAAATTCTTAAATTTGAGCCAGCTAGAAATACTTACCTGTAAATGACACGGACAAATAATATCAAGGAGCTTTCTGTTAAATTTGGGACTAAAACTGAATCATTCATATCAAAATATAGTAAGATATGATTTTTTTGTGAGCAAAATATTTTTGAAAGCGGAATTTGCCAGAGAAATCTTTAATTTGGTCACTGGCTATTTTCTTTCATGCAGTCATCCTGTTAGGCACAATTGAAAATATATCTATATGTAAATAAACAATACGTAAATTTTCGATAGAATTTCATGATGACTTTTATATTTGAAAATGGGCCATCAACATCTCAAAACTGGCTACCAATCGATGGAATATTTGAGTGTCTATAGTGCTTCAGAAATCACAGCATGAAGTAAAGATAAATAAGCGTTCAAAATGTATATTTTGGAAACCTGGAACTTAAAATAAGTGTCACAATTTAAGTACGTCAGCATGAACTGGAAAACTGTTTTAACAGCTATTCCTGAGGTACTCACTGAGGTTGCAAGCTGGAAATCAAACTCTGCTATTCCCGGAGTCATCGCAAACATTAACAATTTTGAAAAGTATGCAAGATTCCTCAATTAACCTGTCTTACACCCAGGATGATAAACAGCACAGGTCAAATTTCTGTAGTTAACAAGGAAACTAATTTTTACGAATAAATAGATTATAACTACAGATAAATAATTAAAAACCCGGTGACGTAGAACTACTAGTTAAAATTTTAACCCCCTTATAAACACCGTCCCTCTGGAGTAAATAGTAAGAAATCTAATATTTTGTGCCATTCCTATGTGTATTCACTACAGTATGCATTAGTCTTGGTTTTAAGTCTCAGGTGGTATCTCTCCAAAGCTCACTGTGTTTTTTGGACAATACACAGTTGACTCTAATTGATATACACCCAGACTAGCTACCTACAGAGTGTTAACAGCATCTAATCCAACAAAGTATCCTTCAAGATCAGCTTGTGTTGTGACATTTCCAGCATTCACCAATCTTCTCTTACTTATCCTCTTCTGTAGGTTCTTCTGTTGGTCTGTTCATCATGTACAACACTTCCTCTTCAAGGACACTCAGGTGTTTTAGCACTCCTGTTCCTCCTCCAGCTGTATATACTTTGTACTATTTTTCTGGACATAGTTTCTCTAGGAGAGAGAAAGGACAATGTTATGGATTTGTGTAAAGCGACTGAAACACTTACAGCTCTACGTGCAGTTCTTGGGACAATGCAAGTAGCACCGATTGCCTTGGCCACTGTCCTCCTTATACGCTTGCTAATTAGATTTCCCAATTCAATGTCCAAAACATCCCATTCTTTTTAACATAAATTGTGCCGCAACAACATCAGGGATTAATCTAGGAAACATTGTAGTTGCCAGCAGCCGAAGGCTGGTGTTGTGGCAGCTATCCCTGTGGAAAAGAAATCGTACCCTCTCCGATTACCATTTTAAAGCTGGCAGCTAGACTACATTTTCTGTAATCCAAACTCAGATAAGTCTATCAAGAGTGGTGTTACTACACAACCCTTCAAAGGAATGAAGTTCTTTATGAGAGAATATTTGTGGATTCACACTGATAGGTGACTCTTACTAACTTGCCAATGGAAGGGGAATCCAAGCTGAAATGTTTTGAATACTTTTTCATTGGTCACTGGGCATGTGCTAGGGATCTTACTATTCTTGACGTCAGTGAGCAGTCTGGCTACAAAACTGGGCCACTTGTTGTTGGCACCACAGGATCTTAGAGTGGTAAAAGTGGGCTGAGCATGTGGCTTTGGCTGAATAATGACGTGCACAATAATGCAGAGAAACAACATGGCACGTACATGGCTCAGCAGCAGCACACTTCAACAGAATGATGTATTAAATGGCCAAGGGTTTTCAATGTCAGTTGATGTGGGACCATGCACAGAGCATTCTTAATACCCACATCCTTGCAGTACCCACAATGCTTTCACTCTGCTCCAATCTGCCGTTCCCACCATTTATGAGCCACCACGATAAACAACACCTTAGAGACTGATGACTCACCTCCACAACCAAAACATAGATAAATTGAGCTAATGCAATGATCTGTGACACGAATGTCACAGTGTGAACTATTGGCTTTCTAAAACATTTCATTTACTGCCAATATTCATGTCTCCAAATTCAAATAATGCATTCTCCACTCCTTGGGTCTCATGATAGCACAGCCCTTGCCATTAGGCCTTTGGTGAGCATTTCATCAGAAGAGGAAGAGGAAACAGCAAGAAGGGAGGAAGCATCCATAGTTGTGGATGGGCCTTCACTGAACAGTTGATCAGATTGCAATTCTCTTCAAGGCGATCACATACACCATTGCTCGCCAGTTCATTATTTTTCATCCTCTGCAACAGAACATCAGGATATCCCCTTGGTCAAAATCCAGAAATAAAAGACACCACTTTAAAAAACCATAATAACTTTATCCAACAATACTTCTTTTAATACATACAAAACTGAACTATTCATCCTTATGCATAGAATATTATAGGGTTCTGAGTGATGTGAGCTTTGGGAGATTTATTTGGCAAGGCTAATCTCCATGTTGGGAGTGAGTTGTTCTAGGAATGACGTATGGCAAGATGGGGCCAGAATTGATTGTGATGATTGTCAAAGAGCATGGGGTAAATAGTTAATGAGGCAAGTTTGAACAGTTAGGGCGAGAATGCTTGCTAGGCCTTACAACAGAAATCCTCCAAAAGATTTAACAGAACTCAATCTTAGCCAAAGAAACTAAGTTCCAGCACATCTTGTCTGTCATGTGAGTGACTGTCTCTGGTCTATTCCTCTTAAGCAGTGTTAATCTAGTGGCTACAACATGCCTAGTGCAAGTTCTGAGGAAGGGTCATCGGACCCGAAACGTTAACTCTTGTTTTTTTCCTTCAGGTGCTGCCAGACCTGCTGAGCTTTTCCAGCAACTTTGTTTATGACTAGGGCAAGGCTACTGAATTTCACTGGGGGAAACTGAAGATGGTCTTGCAGGATGTTGTCATGCAGCTTTAAGGATTTACAGGCCTAACTGCCGACTGCAACACCACAGCATCTGAAGTAGCAGTGTAGGCTGGCTAGTTGAGAAACACCAGATGAAACAATGGCTGCATAGCAGGGTTCAGAATACTGTCCTCAAAAGAGAACAGTCATTTCTTTAAACATTGAGTCACTGCCACAGCTCTGTACAGGTACCAGTCCACAGAAGCACAGATTAATGGAGTGTGAAGTGAAAGTGAACATTTAAAAATTTAAATAGAAACAGAACATTTGAACACTTTCTTATATCCACCTTCAGCTTCCTGTGCAGTTATGTCACTTTAAATCCTACTATTTTAATTTGTCATTTAACAATGGTGAATTTTTTTTTCCTTTTATTCATTCAGGAGGAAGGCATCGCTGGCCAGGTAGCATTTATTGCCCAGAGGGCAGTTAAGAATCAACCACATTCCTGTGGGTCTGGAGTCACATGTAGGCCAGACCAGGCACGGACAGCAGATTTCCTTCCCGAAAGGACATTAGTGAACCAGACAGGTTTTTCCCAACAATTGGCATTGGATTCATAGTCATTATTAGACTCTTAAGTCCAGATATTAATTGAATTCAAATTCCACTGTCTGTCATGGTGGGATTTGAACCTGGGTCCCCAGAACATTATCTAGGTTGCTGCGTTAACAGTCCAGTGATAATACCACTAGGCCATCGCCTTCTCCATGTTTTCCTTTTCTGGTTTCTTTTTAAATGTGAATACCTTCTCACTCTATGCATGAAGGCTCAACATCTATTTTGGAAGGAGGAACATGTTTGGCATTTGGTTGATAGAAATCTATTCTATTAACCAATATAAATCGAGCATTATATTGTTCAATATGTTCAACATATTATGTCTAGTGATACATATTTATTTATGGACTGTGAGAAAATGAAGTATGTTTTCGTTTGGGCAGTACACGGATGCCCACTGCTTATAAAAGCAAACTGATTTTATCGAAAGAATGTCCAGAAAAGTTTTTAAGAAGAAATGAGAGATAGATTTTGTTGTTTAATTATTGGATGAACAGACTTGAGAAAACCATTGGATTTGTATGGAAGGTTGTCCAGCAACAGCCTCTGACCTAGCATTGTTTTTTCACTGCACACCTAGATGTGACAGTTAAGGAGAAGCTTACAAGAAAAAGTAGTCCTATCTCTCTCTCTTTCTCCATTGGTAAGAGAATAATCCCTAAACAAAACTAAAAAGCTCCTTCTGTCTGTGCAACAGTTTGAAAACCCTGAGAAAGTTTCAAATATCAGGATTCCTAACCATTTCTCCTCCGAATTTGAGACCTGATCTGAAGATCTTCATTAAATCTGTCACTGTCAACAATTGGATCCTATCAACAGGATCTCAAAGGAACTATGAGAGACAACCCATTTTATCTTATGCATTTGCCTTTATCTTTAGAGGTGTTGTTCTTTTTTTGTCTATATTTTTCAAGACCTTGATATCTTTGCTGAGTTGTGTCGGCTTGTCTATGTATAAATGCGTGAGTGGGATTAAGGAGATATAGCCTGCATAGTAGTTTATTAAATTTCCCATTTTGTTACTTGTTGAAATAATAAGTTACTTTCTTATTTAACTTATCTTTCTAATCAACCTGTTGAGAGACGTTATTACATACCTCGAGCAGGCGGGGCCTAAAGCTGGGCCTCTTGGTCCAGGGGTAGGGACACCACTGCTGTACTAAAAGACAGCCAATAAGTTATTTTTGAGCTTATGAATTTATGGAAGCAACCTGGTGAAAGTTTATTTTGTTCTAGACAATAGTGATAAAGGGAACGAAATTGATCATTTTGTAATGAAATAAAATATTTATACTTTTGGTATAGCTCTTAAATAATGAGACTTCATTAGCTACAAACATGCAAGTTTTGGGATAATTTGCAAACATCAGAGTTCTATTCAACAATTATTTATTTGTTTTCATAGCTGTGTAAATAAACCCATAGCTAGGTAGCCCATCTGTGATGATGCTCTGAAGGCTACATCAGAGCCTTACTATTCATCATAGCATGGACTTTTTGGTAAAAGTGTTAATCAGACAGGAACTTCCAGCATCTATACATGTGCTTCTAAATCTAAAAATCAGGAAGTATCTGCTCACACTGCCCTGAACCTACAGAACTTTCAGTAATAATATTTCAATAAGAAATTCAACATTGAAATGCTTAGAGAGTTGTGAAATTCTTGTACATACATGATAGATTTCTTCTAAGTTCACATTAAAAAGCCAGCCCATTCCTGTGCAAGTAAAGTTTTAATTTCTACTGGTCTCACACACATTATCCCACCACCACCCAAACCTACCTAGAGTGTCTGATAAAACTTTCCCTGCATGCCTTTAAGATCAGTTATCTGTTCATATGAGGTGCAAATCCACTATAGTGTTTGGTGTGACAAAAATGTGATTTTCTTAACACAAAAATCCCAGTGCAAAAGCCCATGTGTGTGAATGTCAGTATAAAGGACGGCCACTCCATTCAGTGACCACTGACTGCAAGATCTGGGTTCACCTGCAAAACCTTCATAAAGGAGAAGATAACCATATGCTGAATTACATAATCAATGGAGAAGTGCTCTTTCAACAATAATACTTGCTTTTATTTCATGCAGAAACTTAAAACATAATTATTATTCAAACTGTAAGAAAACATTTGTGTCGGATGTTCTGCTGATAGATTTGGTTTGGGAATGCTTTGTGCACAGAGCAGAAGATACAGGTTGTCTATCATGGCTCTAATAAGAGACTATCCAACCTCAGGCATATTACCAGCTAAAATTCATAATATAATTCAGGAACTTCTTTGAAAGAGCAACAAATAGAAAACCAGGGAGAAATGAAAAGAGAGAAAAAAAATCAGAGTGTAACCAAATCAGCAAATCTTCTGATTTACACACTCCTCATGATGTGTGACTTCAGGAAACTTTGGGGAAGATACCCCATTAGTCAGTGAGCCACTTAAATAATTAGTGGGAATCTTTTATCTTACTTTGATCTTCACATGGTTTTTAGCCATCATAGTGTTCATACATATCCCAAGATTCGTAACTGTGTAGCAGACACCTTTTGCACATACCACTATCACTCAGCCAACAGGGAAAGTGAGCTAAAACAACTCCCGGTTATGAATACATATGTATCAATAAGTAGTTAAATCAAATCAAACTCCATTTTAGAAGCCTTGAATCAGTTTCAGATTCAAAACAACTGATCCATTCTATATGTGGACAGAAGTCAAATCTATTTCTCATCATCCTGTTCAGCAGATCCAATGTCACAGCAATCTATATGACCTGCTCTAGGCCAACACCATCAAAATCAAAAGAAACTCCATTTAACCCAAGTGTATTTGCTTGGTTAGGGTTATCTTGTGTTGTAAACTTACAGGACTCTTTTTTTCCTTAGTGAGTAAATCTATAACATGTTCAAATTGAACCAGTATCTCGAGATTTTCTTGTTCCACCGTCACTGGAAGATTTATGTTTTCCAGAAGTGTAATTCCCTCTAGGGTATGAAGTGTATTCTAAATAACAGCAACAACATGAGGCTGGAAATGCTGATGCACAACAAGCTGTCAAAAAAATTTAGTGCACAATAAGTATTTACAGCCTGATTTTTCTGCTGTTTTGCAGGTAAGACATGCATAATATAGGAAAAGCCATCAGCAAATAAAATCAGTTCCAAAGTTTTGCACGTAATGAAATGGTCCATCATGTTATGCTCTTCAGATAGAAAACACTACCTATGCGTGTAATCATTCTTACTCCTAAAAGTGTAAGACAGTTATACGTTCACGTGAAACCACACCAGTCTTTCTCAACGCATTTCATGTATACTGAGGAAATTAGTACTTCCTCCCCCTGTACCAAATACATCTCTCAAGCTTTAAGCTGCATTAAGATATGTGACGTACTGATCTCTAGTTGATGTCATCAGAACAGCATCTTCAGTAGATCTAACCACCTTCAAAACATCCGCATCCAGAAAGGCCATTAATGGTGAGACAGGAAGTACATTTGATAGACGCACAACTAGCATCACAGCAAGATGGCTCGTTAGGATATGCTGTTTGTGGTTTTCTGCTAATAACCTAATTTCACTCTGCTCTCTGCCCAAGAGAAATGCTACTTTTTCCTGTTTTGCTATATTTGTAAAAGAATGCTGATGTAGTCCCCTGCAATTTTTAAATTACAACTTTTAACTGGTTCATTTATTCACATAAAATATGTTGAACATCTGATATTTTCAGTATTTGTCAGGGCCACTTATCTGTACAAATATTTCCAGTCAATTATTATTCATATAGAGTACATTTTTGTATATAAAATGTACAACAGTAGAGTGTAAAATTTGGGAGCAGCATAACAACAATTAGCTTACTACTAAGACTCACATCTCTGAGTCAGAAAACTGTGGGTTTAAGTTTTACATAATGCAAAACTTTGGGTGGCCTAGCCAGCAAAAATCATATAGCCAACATCCCAAAAACAACATAAGTGATTACTTACCTCATTACAACTTGTGAAGTCTTGATGTGTGCAAATTGGCTGCCATGCTTCCTTGTGGCATGCACCTTATGATCTTTACATGAAGGCAATTCCGCAGAGAGTATATACACTGCGGCACCATAAAATCCTTGTTATCACAAGCAGCAGCCCCAATTGGACATATTATTTATGGTATTATTTATGATGATTATCACAATTAACTTAATCCTGGAGATTCTAGCAGTGTAGACAATATTTAAACCACATCATGTCCATCTCCCTCCAGGTCAGTATTGAAAATCAGCATGTCCATTTTTATCTAAAGGAATTTGGATCGGGGAGGCAATGGTGCTGTGGTAATGTCAGGCGACTAGTAATCCAGAACCCAAGACTAATGCTGTGGGGATCGGAGTTTAAATTTCACCATGGCAAATGGTGAATCTTGAACTCACTAAAAATCTGCTATGAAAACTGACCCTAATACTAATTATGTAATCATTGTCAATTCTTGTAAGATTCCATCTGGTTAACTAATGTCCTTTCAGGAAAGAAATCTGCCATCTTTACTAGGCCAGCGTCTGATTCCAGATCCACAGCAATGTAGTTGATCCTTAAATGCCCTGTGAAATAGCCAAGCAGATCAAGAAGCAATGAGGGATGGGCAATACTTACTGGCCGAGCCAGCGATGCCCACATGACACAAACAAATATAAGTACTTAAAAGATGTTTTCTGAAATTGTGGATTGTGCTTGATACAGTAAATCTTGCGGCAATTGATAAAGGATAAACGTCTACTCTTTTTAGATGTAATAGATTTAAATCTTTCGGAAAAACAAATGTTTAATTCTAAATCCTCTCTGAAGGTAGTAACTTATGTGCCTGAAATCAGCAGCCATTAAAAGTGCATAAATTCATGATGGAGTAGGCTTAGGTTTCAAATACAAATAATGTATCTCTCAACCATCTCTCAAGCAGCATGGCAGAACTTAAACTACCTCATCCTTTCCATGTCTTTCCTATCAATTCAATTCATAACTTTGTTATTATTTTTCTATCAAGTTATTTACAGGAGAGTTTAAGCACGAACCTCAGGGGAGCAGGATGGAAACTAAGTCTCGCAGCAAGATTTGTGGATTCATTAAACCATTAAGAGACTTTGTAAAATTTTAATTGCTTGTTTTTGTTGCAATAATGTAATACTTCTTTTAATAGTATAGAATCGCAACATGTGATACCTTCTCACTTATTTGCAGCCTGCCCAGTATCCAAAGAAATTCTGATGGATTGAGAAAAGGAGGGGAAGAGGAACAAGGAGGACTTGGATATGATGTACGCTGACCTAAACTTCCTCTCCAGTCCACTGGTAAAATATTTTTACACAAATTTCAGCAGGAAATGTTAGAGCATTGAGTTTTACTTTACTCTCTCTGTGCTTTAGGCTTGCCTACTAATCACCATGAAGATGCAGCTCTCTCCGATATTTAATGGTTCAACTATCTTTACTGCCATCCAAGGCAAACGTACCCCGTCAAACTTATTGTCTGCTTAAAATCTTAACTAAATAATACTTCAGAACATTATTGGAACTCTGTCAATTTTACAAGCTAAAGACTGAGTCTTGTAGTTATATCAGAGATAATAGGAACTGCAGATGCTGGAGAATCCGAGATAACAAGGTGTAGAGCTGGATGAACACAGTAGGCCAAGCAGCATCATAGGAGCAGGAAAGCTTGACGTTTTGGGCCTCGACCCTTCATCAGAAAATCAGATTTTCTGATGAATGGTCTAGGCCCGAAACGTCAAGCTTTCCTGCT
>JAHRHZ010000087.1:17087085-17118978 GCA_024137785.1 Ginglymostoma cirratum
ACCCTTCATCAGAAAATCTGATGAAGGGTCTAGGCCCGAAACGTCAAGCTTTCCTGCTCCTATGAGGCTGCTTGGCTTGCTGTGTTCATCCAGCTCTACACCTTGTTATCTTGTAGTTATGTGCCCTTTTTTCCAGGAGTTTGCAAATCAGCAAAGTTATCTCAGGATAGACTATACTTGCGTGTATCTTATAGCAGAATGCCTTTTTAAGTTTTCCTAGATTAAGAATTCTAGGAACTGTTAGCCGAACGGTGGTTTATGAGGATTTAAGCATGAGATTACAATGTTGTTATAATTACTCCTGAACATTTATTGTAAGAATCAATTCTAAATTACATTATGGAATTGAATACTCTATCATTGAATATCAACACTAGTAATAATATGACTATTCAATTTAAAATGTGGTGGCAATTAACACAACTCCTGTCTCTCCAAAGCCTGCCCACCATCTAAAAGCATAAGTGAGAAGTGTGACAGAATATTCTTTATTTATCTGGATGAGTGCAGTTTCAACAACACTTAAGAATAATGACACCATTGAGGACAAAGGTGTCCACTTGATTGGCAACCACCACCACCTCCAACACTGCGCTGCAACATTGCAACAAGCTCCTTCAACAGGACTTTTCAAATCTGTGACATCTACCACCTAGAAGGACATGGGTAGCAGATGAATAGAAGCAACAACACCTGCAACACTAAGCCACACAATATCCTGACACAGAGCTGTATAGCTGTTCCTTCTCTGTTGCTGAGTCTGAATCCTGGAACAACTTTGTAACAGAACTTTGGATGTTCAAGAAGACAGCTCACCACCATCTTCTCAACTGCAGTTAGAAATGGGCCATAAATGTGGGCCTAGCTCATTTCCCATTGAAAAACATACAGTTTTTAACACAATAAGCATTGTGGAGAAATTATCTTGAAACTCTATACTATATTCTAAGTCTGTAATTTACCCTGGCATTTCCAGTACCACTGGATGTCTTTTCCACAAACTAAGAGACTGCTTCAGCTCATTCCACAGACTGCATTTATCAATACAGTACATATCTGTGTGTTGACAGGAAACTGGCTTGCATGGCAATATCTACACTCATTACTCAAATTCAGATAGTATCAGCTAAACATTATACATTTCTCCTTGACCTAAGCCTAGAATTTATTGTTTACTTTATATATCATGTGGTTCATTATCTGATGCTGTAGTTAGTATCAGGGTGTGACATAGGATGTAACCTCATTGTTGCCTGCGTTCACACTTATTTAGGGTAGCAGGTTTTGAAACATTTTCTGCGAACAATATTTCCTTTTTATAAATGTGCATAGTTATTTTATATATGAAGAAGATGATGATGTTCCTACTACATGAACAAAAAGGTCTTCATTTAAAATCATCCCACTAAGGCTGGCTCCTGTCTATCCCGCCACTTAGTTTGTGGAGATGTTGATAAAGAAAAAGCAAACCTCACCTTTAGATCAAATCAACAGTCAGACTTTTGCTCAACATACTTTTGTTTTATTCACTCATGGGATGTGGGTGTCTCTGGCGGGGTCAGCATTTATGGCAAATCTCTAGTTGCAATTGAGACAGAGGTGGTGAGCTGTCTTCTTGAATGGCTGCAGTTCACATTTGAGAGATAGACCTACAATGTCCCTTGTCCCCTAATACCCTACCTTAGCTGTACACTTTGTACGAATACCTAATTTGTTAACCAAGGTAAACATGTCACTGTTTCTTGCAAACTTAGTCAAAAAACATATTTGGTTAATCTCTTCTGGCATCTATCTCTAGCATTACCAGGAATGTTGGGCTCTAAGCAACTGTTACATGAATGGGTGTTAAAATCATGTTGAGAACTGAATTACAATTATTAATGGATCTCCATGAATCTCTGAAAGAATACTGGAGGGAATTTTAACCCAAAGCATGGGCTGGTTCTCATTCAGCAAGAACAAAAAGGTTGTTCAATTTTGAGGTGTGTTTGGCTCATGCAAGGTGTCTGGTTGTCAGACGCAGGTTGAACATTATCACAAATGTATGAGGTGTATTTGAAGAGATTTCAATGGGGTCTTGAATTCAATGCTTTCAGCACTAGTTTCACGAGTGGAATGACAGCAAATTGGAGTAGCATTTTATGGGAGTGTTTAGAGTGCAGATTGCCCAATATGAATAAAAGCCAATGCTTTCAGCTGCTTTTCAGTTCCCTTTGGCAAAGAATTAGCAGGAGATTTTTCTGATATGAGATATGTTTCAGATGCTTGGAAGTTTTTTAATGGGCATCAAACGCTTTCAATAGTACAACTCAACATTCAATCAAAAATGTTTAAAGAAAATTATACTCACAATCCACCATAAGTTCTTTAGAATGCCTTGTCACACCCTTTAAGGAGTATTGTATTAGATAGTAGGCATGTTTCAGAAATTTGGAACTTTTCAATGGACATCAGGATAGAGGCGTCATATATGTTTTTGATTGGACATTAAACCACAAAGACAATCATATCCATGTCAACAAGACAATGTTGTGATAGGACCTGCAAGTATACAAGAGAGAATTAGAGAACAGAAAAGCACATCATATAGATCTGGTGAAAAGCAGAAAAAGAACAGAGTGGAGAATAATAGAAGAGAGTAATTGAGTAGCTAAAGTTGCAGACAGCACTAGTCATATAACAGGATTTAAAAAGAGCCTCAGATTCCTTGACCTATTTGAAAAGTGATGGTCAGCATGCTCAGATGACATTTCAGGTGGCTACAAATGTTGACTTTATCCTGCAAGACGAGTTATTCTCTGTAGAATCTGGCAGTGAAGCTTTGCCCAAAACTCTGAAAGTCACCATTGCCTCAAATTATTTTGTTTTTGGCTACTTCCAGTACACAGACAAATGATAATCATTAGAAAGAAGAGTCTGTCAGATTCCAACAGATATATGGTGCCACTGATTGCATGTACATAGTGATATGAGAACAATCATGAGCTTTTTATCATTCAATCAACGTACTGTCAGTTTACAATCACAAGATTGGTTCATACAAATTTTATGGCAAGTACTTGGGCCAGTACTAATTTATTACTGTCCCAGACTGGATACTTCAGTTTGTAAAGCTCACTAAGAAGGCATGAACTGGCTCCCCTTCTTTATTGACCAATCTCCTCAGCTGGACACAAAGATGTTGATTAAAAAGACCCCTTTCTTCCAGACTCAATTTGTTGACATTTTAAAAGGAACCAATTTTGTTACATTTTTTGAATGAACTAAACAATGAATTTATCAGTGACTAAATGTGAAAAGAAGTAATAATGAAATGCCAAACACACAAATTCGCAATTAGAAGAGAATCCAAAAAAACAATAAAAATAAATGTACAGCTCAGTCACTGAGCCTAGTGACGAGTAGATGATGGTGCATTGCAGCCATTACTTTGGGTGGATTCTCCCATCCAGACGGTAGGACATTTATTGTGCAGGGTTTGACTTGGAGTAACAGGCTGAGGTGGATTTGAACTTCACGGATCTGGAGGCATATTTAGGACTTGCCAGCAACTACTTGATCAGAATAATAGTGGCGTGCTGAGTCCCCACAGAGTGCGGCAGACAGGATTAGAGGTGTAAGATGACAAAGCCTTAATCAAAATTCCTTTGTTGATGCGAATGTTTAAAAGAAGAATGAGGATGATGAGCAATATGAAGGTGGGGTTCTCATCTCCAGACCAGCCACATTTATTGCTGCCTGATATGTCTGAAAGTTCAGCTGGTGACTCATGCAGGAAGTAGGAAACAAAATGCTCCAGCCTGATCCCACTACCTCCACCAGTAAATCCTCTACCCTTGACATAAAAATAGTCCTTCAATTAGCAAGATAGTGAGTGCAAATTGATTCTGTCCTGCATTGTCATTGTTAATAAAGCAACCGAAAAGACAAGTTGGCATTAAGGGTGCAATAATTGGCATTAATTAGAAAGATAGGGTGAAGCTAAAAATCTAAGCATCATTAAAAAATGTGTTTGTACAACATAACATGACGTACATATGCTTGGTGAATTGCAATAGCTTTCTTTCACATTTCCAATAAGTTCAACCTCATACATCATTTGTAGTTTCAGCAAAGGCATAGGCAAGATGCTCAGATCCCTTAACACACTGCCAAAATGCTTTTGGCCTGTGTCTTCTGGATTTTGGAGCCCCTGAGGATCCCACCAAAGACTGCTCTACCTGTACCTCTGCAGAGGATCTCACGCATCAAGAGATGAAGCAGCATTTCAAGTATTGGATGAAGTTGAGGGTTGCAAAGTGTGGAAAGTGGGAGCACTTTGAGCTTCTACTTATTTTTCATCACCATCCCTCTATCAACACATCATGACTACCATTTTGTCGAAGATGATCTTGATTTACAGCTGTGATATGTAAGGCCATGGATGAGAAATTATCTAAGACAGCTGAAACCCCCTACAGTCCTGTGGTCTTGGCCTGCATAGATTCTTTTGACAACTCTGCATGAAATTCTGCCAAGGTGACAACCACCACCAATTGTCACAAATGTAATCCATTAATATTAAAGTTGGGCTTCTCAATCCCCTATGCTATGGTGGATAATGTGTATGATATTTCAGTCAGCATCTTGTAATATTGCTCTTGTATCTCTTTCATTCTCCTTCTCAAAAATGATCAATATCTGTTCGTGGTTACCTATGAGTTTGGCTCACAATGTAAAAATAATCATCAGACAAAGTAAAATGCAAATATTGGTGTTGGTGCACTGTTATACATTTTGGTGCACACTCAAAAGGGATGTGTGTTTAGGAGTCATCGTTATCCATGCCCAGAGACTGTTACTCTAATAAGTCCGGGCCCTGGAAGGGCAAAGAAGCATGAATTAGTTGGGGTAGACTTCTGAGTTTATTGTGTCAAAACTAAAGGCTGTTAAAATTTTATTGGATGCAAGGAATGAAGTGATGGTGTATACTTGACAAAACAGAGGGATGGAGAGATATTTGTCCATCACAGGATGTTGTTGAACCAACTATTGTAGCCATATTTCCTGATCCATTTCAAAGAATCCCTACAGTGTGGAAACAGGCCCTCCAGCCCAACAAGTCCACGCCGAACCACAGAGCATCCCACCCAGACCCATCCCCCTATAATCCACCTAATCTACACATCCCTGAACAATACAGGCAATTTAGCACTACCAATCCACCTAAACTGCACATCTTTGGACTGTGGGAGGAAACCGGAGTACCCGGAGGAAACCCACACAGACACAGGGAGAATATGCAAAATCCCAAGGCTGGAATCAAACCTGGGTCCCTGGCACTGTGAGGCAGCAGTGCTAACCACTGTACCACCCATTTTTGTTCATCAAACCACTTCCTGGACTACATGGCTGGTGCAAAAATTCAACTTCAACCATTCATTCTTGGTGACAGCAAAAGATTTCTTCTTCCCACTGTTGGGGAAATTAACTCCTTATTTCTCCTAACTGCAGCCAGCAGGAAGTCAAGGGCTGCACAATTAAATCTGGGTGTTGACCTTGTTTATTCTGGAAACATATTTATCAACTATCACCATCTTCTTCCAAAACTTTTTAGCTGCTCCAAATTCCTTTTTTTCCATTGGCTCTTTAAATATTCAGTTGGAAATTTTATTGCAGGCCTTGTGAGCAGCTCAGAAAACATAGAATGAAAAATTGAATGAGGTGATAACTTTAAAATTGGAGATCCAACCCACTACTTTTTGCTCCGTGTTTTTTGCACACAATTAAATCATGGCTAAAAGCTCACCTTATTGACTTTATTTGATCTTGATCTCACACTACAAATCTTCGAGTTGGAGTTGGTGCCAATCTCATTCAATTAACTCATTACAGATCTGATATTTCATGCTTTTGATCATATAACACAATAATTTTATTTCAATTGGAAAATCAACTTCATTCCCTCTTTCCAATCCCTCTCTACTGTTAGGGAGGAAAATGCCAATTGTACAAAACTGTTAATCTACAAATGATGCGAATTATTCAAATTATGTGTCCTCCATCATGGTAATAGAATAACTTACCTGAGAAAATGTAGCCCTGCAATTGGTAGGATGAATACAATCAATAAATATTATAAGAGGTCAATGAAAGAACACAATGTTTAACCATTGAATATGCCTATATGGCATAGGAAGTAGGCTATTCAGTCTATCAACTGATCCACAATTCAATGAGATTATGGCTGATCTGATAATCCTCAAATCCACATTCCTGCCTTTTCTCCATAAACCTTGATTTACATAATGATTAAAAAATTGTCTATATGAGCTTTGATTACATTAAATGACCCTACCAAATTAGCTCACCACGGTAAAGAATTCCACAAAATGACTACCATCTGAAAGAAGAAATTTCTTCTCTTCTCTCTCTTAAATGCGTAACCTTATACTCTGAGATCATGCCTTCTGGTCCTAGACTCTCCTACAAGAGGAAACAACTTTTCCCCATCTACCCAGTCAAGTTTCCCCAGAGTCTTGTAAATTTCAATAATGCCACATCTCATTCTTCTAAACTCCAATGAGCACAGGTCCAACCTACTCATAAGACAATCCCTCCATACTAGGTATCAGCCTGATAAACCTTCTCTGGACTGCATCCAATTCCAGTATATCTTTTCTGAGACAGAGGCTCAGAACTGCTCACAGTTTTCCAGATGTGGTCTGACTAGTGCTTTGTACAGTTTTAGCAAGACTTCCCTACTTTTATATCCCTCTACCTTTCAAATAAAGGCCAATATTCTTGAAATGCTTACAAACTATCCACTGGAAAAATGTTGTATATTATATATTAAACTCAGAGATTTACACCAGAAACTTGTAATTTTGGCCAAATCCAGACATGTAATTGCTATGGTAGAAAGTTTGATCATAAGAAATAGGAGTAGAAGTAGGCCGTTCTGCCGCCTATGCCTACGCCATCATTCAATTGGATCATGGCTAATCCGACATTCCTCACCTCCACTTTCCTGCCCTTTCCCCATAATTTTTGATTCCCCTACTGCTCGAGAATCTATCTATCTCATCCTTAAATAACCACAAGGACTCTGACCCCAGGCTTGGGAATTCTGCTCTCTGTGATAAGGAGTTCCAAAGACTCAAAACCTCCTGACAGAAGAAATTCCTTCTCTTCTCAGTTTTAAATTGGTGCCCCTTTATTCTGAGACTATGCCCTCCAGTCCGAGATTCTCCCACGAGAGGTAACATCCTCTCAGCAATTACTTTATCAAGCCCCTTAAGAAATCCTATATGTTTCAATGAAATCACCTCTCATTCTTCTAAACTTCATCAAGTATAGTCCCAATCTGTTTATCTTTTGCTCATAAGACTATCCCTCCATATCCGGGATAATCCTAGTGAACCTCCTCCTAACCACCTCCAGTAAAATGATATGTTTCCTTAAATAAGGAGACCAAACTGCTCACTATACTCCAGCTTTGATCTCACCAGCACTTTGTACAGTTGCAGTAAGACTTCACTACTCCTATACTACAACACCCTTGAAATAAGGGCCAGCATTCAATCCAGAAATAGTAAGAACTGCCAATGCTGGAGTCAGAGATAACACAGTGTGGAGCTGGAGGAACACAGCAGGCCAGGCAACATCAGAGGAGCAGAAAAGCTGATGTTTCAGGTGGGGACCCTGAAGAAGGGACCCAATCCAAAACGTCAGCTTTCCTGCTCCTCTGATGCTGCCTGGCCTGCTGTGTTCCTCCAGCTCCACATTGTGTTATCCCCAGTATTCCATTTGCCTTCCTGATTACCTGCTGCACCTGTGTGCTAGTTTTCTGTGTTTCATGGGTAAGTATATCCAAGTCCCCTTGTGTTAAAGGTTTCTGAAGGTTTTCTCCATTTAAATAATATTCTGTTCTTTTGTTCTCACTTCCAAAATGGAACAGCTTCATGTTTTCCCACATTATACTCCATTTGCCAACTTTTTGCCCACTTGCTTAACCTGAAAGTGTGTCTGTAAACTGTTCATATCCCTCTCACAACCTGCTTTTTGACTTGTTTTTGTATCATCTACAAATTTGGCCACAGTACATTCACACCTTTCCTCCATGTCATTAGTATATATATATATATATCAGAAACCATTGCAGTCCCAGTACTGAATCCTGTGAAACCCCACTGGCCACAGGTTGCCAACTTGAAAAAGAACTCCTTATCCCCACTCACTGTTTCCTGCCCGTGAGACAATTGTCTATCCATACCAATTTACTAACTCCAACACAGTGGACTCTTATCATATGATGTAACCTTTTGTGAGGTACTTTGTCGAACACTTTCTGGAAGTCTAAATACAACACATCTACTGGTTCCCCTCTACCTACTCTGGTTGAGACTTCCTCGAAAAATTCTAATAAATTAGTCAGAAATTATTTCCTTTTCATGAAGCCATGCTGACTCTACTTGATTAGATTATGATTTTCCAGATGTTACTTCCTTAATACTTCGTTTTACTTCCTTAATAATTGATTCCAACATTTTCTACAATAGATGTTCGGCCTATAGTTATTTGCCTTTTGCCTTCCTCCTGTTTTGAACAGGGTTGTCACATTGGCAATTTTCCAATTCTCCAGTACTTCTCCAGAATCAAGGACTTCTGGAAAATTAGAACCAATCCATCCACTATCTCTGTCACTACCTCTGTTAGCATTCTAGGATTCAAGTCATCAGGACCAAATGACCAATCTATCTTTAGCCCATTAGTTTGTCTAATATTACTTTGATTTTGATGGTGATGGTACTTAATTCCTCTCCTGTATTCTTTAGTTTTAGTGGGATGTTTGAAGTATCTTTCACTGTAAAAACTGATGCAAAGTATCTATTTAACTCTTCTGCTGTTTTCTTGTTCACCACAACCATATCTACAGATTCATTTTGTAAGTGGCCTCTGTTCATTTTGACCTAACTCTTCCTTTTTATTTATTCAAATTTTTCTGTCCTCTTTTGCTGGATTCTGAATTTATCCTGGTCTTCGGAGTTATCTCTGACTTTTGCATCTTATACGCTTTTTCTTTCAATTTACTACTGTCCTCAATTTCCTTGGGTAGATATGATTGATTTATCTCTCTCTTAGAATCTTTCTTTTTTATTTATGGGATGTGGGTGTCATTGACTAGGCCAGCATTTATTGCCCATCCCTAATTACCCAGAGGCTAGTCAAGAATCAACCACTTTACTGGACTCACAGGTAGGCCAGGTAAGAATGGCAGTTTCATTCCCTAAAGGATATTAATGAGCCAGATGGGTTTTTCCGACAATTGACAATAGATTCATGATCATCATTAGACTCTTAATTTCAGATACTTATTGAACTCAAATTCTACCATCTATTATGGTAGGATTCGAACCCTGGGTCCCAGATCATTACCCAGGTCTCCAGATTAACAGCTGAGTGATAATACCACTGGCCATTGCCTCCTTACTGGAATGTATTTTTACTGAGAATCATGAATAACCTGCTTTCATGTCTGTCGCTGATTACTTACTGTCATTCCTGCTAATCTGTTTGTCCAGTTCTCTTTAGCCAACTCTATCTTCATTTCATTGTAATTTCCTTTATTTAAATTAAACATAGTTGTTTCTGACCCAACTTTCTCACTCTTGAACTGAATATTAAATTCTATCATGTTATGATCACTACTTCCTTTGGGGATCTTTTACTCTGAGGTCATTTATTAAACCTGCCCCTTTACCCATTACCAGATCCAAGGTAGCCTGCTTCCTAGTGGGTCTATGACATAATGCTGCAGGAAACTGTCCCTTATGCACTCAATGACTTCATTGTCAGTGCTACCCTTTCCAATTTGATTAACTAAATCATATGAAGATTAAAGCCACCAATTATTATTGCTCTATTCTTTTTACATGATCCTATTATTTGTTGATTTTATAGTCTTCCCTATATCATGGTTACTGTTTGGGGTCTTATATACTGCACCAATCAATGTCT
This sequence comes from Ginglymostoma cirratum, assembly GCA_024137785.1. Taxonomy (NCBI): domain Eukaryota; kingdom Metazoa; phylum Chordata; class Chondrichthyes; order Orectolobiformes; family Ginglymostomatidae; genus Ginglymostoma; species Ginglymostoma cirratum. Next base: position 17,097,085 of record JAHRHZ010000087.1, read on the forward strand.
TCTTTCCCTTGTTGCATTTTAGCGCTGCCCTCCAAGCCTAGTTCATTTCTCATAACTGTCCTCATTTCATTTTTTATTAACAATGCTAGCCCACTACCTTTTCCATCCCTCCTGTCTTTCTGAAAGATCAATATTGTTGAATGTTAAGTTCTCAGTTTTGATTTCTTCGTAATCATGTTTCTGTAATGATTGTGAGATGATCTGTAATGATGGTGAGATGATCTATAGTTACCTCAATTTGTGCTGTCAGTTCATCTACCTTATTCTGAATGCTTTGTGCATTAAGATATGCAGTTTTTAAGTTTTTTGTATCATCAAATTTCCCCACATGTTTATGGTTCCTTGTTGCGATGTAATATTCACACATTCTGTCCCTTCTTTTTATTTTCTGGTAACAATCAGTCCAACACTAACCTGCAATTCTACCTTCTCCTTTACCTTAGATTTTCTGATGATTCATATAACTAAACAGCCCCTTCCCACCTCATTGTTAAGTTTAAAGCCCTATCTACAGCCCTAGTTATGCAATTCACGAGGACTCTGGTCCCAGCATGGTTGAGGTGGAGTCCATCCCATCAGAACAGCTCCCTCCTTCTCCAGTACTGGTGACAATGATCAATGAATTTGAATGTATGTCTCCTACACCATTCTTTGAGCCACATGTTTACCTCTTTACCGTGTTGACCCTGCGCCAATTATCTCATAGGTCAGGTAGTAATTTGGAGATTATTGCCTTTTTCATTCTGCTTTTCAGTTTAGCCCCTATCTGGTAATATTCCCTCAGCAGAACCACTTTCCTTGTTTTACCTATATTATTGATGCCTACATGGTCCACAACAATTGGATCTTTCCCCTCCCATTCGGCACTTGGGGCGGCACAAGTTGTTCAGTGGTTAGCACTGCTGCCTCACAGCGCAGGTGACCCGAGCTCAATTCCAGCCTCGGGCGACTGTCTGTGTGGAGCTTGCATATTCTCCCTGTGTCTGTGCGGGTTTCCTCTGGTTTCCTCTCACAGTCCAAAAGTGCGCACATTAGGTGCTAAATTGCCTATAGTGTCCAGGGACATGCAGGCTAGGTCAATTAGCCATGGGAAATGCTGGGTTATGGGAATATGATGGGGGTGTGAGTTTGATTGGGAGGCTGCTTGGAATGTCATGTGGACTTGATGGGCTGAATTGGATTCTATGATTCACTCCAAGTTCCTCTGCACTCCAGATGAGATATCCTGAAGCTGGACACCAGACAGACAACACAGCCTTCGGGATTCTTGATCCAGGCCACAGAGAACATTGCCTATTCTCCTGGCTATACTATCCTCCATTATAACATCACTCCTCTTTTCTCTCTCTTCTTGAATGGGTCCTCGTACCATGGTATTATGGTCAGTTTGCTCATCATCCCTACAGCCCCTTCTCTCAACCACTAGGGAGCAAGAATCTCAAATTGTTTGACAAGCTCAAGGGCAGAGACTCCTACAGCACTACCTCCTGAGTCCATCTATCCGTCTCCCTCATCGATATACCCTCCTGTCCCTGACTATTGACCAAATTTGAGATGGTTATTCTGGCAGGTGTGACTGATTCCTGAAATGCAGTGTCCATGTAACTCTACCCCTCCCTGATGTGTTACAGTGTTTGAAACTTGGGTTCCAACTCATCTAATCCAAGCCAGAGCTCCTCAAACAATGAACACTTACTATAGATGTAGTCACCAATGAACTACAATGGGGTCCCTCTGGATCCCACATTATGCAGATACAATCCTTTGCCTGACAGTGCATCTCTGTTTTATTTTTTTTTTAAGATGTCTTACTGGACTTTTAGTTCTTTTATCTGTAAAATACTTCTTCTATTTACCCTTATTCTGAAATCAACTTATAATGGATGGTCAAGTTAGCAGCTATTACCAAGCAATGAACTTATGGTTTTCCTACGATGTCATTTTTTTGTTTTGCATTGGGCCCCGATCCTGGGTTTCAATTTATCCTTACAAACTATGAGCCAAAAAGCAGAAAGCATGTTTGTTTCTCTGCACAGCATTCCCACAGATTCCAAGATCTCAGGAATATATATTCACCGAGGTTGTGTCTCACTCTGGATGTGATATCTCCTTCCTGATCATGTGAAGCTGACTGATCTTGAAATTGGAATGAAATATTCCTACCATTTTATATATTGTTTAAGTATACATACCCATAATAGGTGCACGTATATTGGAAGATGCAAAAAAATGGGGAGCAAGTAGATCTTACCCTGAATCAATCAGAGTCTGCTAATGAAAATTTATTAACCTGAAACCATAACTGTTTGTCTCTCTACAAATGCTATCTGAATTTCTGAGTATTGCCTACACTTATTGCTTTTAATTATGTGTAATAGTCAGTAACGCTAGACTACAACAGTAAAATTCCCCCGATAACCTTTAGCTCACCTTTCTTTCAACTAGAGCACGTATCTGGAGTGCTGAGGTGCATTCCAGCCACATAAGAGAGCAAATGAGTCATTGAGATGAAGCAAAATGGTTTACCACCCTGGTAAAAGCCAGGTCATGGTTACCTATACAACAAAAATGGACCCAAGGGACACATGGGTAAAAGCATACATACAATACATTACAAAAGAAATCCAGCCCCTACACTGATCCAACCTCTTTGTTTTAATCACTGTTGGCAATATCTACATACTGAGTTGTAATTTAAGATATTTCACAGTATCTCGTATTAATTGTTGAAGATTATTACAGATGTTTAGCACACAAGTACAAAATTAGCAATTCCAAAGTCACATTGTGTGCAAAGATTCACTGTGCCTCACTTTAATTATGTGACTGAATTCAAATTGTGTGCACAAATAAAGAAATAATTCAAAATTAAAAGTCTAGACTTCTTTCAGTTGTCTTTTTTTCAGCCATATTATCTCAGAACTATTTGCATATGATGCAGATTTTTCCTCCTAAATCAAAATTAGAATCTTTATATATTTTATAATTTTAAAAGCTAACTTTCTTAAGTTGCTAAAATAGCAAACCAATGGGCACTTGTAAATTTCTTTTTTGTTTTCAAGGCTTAGCTTCAGCTTATCACTTAACTATAATTTCTACTGGGATCAGGGAACACATTTGTTAGGATAGGTTTGCAATAAAGTTTCACTATATTTTAGCAATTTACAACAATAAAAGCAAATTCAAGGCATTTAAAATACGAACTGGTATCTTAGTTGTCAACTGCAATTTGTTTTGTTCCGCATGTAATGGAATTTGGCAAGTAACATGGTAGTATAGTGTTGTAAACTGGAGTGCGATCCTCAGGCCTAGGAGCAGTAAAATTCCAAATACTATGTTTATTTCTTTTCTGCCATCACGAGTAAGCAGCAGTATTTATACTGAAATCCATTCATTCATACTGAAGACTATTTTTAGGCTTGGAGCCAGCTTACAGCTGACGTCACGGTGCACACTAGGAACACAATGTGCTGGCAGAGAAACAAAAATTCACTCTGGTAAAGAACAAGCAAAAGCATGCCCAGAAAAATTATACTCAGGGGCAGGGCTAGCTAAATAGTCATAAATCATTTCACCTGACTTTCATCATGACATCCTCTTCCTCCTTGGACTGCCTCCGGCTGTCAAATGTAACAAGTACAACATTTAAGGAGACATTTCATGGGAACCTAGAGCAGATGAATTTAGAGCCATGGTATGATCACTTAGTTAAACACAGTTAAACTAGCAGAATGACCAGGACAAAGCTGTACCAGTAAGTGAGGCAAATTTACAATCTGTGGAACTTTCCTTTCATTACTTGTATCTGCACTTAGAAAGCAGGAGATAATGATCAGTTTGAAGTTTGATATTAAACCCATCACCTTTGACAATGTAAGTTAACATTTCAGTAAAGAATCTTGTTAGAAGAAAGCCTCTGCTGGACATTCTGAAATATTTATATATTGCTGATTCTTTTCCAAAAGAAAATTTGTTAGCATTGAAAATGAAGGCTGTCACCATAAAACTGTCATAATCTTTCCAATAATAAAAGCTTTTACGTTTTTTTCATTGATAGTGTAATGTGGACTTAAGACACATGCAATGGCCAACGTTCTATTTACTACTCCCCACATTGTGAGCCATTTGAAGTAGATTTCAAAATAGTAATAATTTACATACACATCACATTTAATGCGGCAAAACATACTTCATAGCTACATGCCAAAGTTGAAAAGCATTAGGACAGCAAAGAATTACAGAATCACTGTAGTTTGAAAAAGGTAGTTTGGCCTATCAAGTGGACTGACCCTCTGAAGGGCATCCTACTTAGACCCACCTCCCCACCCTATCCCCGTAACCGCACATTTACCATGACTAATCTACGGGACAATTTAGCATGGCTAATTGAATTAACCCCTCAAAGAGTTTCACTTATCCATCACACTGTCCAATAAAGTGAGAATGACATCAAGAAATTTGACCAAATGTATTAAGAGGAACTATAAAGTCATTAACATTGTGAATCTTCTACTGAAAATGTAGCAAACAAAGATCATTACATTAACCTTAAATTAACACATTGTTTAAAAAATCTTTCCTAAAGTATGCGAGCAGACATGTTAGGTGGCAATTAACACATCACCAACACCATTAAAGACAACTTGACCCATTCTGCACAAATCAGCTTATTAAAAGATGATAGGCAGAGTTCACGTGAGTTTCTCAGCATATCAAAGGCATTGACACTACCATCAAGGGTCAGCCAATCAAAGACTGAAAGCAACTGAGTCTCAAGGACCATCAGTCAAGGCCTACTCCTCAACGAGAATGTAAGTTTTCTTTATCTTTTTATCACAGGGTAGAGACTGTGGGGAGAGGAGGGTCAGAGGAAGTGGCTTTCAGAGATCATCCCCTTGTTCCCAGTCATGTCAGTAATTCCACTTCCTGCCTTCTCCACCCCCCAAACCAAAAAGGCTAGTTGATTTGGTTTCCAATCAGGAAACTAGACTCTTTTCACCCTCCAGGAAGGCAAATTTTCTGGGAGGTGTTGGGTTGAGTCCTTTAAGTGATCATTAATTGATCATTTAAGGCATTTAATTGTTAACAGGTCAAGGAAATCCTGAATGGATCTTCTTGCCCAGCGCTTACTGGAGGGTTTGAGTTATACGGATAGGCAGGATAGGCTGTGATTTTTGTCAATGGAATGCAGGAGGTTGAGAGGTGACCTTACAGAGGTTTATAAAATCATGAGGGATATATATAAGGTCTTTTCCCTAGGATGGAGGAGTTCAAAACTTGGGGGCATATTTTTAAGGTGAGAGGAGAAAGATTTAAAAGGGACCTGAGGAGCAACTTTTTCACACAGAGGGTGGCTTGTGCGTTGAATGAACTACTACAGGAAGTGGTAGATGCAGGTACAGTTATAACATTTAAATGATATTTGGATAGGTACATGACCAGGAAGGATTTAGAGGGATATGTGCCAAATGCAGGCAAGTGGGGTTTGTTAATTTGGGAAACTTGGTCGACATGGAAGAGTTGGATTGAAGGGTCTGTTTCCATATTGTTTGACACTCTGACTCTATCTCTGCTAGCTACATCACCCAATTATTTCTCTTTTTTACCACCTCTCTTGCCATCTGCATGGAAGGAAAAAGTCCACTTATTTAACTTAGCCTGTTAAAGCCATCATTTTTTAATATGGTTCCTATCATCTAGTTACAGGCTACCCTGAAACTACAGAACAATTAAGTAACTGAACAAAATAATGGCAGGTGGAATTCAATGTGAGAAAGTGTGAGGTTGGAATATGATCTTTCTCTCAAGGGGGCTAGAATACAAATGTGAGGAAGTGATCCTACCATTGGATAGAGCTTTTTTCAGACTCCATCCCAGCACTGTGTTTAGTTTTGGGCACCACACATCAAGAAACTTACATTTTTACTTTGCAAACATTGCCTTTGTGAAGTTATTTGTGTTTGTGGCAGGGTTTGGGGGAGGTGGGGGAAGTCAGTTCAGATTTGCCTGAGTGATATCAAGATTAACACAATTAACAGAAAAGGTTGAATAAACTTATTGTGTCTTTATTTGGTAATAAAAGTTATCTTGGTGACTTGTAAGATCTTACTGTGCATTCTTGTGGAAAAGATACTTAATTAGTTATGTGAAAAGAAAACATTTGCTTCACATTCTGCAATGTTGCATTTTAAAGCGTACTAGTGTTATGTACCATACCAAAAAAGCGTCAACATCAAGATAAATAGCAGCACACCATAAATAGGACTCCCGCCTCGTATCTTCTGGCCTACAGTGCCATCTAGAGGATTTATACGAATAACTAAAATAAATTTACTTGCAAAGTTTCTTTGAAAAGTATGCTAAGATGTTATGAACTAAGCTATAATTGCACAGTGGACTGGGAAGAAAAAAACTCACTAGGTCTCCCACTTGTAATCACTGCAGAACAATGTAAAGTCTATTGGTGATAGAGGTCAGGTAAGAATTCAATCCAATTCAGCTATGATGTCCTCTGCAGATTAATCACTTCCCGACAATAACTTAGATTCATGGAGTCATAGCAGATAACAGCATAGAAACAGACACTGCTGCACAACTTACCCATGCCGCCCAGTTTTCACAATTAACCTAGTCCTGTTTGCCTGTGTTTGGTCCATATCCCTCCATGTATTTGTCCAAACGTTTCTCAAATGACCAAATTGTACTTGCCTCCACCACAACCTCTGGCAGCTCACTCCAGACACTCACCACCCTCTCTGTGAAAAACATTGCCCGCCTGGACCCTTTTGTACATCTCCATCTCACCCTTAACCTATGCTGTCTAGTTTTAAATTTCCCTACTATGGGGAAAAGCTGTTGCCTACCTACCTTATCTATGCCTCTCATGATTTTATAGACACTATAAGATCACCCCTCAATCTCCTACACTCCAGGGAAAAAAGTCCCAGCTATTTAAACTCTTTATAACTCAAACCTTCCAGTCCAGGTAGCATCCTAGTAAATCTTTTCTGCACTCTTTCCAGTTTAATAAAATCCTTTCTAGTAGGGCGACCAGAACAGCATGCAGTACTCCAAATGCAGCCTTGCAAACATTTTGTACAGCTGCAACAGGACATCCCAACTCTTGTACTCAATGCTCTGACTGATGAAAGCAGGCATACCAAAAAACTTCTTCATCAACCTGTCTACCTGTGACTCCACTTTCAAGGAGTTATGAACCTGCACCCCTAGATCTCTCTGTTCTGTAACACTCCCCAGGGCCCTACCATTAATTGTATAAGTCCTGCCCTGGTTTGTCCTACCAAAATGCAGCACCTTGCATCTATCTAAATGTAACTCCATATGCCATTCCTCAGCCCACTGGCCCAGTTGATCAAGATCTCACTGTATTCCAGATAACTTTCTTCAATGTCCACCATATCACTGATCATAGAATCACTACAGTGTGCAAACAGGCCCTTCGGCCCAACAAGTCCACACCAACCCTCAGAGCATCCCACCCAAACCCATTGCACATAACCCATCGAGTCTACACATCCCTGAACACTATGGACAATTTAGCATGGCCAATCTACCTAGCCTGCTCATCTTTGGACTGTGGGAAGAAACCGGAGCACCTGGAGGAAACTCACACAGACATGAGGGAAACGTACAAACTCCACACAGACAGTTGGCCGATGGTGGAATTAAACCTGGGTCCATGGCGTGTGAGACTGCAGTGCTAACCACTGAGCTACCGTGCTGCCCAAATTTTGGTGTCTTCCACAAGATTAAGTATACCTCCTAAATTCTCACCCAAATCATTTATATAATTCATGAATAACAGTGGACCAAGCACCGAGACCTGTGGCACACACTGGTCACAGGCCCAAGAACAAAATTACTTTGAAAAGCTCAGCAGGTCTGGCCGCATCTGTGAAAGAAAAAACAGAGTTAATGTTTCGGGTCCGGTGACCCTTCTTCAGAACTCACTGGTCACAAGACTTCAGTTTGAAAGATAACTAACTACCACCACCCTTTGTCTTCTACTTTCAAGCTAATTTTGTATCCAATTGGCCTGCTCTCCCTGGATCTCATGAGATTTAATCTTACTGAACAACCCACCATGCAGTAATTTGTCAAAGGCCTTACAAAAGTCAATGTAGACAATGTCTACCACACTACCCTCACCTACTTTCTTGGTCATCCATTTAAAAAACTCAATCAAATTCATGAAACAAGATTTCACATGCACAAAGCCAGGCTGACCATCCCAAATTAGTCCTTTCCTCTCCAAAGCCTGTAGACCCTGTCTCTCAGAATCGCCTCTAACAATTTACCCACCACAAATGTTAGGTTCACTGGTCTGTGGTACCTAAGCATTTCCCTGCAGCCTTTCTTAAATAATGACACGACATTAGCCAGCCTCCAATCTTTGGGCACTTCACCCATGCCTCTTGATGATACAAATATCTCCACTATTGGCCCTGCAATTTCCTCCCTAGCATCCCACAAAGTCCTGGGATACACTTTACCAGGTCCCGGGGGATTTAACTACCTTAATGTGTTTTAAGACTTCCAGCACCTCCTTTTATGTAACGTGGACTCTCTTCAGGACATCACTATTTATTTCCCCAAATCCCCAACATCCGTGTCTTTCCCGACAGTAAATAGATGTGCAGGCTGGGTGGATTGGCCATGCTAAATTGCCCACAGTGTTCAGGGATGTGTAGTTTAGGTGGGTTACAGGGGAGTAGGTCTTTGGAGGGGATGCTCTGTGGGTTGGTGTGGACTTGTTGGGCCAAAGGGCCTGTTTCCACACTGTAGGGATTCTATTTAAAAAAATTTTAAAAATTCATTTAGAATCTCCCCCACCTCTTGTGGCTCCGCACATAGACGATCTTGCTGATCTTTAAGACGCCCTATTCTCTCCGTAGTTACTGTTTTGTCTTCATGTAGTTGCTGAATCCCTTTGGATTTTCCTTTACCTTTTCTGCCAAAGCCATCTTATATCCCCTTTTAGCCCTCCTGATTTCTCTCCTAAGTGTATTCCGACACCCTCTATACTCCTCAAGGAATTCATTTGATCCAAGCTGCCAATACATGTCATATACCTCCTCCTTTTCTTGACTACGGCCTCAATAACTCTATTCATCCAGCATTCCCTACCCCTGCCAGCCTTACCCTTCACTCTAACAGAAACATGTTGGCCCTGAACCCCTATCAAGTCACTTTTGAAAGCCTCCCACATACCAAACATCACTTTGCCTGCAAACAGCCTCCTCCAATAAACTTTTGAAAGTTCCTGTCTAAGACCTCAAAATTGGCCTTGCCTCAATTTAACTTGTGAACCAGACCCATCCTTTTCCAAAGCTATTTTAAAACAAATGGATTTATGATCACTGGTCCCAAAGTGCTCCCCCACTAATACTTCCGTCACTTGCCCTGCCTTATTTCCCAAGAGGAGGTCAAGTTTTACCCCTTCTCTAGTAGGGGCATCTACATACTGCATGAGATATTCTTCCTGAACATATTTCACAAATTTCTCTCCATCCAAGCCCTTAATACTATGGTAGTCCCAGCCAATATTAGGAAAGTTAAATCCACTACTGTTGTTCTTGCAGGTTTCTACAATCTCCTTACACATTTGATCCTCAATCTCCCATTGATTATTGGGGGGCCTACAGACAAATGCTATGATAGTGATCTCCTCCTTTTCATTTCCCAGTTCTACCCATATAGACTCAGTGGATGAATGTCTAAGAATGTCCTCTCTCAGTACTGCTATGATGTTCGCTGTAATCAAAAATGCAACTCCCCCTTCTCTCTTGCTTCTTTTTCTATCCTTCCTGGAGCATCTGTACCCTGGAACATTGAGCAGGCAGTCCTGTCCCTCCCTCAGCTATGTTTCTGTAATAGCTTATAATATCCCAGTCCTGCATATCCATCCATGTCCCAAGGTCATTTGCCTCACCTATCAGGCTCCTTGTATTGAAATAAATGCAGTTTAACCCAGACTTCCCTTGCTTGCCGCCATGGTCATATCTGCCCTGTCTAGTACTATGATTACCACATTGCCTTATCAATTTAACTTGTTTTCATTAACTTCTGTACTGTCCGTAACCTTCTCTTTCATCTCCCTACTCCTTCGGATCCCACTCTCCTGCCAGACTAGTGGCTCTAAGCCCAAGTGAAACTAGTAAGTCTCCCCACCAGGATATTAGTCCCTCTCCAGGTCAGTGCAACCTACCCCTCTTGTACAAGTCACCTCTACCCAGAACAGATCCAGATAATCCAAGAATCTGAATCCCTGGCTCCCCCCTCACCAGCTCTCACACACTCATCTGCCAAATCCTCCTTTTCCTACTCTTGCTAACAGGTGGCACTGAAAGTAATCCAGAAATTACTATATTTGAGATCCTGCATTTTAACCTTCTGCCTAAATGCCTCTCATGACTCTTCAGAATCTCATCCCTTTTCTTATCTATATCGTTGGTAGCAATGTGAACAACAACCTCCAGCTGCTCACCCTCCCCCTTAAGAATTTCATGCAACAGCTTGGGAGACAATGGCCTAGTGGCAGTATCACTGGACTGTTAATCCAGTGACCCAGATAATGTTCTGGGGAGCTGGGTTCAAATCCTGCCATAGCAGATGGTGGAAATTGAATTCAACAAATAACTAGAATTAAGAGTCTAATGTTGACCATTAATCCATTGCTGATTGTTGGGAAAAACCCATTTGGCTCACTAATGTCCTTTAGGGAAGGAAACTGACATCCTTACCTGGTCTGGCCTGCATGTGACTCTTAACTGCCCTCTGGGCAATTAGGGATGGGCAATAAATGCTGCTTGGCAGTGATGCCCTCATCCCATGAATGAATAAAGGGGAAAAAAAGCTCAGAGACGTTCTTGACCCTGGCACCTGGGAGGCAATACACCGTCTTGGAGTTTTGATCACAGCCACAGAAACGCTTGACTGTGCCCCTGATTAGTGAGTCCTCTAACATTAATACACGCATGGGCTTTGCCCAAGCCTGGTCTGCAGCAGAGTCGGGCAACTTCTCAAAGAATCACAGATAGAGAAGACAATGTACAATAATGTTGTCGATACCCGTAGGAACATGTTGCATCAGGAAACATTTGAAATGAAGAAAAGGGAAAGAGCTTTCCAAAGTGTGCCAATCAACAGAAAATAATATGACAACTGCAGAATAAGAGACAAATTGTTGCAACTTCCTACACGTACATGTATTCCAAAGGGAATACTGCATTTAATTCTAATGACCAAAATATTTCGTGAAAAATATGAGATTAATCAAGAATGATAGAAATCACCGAAACAAACAGCCATATGTGGAAAGAAAGCTAAGTATCCCAGATGTGAGGCACTTACATGCCAACTTAGAAAACTTATAAAAGCTGTCCAAACTGATTTAACAAAACTAACAAATTAAAACAGCATGGAGTTTGGGTTTTCATAAAGTAAGTCGAAGATGTACTCAAAATTAAATTGCCTGTCAAATGAAAGATTGTGAAAAAAAGTTGGAGATGATCCCTGATTCCCATGGAGAAATTGGGTGTTGTTGGAAAGTCTTTCTATTCAAGAAATACAAACATAAAATACAAGCTGGCACTCCAGTGTCATCCTGAGGCTGGTTTGGACTAGGAAAGAGTTGTCTTTTAAATGGGATGTTAAACCAAGGCCTTGCCTGCACCCTCAGGTGGCTATGATAAATCACACAGTACTATTTTTAAAAAGATCTGGGGAATTCTCCCCAGTGTGCTTACAAAATATTTCTGCCTCAATCAACATCAGTAAAAACTAGCTGATTATTGTCACAATGCTGCTGTGGGACCTTGCTGTCTGCATTTTCTATATTAGGTAAGTGACTACAATTCAACTTCTTCAATGGAGAGTACATTAGAATCATAAGAATCCCTACAGTGTGAAGCAGCCCATTCAGCCCATCGAGTTCACACCCTATCCTTTTAAACCTGCATTTCTCATGGCTAACCCACCTAATCTACACATCCCTGGACACTATGGGCAATTCAGCAAAACCAATCTACCTAACCTGCACATTTTTGGACCTGTGGGAGAAAACCACTGCACCTGGAGGAAACCCACACTGGCACATGGAAAACATGCAAACTCCACACAGACAGTCACCCAAGGCTGGAATCGAACCCAAGTCCCTGGCGCTGTGAGGCAACAGTGCTAACTACTGAGCCACCGTGCTGCCCAATATCTGTATATCTGTATGTCCTGAGGTGGTGAAAGGTATCTATATGAACGTAATCTTTATTTATTATGTATTTAGACTTTATTTTCACAATGATATGGAGGCACTCATTTCTTCCACTTCAGAGCACAAAGGAACCCTTCACTCCTCCTTTCACTTTATATAGACATTTCTCATACACTTCTGCTCTCTTGTTCGCATTCAAACACTCTTTTTCAATGTGATTTTACATCACCTCCTTCTTGCCTTCGTTGAACACATATTGGTATGTGTTTCTGCTCCATCCTCCAAGCTCCATGCTAGGAATGGTCTTAGCTTATACTCTCCCCTTACCATCAAAGGATGCTGATGGTCGCATTTTCATGCTTCTCTCCCCTCTTCACACTGTCATTCATCACCATTTTCCTTATACTTTATCCCCACCCATCAGTTAATGCTGGAATCTTTAGTGGTCACTTCAGTTCTATGCTTTAAACTTCAACACATATTGCAGCTCCAACCTAATATTCAAATAAAAGCAATGTCCTGTGGATACTGGGGATCTGAAGTAAAATGTTCAGTAAAGTCAACAGGTCTGGCAGCATCTGTGGAAAGAGAAATAAAATTAACATGTCAAGTCCAATATAATGCACTTTCAGAATGTTGGAGTTACAAAGAAGAGTCATATTGGACTTGAAACATTAGCTCACTTTCACTCTCTAATGATGCTGTCAGACCCACTGATTTTCTCCAGAACTTGCTGTTTTAATTTCATGTAATCCATGTTGATCAGTAGGTGGAATTCAGTTTTTGTCACCGTCAGGAACTTTCGTTAGCATTGTGCAGTGCAATTCTAGCTTTTGGCATATCAGCTGCAGCAGCTGCTAAGGACTGGCAACAAGGACGTGAAACAGATCTGAACAGAGACAAACAATTTGACTTATGCCATTAATAACACCCAGGACTATTTGAGATAACACTGTGTGAAACTGGATGAATGCAGCGGGCCAGGCAGCATCAGAGGAGCAGGAAAGTTGGTGTTTCAGGTCAAGACCCTTCCTTCCTGCTTCTTTGATGCTGCCTGGCCTGCTGTGTTCCTTCAGCTCCACACTGTGTTAACCCTGACTCCAGTATCTGCAGTTCTTCCTGTCACCCAGGACTACTTTATTCTTTTTGTTTAATTCAATATATTTGTTAATTTGAAGTTTTTGTACAGAAATAACTGTATTAGCATGGTGTTAAAATAACTTAAAAATGACAGTCAGAAAAACCTGTATGTCTTAATAAACATATCCAACCATTGCTAAATACAATCAGCAATGCTAATAGAATGTTAAATGAAATAGTCACAATGACAGATTATTGGTTAGAGAATATCTTAATCAAGCTATACAAAGCTCAGAAGTATTTACCTCTGTTTGTACATTAATTCATTGACCTTGCTGAGAATGCTGTGCATGTTAAGATAGAGTGCCTGTACAATAACTCATATCTGCTGGTGCATTCTTAAGTTTGTACCGTCTCTCTCTCCCACACTCTAATTTCCTTATTGCTACTTTGCCATCTTGCTTTGCCCTCTCTGTCTTTTAGAAGAGGCAATAATGTAGTGGTATTGTCATTAGAATAGTAAGCTAGAGGCACAGAAAATATTCTGGGGCCCCAGGTTCACATCCTAACATCACAGAATTCAAAAAGGATGTGGAATAAATAGTCTAACTATGACCATGAAACCAGATTGTCGTAAAACCCATTTGGATTTCAGGGAAGGAAACTTATCATTCTTACCTGGCCTGGTCTACTTGTGACTCTAGACTCAGCAATGTGGTTAACTCTTAAATTTCCTCTGAAATGATCTATGAACTTTTAAAATATCTCAAAAAAGGAATGAAACTGGGCATACCATCTGGCATCAATTTAGATACTGGAAAGACAGCAGCTCTGCCAACTCCTCCTGGGAACCAGCGCCAAAATTGGGAGAACAGTCTCACAGACTAGTCAAGCAATAGCCTGACATAGTCATACTCATGGAATCTTACCTTCCACACAACATCCTAAACATCATTACCACCATCCCTGTGTTAGACCTGCCCCATTGGCTGGGCAGATTCAACAAAGGTGATGAGACAGTGCTATGCAGATGGAATGGAGTTGTGAACATTGACACTGGACCTCATTAAGTCTCATGGCATCAGGCCAAATATGAACACGGGGAGAAAACAAAAAAAAAAAACCACATATGCTGGAAATCAGAAATAAAAACAGAAATTGATAGGAAAATTCAGGTCTGTGGAGAGAAAGCAGAGTTAATGTTTCAGGTCCAGTGACCCTTCTTTAGAACCGATTGTAGCTAGGAAAAGGTTGTGGTATATGCTGAAGATGTGTGAGGAGCTGGGGAGGAGTAAACAAAAGGTGGAGATGAAGCCCAAAGAAAAAGTTGGGCAGACAAAGGTAAAGGTCAGTCTGGGCGAATCAAAAGCTGCTAATTGGAAGTATTGGTAGCTACAATGGGATGGCTGTGGAAGCAGCCCATGTGATGACAATGTATGGGGGTTAGGTTAAGGATATGGGAGAATGATTGAACTTGATATTGAGTCCTGAAGTCTGCAGGGCTCCCATGTGGAAAATGATAAGCTGTTCTTCCAGCTTGCTCTGAGCTTCACTGGAGCATTGCAGCACTGCAGCAAGCCCAAGACAGAAGTGTTGGCCAAGGGACATGATAGTGTGTTGAGGTGGCAAGCAACAACATATTCAGGGTCATTTTTGTGAACAGAACATAGGTGTTCTGCAAAGCAGTCACCCAGTCTGTGTTTTCCCACAGGAAACCAGCACAATGAAACCTCTTGCTGATAACCACTGCATTCAACCTCCCTTCCCAAACACACCACCCCTGAATTTGTACTCTTCCATGTTGATCACTACTTAGTGGAAACACTGAAGGTAGTAAGCGTGCAGAGTATATCGTGGTTGAGCAACTTCAATGTCCATCAGCAAGAATGGCTCAGCAGCAGCATTAATGGCCAAGCCCCTTGAGTCCTAAGGGACATAATCTCTAAATGGCAGGTCACAGGGGAACCAACAAGAGGAAAATATCATAATTGACCTCATTATCACCAATCTGCCTGCCGTAGATGAATTTGTCCATGACAGTGTTGGTAAGATTAACCACTGCACAGTCCTGTGGAAATCAAAGTCCTGCTTTCAAATTGAGAATGCCCTGCATTGAGTTGTGCGGCATGATCACTGTGCTAAATGGGTCAGACAACAAACAGATGCACCAAATCAAGACTGGATATCCAAGAAGCATTGTGGACCATCAGCAGTTGCAGAATTGTACACAGACACAGCCTGCAACCTTACAGCCTGTCATATACCCGAGTCTACCCATTACCATCAAGCCAGAGCGTTAACAATAGTTCAATGAAAAACAGAGGAGGGTATGTTAGGAGCAGCACCAGCCATATCTAAAAATGAGGTGTCAACCTGGTAAAGCTGCAAAACAGAACTTGTTACATGCAAAACAACAAGCAATAGTCAAGGCTAAGAAACTCCAAATCCCACAGATCAGATTGAAACTCTGCATTCCTGCCACGTCTTGACCTCATTACAGCCTTGGTTCAAACATGGATGAATGAGCAGAATTCCAGAGGTGAGGTGACAGTGACTGTTCTTGACATCAAGGCTGGAATTTGACCATATGTTTGGACTCTGAACAAAACAGGAGTTAATGGGAATCAAAGGAAAAATTCTACATGATTTTGGGTCAAACCTGGCAGAGAGGAAGATGGTTGTGGTTTTTGGAGGTCAGTCATCTCAGCTCGGGGACAGCTCTGCAGGAGTTCCTCAGAGTAGTGTCACAGATCCCATCATCTTCTGCTGCTTTGTCAAAGACCTTCACTCCATTTCAAGGTCAAAAATGGGGATATTCACTGATGATAATGTTCAGTGCATTGCTCAGCACTATTCACGACTACTCAGATTTGTGTCCAAATGCAGATAACAAGGTTTAGAACTGGATGAACACAGCAGGCCAACCAACATCAGAGGAGCAGGAAAGCTGACGTTTCGGGTCTAGACCCTTCTTCAGAAATGGGGGAAGGGAAGGGGATTCTGAAATAAATAGGGAGAGAGGAGGAGGTGGATAGAAGATGGATAAAGGAGGGTGGAGAGGAGACAGGCAGGTCAAAGAGGTGGGGTTGGAGCCAGTAAAGGTGAGTGTAGGTGGGGAGTTAGCGGGGGAATAGGTCAGTCCAGGGAGGACAGACAAGTCAAGAGGGCAGGATGAGGCTGGTAGGTAGGAGATGGGGGTGGGGCTTGAGGCGGGAGGAGGGAATAGGTGGGAGGAAGGACAGGTTAGGGAGGTGGGGACAAGCTGGGCTGGCTTTGGGATGCGATCGGGGGAGGGGACATTTTGAAGCTTGTGAAGTCCACATTGATACCATTGAACTGCAGGGTTCCCAAGCGAAATATGAGGTACTGTTCCTGCAACCTTCAGGTGGCATCATTGTGGCACTGCAGGAGGCCCAGAATGGACAAGTCGTGACTATCTCTGTGTCCAAATGCAGCAAGGCTTGCATGATATCCAGGTGTGGGCTGATAAATGGCAAGTAATATTCACTCCACAATTGCCAAGCATTGACCATTTCTAATGTGAGAGATTCTAACAATCACCCTTTGACATTCAATGGCATTGCCATAACTGACTTTATCCCTTATCAACATCCTGGGAGTTTGCATTGACTAGAAGCTGAACAGGATTAGCTATACAAATACTGTGACCACAAGAATAAGTCAGATGCTAGGTTACTGAGTAAATCACCACCTGGCTCTCCAAAGCCTATTTACTAATTACAAAGCACAAGTCAGGACTGTGATTGAACACTCCCCACTTGTCTGGGTGATTGCAGCTTCAACAACACTCAAGTAGCCTGCTTGATTGACATCATATTCACTCTTTCTACCACTGATGCTCAGTCGCAGCAGTACGTGCCATTTGCAAGATGCGCTGTGGAAATTCACTAAGGTTCCTAAGACAGAACCTTCCAAACAAGTGACCACTTAGAAGTTCAAGGGCAGCAGATACATGGGAACAAGCCACTTGCAAGTGCCCCTCCAGGTCATTCACCACCCTGAATTGGAAATTTATTGCTGTTTCTTCCATATTGCTGGGTCTTAATCCTTGAACTCCTCTCTAACAGCATTATGGGTCTACCTACACCAAATGGACTGCAGTGGTTCAAGAAGGCAACTTGTCATTTCATCCTCAAGGGCAACTCATGATGGGCAATAACTGCTGGTCCAGCCAGCAAGGCCCAATTTAAATATTTTTTTTTAAATCTTCTAGACTCCATTAATAAGGAAGAAATAACAGAACATTTAGAAAAGCTCATTGCAATCAAACAGAGTCAATATGGTTTTGTGAAAGCGAAGTTATCTTTGACAAATTTTCGAGCATTCTTTGATAATATATCAAACAGAGTTGATAAAAGTTGGTGTATTTGAATTCCACCCTTGGGTGACTGTCTGTGTGGAGTTTGCACGTTCTCCCCGTGTCTGCGTGGGTTTCTTCTGGGTGCTCCAGTTTCCCCCGACAGTCCAAAGATATGCAGGCTAGGTGGACTGGCCATGTTAAATTGTCCATTGTGTCCAGGGATATGTTGATTAGGTGGGTTATAGGGGGAAGTGTCTGGGCGGGATGCTCTGAGGATTAGTGTGGACTTGTTGGACTGAAGGGCCTGTTTCCACACTGTAGAGATTCTAAAGTTCTGAAGTTCTAAGTTCCACAAGGCATTAGTTAAAATGCCACATAAAATGATATTGCAAAAACAGAAGTTCACGGTGGGGAATGAGGATAATATATGAGCATTGTTTGAAGTTTGGTTAACACACAGAAGACAGTGAGTCAGAATTAATGGCTCTTTTTAAAGTTTAGAGGAGGGGCACAAGGATCAATCCTAGGGCGTTCATTATTTATTTTCGATTTTGTATTGGAGGTGGGAGCAGAATGTAGTGTATCCAAATTACCTGATGATGTGTATCCAAATTACTGTTGATATAAAAGTAAATAGGATGGCATCTTGTGATTAGGATATAAGGAATCTGCAAGGGGATATAGATAGGTTGAGATGTGAGCAAAAACCTGGCAGATGCAGTTTAATTTTGGTAAGTGTGAGGTCATGCATTTTGGTAGGAAGAATCAAAAAGATCACTATTATTTAAATGAAGAGAAACTCCAAAAAAAAGGGCAGCACAGGGGGATTTGGATGTTATTGTCCATTAGATACAAAACATTAGCATGCAGGTGCAACAAATAATTAAGAAAGCGAATACAAGATTTTGCTTTCATTTCAAGGGGGTTCGATTTAAAAATAGGGAAGTCTTGGTGCAAATGTGCAAGATGTCGATGATGCTACACCTGGAGTACTGCGTACAATATTGGGCTTCATATTTATGAAAGGATATATTGACATTGGAGGCAATTCAGAAGAGATTCACTTCACTGATTCCTGCGATGCAAGTATTGATTCAACAAGATTAGGTCTTTATTCATTAGAGTTAAAAGATATTGAAACATACAAGGTTCTGAGAGAGTTTGACAGGTTGTAAGTTAAGAAGGTGATTCCACTCGTGAGGGAATTAGGGGATATAGTTTCAAAATAAGGGAACACTCGTTTAAAACTGAGACACATGGGAAATTATTCTCTCAGAGGATAGTAAATGTCGGAAATTCTCTACCTTGGAGAGTTGTGGAGTCTAGATCACTGAAAACACTGGAAGAGAAGGTAGGTAAATTTTTGAGATAACAAGGTGTAGAGTTGGATGAACACAGCAGGCCAAGCAGCATCAGAGGAACAGGAAAGCTGACGTTTCGGGCCTAGACCCTCTTCTGAAGAATACCCTTCTGAAGAAGGGTCTAGGCCCAAGACGTCAGCTTTCCTGCTCCTCGGATGCTGCTTGGCCTGCTGTGTTCATCCAGCTCTACACATTGTTATCTCAGATTCTCCAGCATCTGCAGTTCCTACTATCCCTGAGGTAAATTTTTGAAATGGGTTCAGGGCCTTGCACTGTGCTGGCACAAAGGAACTAAAACCTGGGGCAGATTAGCTATGATATTATTAAACAACGAAGTAGGCTTGAGGGGAAATTGCTCCTGCTCTTTTTTCTAATGTTCCCTCACTTGATTCATCAGATGACTACTTAGTTTAAATTACTGCCCTAGTTACAAAACTCAGCAGAACACTGGTACCAACACAGTTCAGTTAGAAACCATCCCTGAGTTACAGCTATCACTTTTCCTTATATCGGTGCCATGCCTCACGAATCTAAACTCACTTCTCTTACACCTACCTTTGAGCCATGCATTTAATCCTCTAATCTTATGCACTTTACTCAAATCTGCCTGTCACTCAGATAACAGCCCGGAGATTATTACATTTGTTGTTTTAGTTTTAATTTAGCCCTTTAACAGTTCATAATTCCCAAGAAGAACATCTTTCTTAGTCATATTTATATTGTTGATGCCTGTGAGGGCCATGATATTTGGATACCCACCGTCCCCCAGCAAGTTTGTCCCAGTCTAGATGTCCTGAACCCTGACAATGGGCAGGCAACAAACCCTTCTGGACGTACACACTCAGCTGCAGATAACTGTTTCTATACCGTTATTATATTTTCTCCTACCACCGCCACACTGTTTTATAAGCCCTTTGCTTCAGTGGCTTCCTATATCATGGTACAATGGTCAATTTATTCACCTTGTAGTCCCCAGTTTCTTCCACACAGGCTGCAAAAACCTCAAACATGTTGGACATTTGCAAAGACTGAGGTTCCTGTGCTTCTGTCTTCTCAATTTCCATATCTGCTTCACTCACAATCACATCTTCCTGTCCCTGACCGTGGCTGACAAGCCTATCCTAAGGCCATGATTGCTTCTTGAAACAGAAGTTTCCAGGTAACTTTCCCTTTCCTTGAAAGATTGCAGTGTCTAGCTGCTGACATTTACTACAGAATTGTTTGCCTTGAATCACACAGGTGTCCAGAGCTCCCATATCCTGTAACTATCATACATCATTTACACTGTCATCTTGAAATCATTTAAATAATTGTGCTACAATTTTTTTCCACTCATTTACAGGATGTGGGCATCATTGGCCAGACCAGCATTTATTGCCCATCCTTAATAGCCAGAGGGTGGTTAAGAGTCAACCATGTTGTTGTGAGTATGGATACACATGCAGGCCCAGACCAGGTAAGGACAGCAGCTTCCTTCCCTAAGGACATTAATGAACTATTTTTTTTTCTGACAATCAACAATGATTTCATGGTCATCATTAGACTCTTAATCCAAATTTCCTTTTTACATAATTTCATAATATACTGATTACAATTTAATACTTATAGTTGACAAAGTGTGGAGCTGGAGGAACACAGCAGGCCAGGCAGCATCAGAGGAACAGGAAAGCTGATGTTTCGGGTCCGGACCTCTCTTCAGAAAAATTTCCCGACTCGAAACGTCAGCTTTCCTGTTCCTCTGATGTTGCCTGGCCTGCTGTGTTCCTCCAGCTCCACATTTTGTTAAATCTGACTCCAGCATCTGCAGTTCTTGCTACCTTAATATTTATAGTCCTCCCTTTGCTTATAGTCTTCTTATTTCAATAAATATTCTGCTTTGATTGAATTTCCCTACCTACAATAAATAGGAAACATTCATCAGCAAATTAAATTAGCTTTACAGCTTTTAGTCAGCCTTCCTATTTATAATAAACCTCATAATCAATAAAATGACGCAGGCTTTGAAGGTTTAGTGATAAAAGTACGCATCAAACAGTCAACTATCTATTTTCATGTGATGTCACAGATCTTCAATTTTTTTTTCACACCGTTATCCTGATCGGAAACCAAGGATTTGAGAGGACTGGATAGCACTTTAGGTGCAACTGTCTGTCTTCAGGTCCTCCTCTCTCCCACTCTCTGCTGTAAGGATGACAACTACCAGCAATTGTTTCAAAACCCATCTGGTTCACTAAGGTCCCTGTTACTTCCTGTCCCCAAACGAGGCTCTCTAATTTGTTACTGTTCCAGATATGTTACCTTAAATTCCTAAGCTTCCAGAGAGTAATGTGCTGTCTCTCTGGCTTTAATCATCTGTCCCCTCAGCTGAATTCAACAAAGTTAACTTAAAATTAACAGATCACTGTTTAAACAGGGGTGAGTTTAACTTGAAGTTCACCACGTCTGAGGCAAGGAGTGAGGTCAAGAAGAAGGACCTTCATGGTATGGGAATTGAATCCCTGGAGATGGAATCACTCTGCATTCTAAACTACTGAGCTAACCAACTTCCAGTTAAGCCCAAAAGAGGTGGTAGAGAAGGGAATTTTCTCTTGTTTAATTACTGTAAAGGAGTGCTTTTGACATTAGTGGGATATTTTTATCACATGTTTCTAGATTTTTAAACATATTAAATGTAATTTTGTTTATTCTACTTTAACTTAATTTCTTGTGTGTAATAAATTTCTGTTTTATTGTTAAATCCAAATCTGCAGCATTGCATGCCCATGTTTCAGACAGAGACCACCTCATTAAAACACAAATAAACAAGTTATTAAAAAGTGAACTCCAAATAGATCAGGAAAGAACATGACAAGCTTGGGGCTGGATGAACACAGCAGGTCAAGCAGCATCATAGGAGCAGGAAA
>JAHRHZ010000087.1:17133978-17145518 GCA_024137785.1 Ginglymostoma cirratum
TTTCTGATGCAGGGTCTAGGCCCGAAATGTCAAGCTTTCCTGCTCCTATGATGCTGCTTGGCCTGCTGTGTTCATCCAGCTCAACACCTTGTTATCTCAGATTCTCCAGCATCTGCAGTTCCTACTATCTCTGAAAGAACTGAACATTGCTCTTTTTCTAACTCATTCCCAGCTCCAAGTTATTCAGTTGCCTGAAAACCAATCACACAGTTGTTAGCACGCAAGGTCTCTGTCATTGATAACTGGTCCATTTTCCAAAGGACAATAAATTTCTTGTTGCCAGTAAAAGCTGCATCTCTGTACTCATGTGGCCCCAAATTCTGTGCAACGCAAACTTCAATTACTGCTTGTTCAGTCGCTTATAATGCTTGCAGTAAGCACCAGGTTATCTTTACAAAACTGCAGTCACACTTTCAAACACTGGTTTAACAACACGTCTTTCTCATTTTAGTCCAGTTTTTAAAAAAAATACACAAAATAAAAATACATGGTCTTCTCATATGGCCTCAGAATTCCCACAGTTCCTAGAAGCCTTTGATGACAATCATAGCTGAAGTCATGCAGATAAAATTAACTTTTTTAAAAAAAAAATTCATTATGGACTACCAGGAGAGATATAGTCTAAGGTTCCAGTTTATTATATCAAGAATAGTTTCAAGACATAGTACCTAAGTTGGATATAAAACAGTTGACATTCACCGGGAGCTTTAGAGAGAGATTCTAACAGACTCTTAAGATACTGATCAAAGAGTATTATCATGAATATCCCTGCAGAGGGTCGAGTAGCTGGACAACTGATTTGTGATCCAGAGTGACATGGGTTCAATTCCTGCACTGGCTGAGGTCATCATGGGGACTGATAACTTACCCAGGATATGACTTAGGGCAAAGGCAAGTGTCGCCAAAGATGGAAAAAGTAAATTCTTTGATAGAACTCTCCATTCCTAAAACTAATAAGGGAATGATGCAATTTTTGGGATGGAGTGGCTTCTGTGCCAAACATTAGCACAATAGCTTCCTCCCAACAGACTTATTGCAAAAGCAAGCAAAATGGTCAAGAATTTTGGTCAAAATGGTCAATGATAAACAGTTTTTGAGAAGCTAATGACAATCCTAACAAAGATTAGGTATTGACCACATGACATCATTTAATCCTTTAAAATGGCAGTTGATGCTAGGGACTTGGGGAAAGGTGCAGTCATATTGCAAGAAGATGAATCAATCATAAAAATGCCAGTAAGGTATTCTAAGGTGAAAAGGAAAACTCTGGGATTGCTATTGGCTCTTAAATGTTTTGAAATTTACATCCGTCACAACAAATAAACATTAATATACAGTGAACATAAGTCCTTGGACTTTCTAGAAATGTTAACAATCAAAATGGCTTGATTTTGTCGATAGGACATGCAGCATTATAACAAAGACTCACATTCCTGGAAAAGATAATATCATTGCTAATGTATTATCAAGAAGGTAATGATGTTGAAATAATTTGGAGATTATGAAGGTGACAAGTAACTGTTTGATTTTCATATATTAAGTGAATGTTTTTATGTCATCATAATTATGCACATTATTGTACATGGTGTTTCATTTCCCAAGGATAGAGGCATGGTGGGAATACATATTATTTAAGGATTATGTGAAAAACTAGAACATATGGAACAGTTTGGGCATTTGGATTGAAAAGGCTGTGGTTTCATGAAATGAATCGACAGTTTAATGTATGCCATGGTTTACTTGCTGATTGCAAAAAGTCAAGTGACTTTGGAGAATAGGCAAACAAAGATTTCAGTAAGAGATGTGGTTTATGACCATTAATTGGTGGAAAATATGACTTTGAAAAGACCTCTGGCCTGTCCATGTTAATAGGCACCTAGCAATCTTTTCTGGTCTATTGACAGACATAAGAAATCAGTGGGGAAAAAAAATCTCAAGAACTGCAAGTCTCTCACCCTCTCAGTAAAAATTTTTCATAACCTGAAAACATTTCTAAATTTAAATCTTTGACAACCTAAGAAACTCTGAAAATCTAAATTGTGGCCACTTTCCAAAAACTTGGGTCCAGCTTGATTTCATCACGAGCTGAAGATCTTCTATCAGTCTACAGCTGTCAGCAGTTTGAAGTCATGGACAGAAAATGGTAGACTGTGAAAAGTAAACAAATTCTATCCTCTGTTTTCAGACACTGATCTGACCTTTTTATCCTTTTGCCTTTTTAATTCCCTCCCTAACAGCTTTTTTTCCCCTCTATTCATTTATGGGATGTGGATGTCGCTGGCTGGCCAGCATTTCTTGCCCATCCCTAGTTGCCCTTGAGAAGGTGGTGGTGAGCTGCCTTCTCGAACAGCTGCAGTCCTCCTGCTGTGGTTTGACCCACAATGCTATCAGAGATAGAATTCCAGGATTTTGGCCCAGCGACAGTGAAGGAATGGCAATATATTTCCAAGTCAGAATAGTGGTGGTGTTCCCATATGCCTAATGCCCTTGTCCTTCAAGATGGAAGTGGTCATGGGTTTGGAAGGTGCTGTCTGAGGATCTTTGGTGAATTTCTGCAGTGCATCTTGTAGATAGTACACATTGCTGCTACTAAGCGTCAGTGGTGGAGGGAGTGGAGGCTTGTGGATGTAGTGCCAATCAAGCGGGTTGCTTTGTCCTGGATGGTGTCAAGCTTCTTGAGTGTTGTTGGGGCTGCACTCATCCAGGCAAGTGGGGAGTATTCCATCACACTCCTGATTTGTGCCTTGTAGATCGTGGACAGGCTTTGAGGAGTCAGGAGGTGAGTTACTTGTCACAGTATTCCTAGCTTCTGGCCTGCTCTTGAGTTTATACGGTGAGTCCAGTTGAGTTTCTGGTCAATGGTAACCTTAAGGATGTTGATGTTGGGGAATTCTGTGGTAGTAACACCATTGAATGTCAAGGGGCAATAGTTAAATTGGCATTTATGCAGCATGAATGTTATTTGCCACTTGTCAGCCCAAGCGTAGATATTGTCCAGATCTTCTTGTTTTTGAACATGGACTGCTTCAGTATCTAAGAAGTTGTGAATGGTGCTGAACATCATGTAATCATCAGCTACCACCCCTACTTCTGACATTTTGATGGAGGGAAGGTCATTGGTGAAGCAGCTGAAGGGCCGAGAACTACCCTGAGGAAACTTCTGAAGGGATGTCCCGGAGCTGAGATTACTGACTTCCAACAACCACAACAATCTCCGATGTGCCAGCAGAGAGCTTGCCCACTGATACCCACTGTTTCCAGTTTTGCTAGGGCTCCTTGATGCCACACTCATTTGAATGCAGGCTTGCTGTCAAGGGCTGCCACTCTCACCTCATCTCTGGAATTCAGCTTTTTGCCAATGTTTAAACCAAGGCTGCAATTAGGTCAGGAGCTGAGTGGCCCTGGCAGAACCCAATTGGTCATCACTGGGCAGGTTATTGCTGAGCAGGTGCTGCTTGATAGCACTGTTGATGCCAACTTCCATCACTTTCTGGTGATTGAAAGTAGACTGATGGGTGGTAGTTGGCCAAATTGGATTTGTCCTGCTTTTTTTGTACAGGACACACTTGGGCAAGTTTCCACATTTTTTGGTAGATGCTAGTGTTGTAACTGTACTGGAAGAGCTTGCCTATGGAAGCAGCAAGTTTTGGAGCACAAGTCTTCAGTACAACAGTGGAATGTTGTCATGGTCCATAACCTTTGCAGTATCCAGTGCCTCCAACTGTTTCTTGATATCATCTGGAATGAATTGAATTGGCTGAAGACTGGTGTCTATGATGCTGCAGACAGTTGGAGGAAGATCATCCACTTGGCACTTCTGCCTGAAGATTGCTGTGAATGCTTCAATCTGATCTTTTGCCCTGATGGGTTGGATTCTTCCATCATTAAAGATGGGGATATTTGTGGAGTCACGTCCTCCTCTGGTGAGTTGTTTAGTTATCCATCACTATTGTGACTAAATATGGCAGGAATGCAGAGCTTAGATTTGACCCATTGGCTATGGATTTGTTTAGCTCTACCATTTGCTGCTCATGCTGACTGATGTGCAAGTAGTCCTGTTTGGTAGAATCACCAGGTCGATACCTCATTTGAATGTACGCCTGGTGCTGCTCCAGGCATGTCCTCCTGCACCCTCCATTGAACCAGGGTTGATCCCCTGCTTTGATGGTAATGGGTTGAGTGAGGGATACACCAGGCCATGAGGTTGCAGATTGCTCTGGAGTACCATTCTGCTGATGTTGATGGCCTACAGCACCTCATAGATGCCCAGTCTCGAGTTGTTAGATCTGTTCAAAGTCTGTCCCATTTAACACAGTGTTACTGCCACAAAACACGATGGAGGGTATTCTCAGTGTGAAGGCAGACTTCATCTCGAAAAGGACTATGCCGTGGTAACACTTAACAATGCTGTCATGGACTGATGTATCTTCAGTCAGCAGAGTGGTAAAGAGGAGGTTAAATATGTTTCTGCCTCTCGTTGGTTCTCACCACTTGCTGCAGACCCAGCCTAGCAGCTATGTCCTTTGCTCCCTTGTCACAGTCAATGCTTTCTCCAATTGTTGTTCAACATGGAATACTGACTAATCAGCTGAGGGGGGATTCCCTCCCCACTCCAAACCGCTGTTCCACCATCTCTACTGGGTCTGTCCTGCTGGTGGGATAGGAAGAATCCATGGATGGTGTTGGTGGTATCTGGGACATTGTTTGTAAGGTACGATTCCATGAGTATGTCAGGCTGTTGCTTGACTGGTGCATGAGACAGCTCTCCCATTTCTGGGATTAAGAAGGACATTGCAGAGTTGACAGGGATATTTCTGCTATTGCCTTTTCCAGTGTCTACGTCAATGCCAGGTGGTCCTGTCAGTTTCAATTCTTTGTTGACACTTCATAACGACTGATACAACTGAGTATTTCAGAGGGTCAACCACATTGCTGTGGTTCTACAGTCACGTGTAAACCAGACCAGATGAAGATGGCAGATTTCCTTCCCTGAAGGGCATTAGACATTAGTGAGTCAGATAGGTGTTTCCAACAATCAACAATGGCTTCATTATCATCAGAAGATTCTTAACTCCAAATACTTCAAAAACTCCAAATCTGTGGCAGGATTCAAATCTGGGCCCCCAGATTTTAGTTAAATTTCTGGATTAATAATCTCTCAATAGTACCACTTGGTCATCATCTTAAGGCTTGGTAAAAGTATCTTTATCTGGTTGGCAAGGCGTAACTAGTGGGGGGGGGGGGGGGGGCGGGGGAGGGCCACAGGATTCAGTGCTTGAGCCCCAACTACTTACAATCTATATTAATAATTTGGAAGCGGGGATAGAAAACACTACGGCCAAATGTGTAGATGACACTGAAATAGGCGATAAAGTTCCAATGAGGAACCTTCCAATGACCCTTCCTCACCGGACCCAAAACGTTAACTCTGATTTTTTTCTTTACAGATGCTGCCAGAGCTGCTGAGCTTTTCCAGCCTTTTCTGTTTTTGTCAGTGGAGACTTTGTCTAGTTGCAATGAGACGAGGCATTGAGCAGAAGGGTATGAGATTCCTCAATATTTTGAATGTCTCTTTCAGGAAATGAAGTAAGGTGTCACAGTTTAGGCATTTTAAATACTAATTTCATACACACTGCTGATACTCAAGAGCAGGAAGTGCCCTTCCAACCAAATGTCGGATAACTTAGGTTACATATTCCAGGATTAAGGCATGAACATATTTTGCTTTAATTTCTGTAATATCCTTACAGTGTGGTCTGAAAGACAAAAAAAACTTTACACCAAAAATCTGATTAACTGACCAAAAACCTACAGATCAAACATATTAATATGATTTTCTTAGCATTAAAAAGTCCTAAGAATTTCACAGGTCAGTTGCCTTTGTTTCTGGAATGGTCACAACTAAAATTGGTGAGATCAAAGACACTTAACTGTCAATTTGTATTTTTGTCATGATCTATACTCAGGAAATAATTGGATAAAAGTTTTCTTGATAGCAGGACAGTTTCTATTTAAAATGCTGTTGGAGGCCAATCTGCACAGCTGGGGAAATGGACAAATTGAAGTTCATCCAGAGATTTTGATGGAACTCTTAGCCTGGAAAGAGAGTTAGTATCTCAACTTTAACAGCTGTATTACAAAAGTCTTATTTTGGCCCACATTAGCTACAAAAATGTTATTGGGTTCACTGGTAAAAATCAAGATGGTCAATGAACAAATCACCAGAGTATGGTATTACTTTGATTGCACTTTTATTCATAAGTCTTGCAGACTATAAATTACAAAGTTCAGATTATGTGCTAAATTGCTGCATCATCAGTAATTACTGTATTTTTATTTCTATATATTCAATGTTGAATATAATCATTTGTTAATGCGATACTTTTCAGTCTTTGTTAGCAAGAAAACATGGAGGTTCTCTCTGTAACCTCTAATGCAATGATTGTGGTTAAGAGATAATTAGTTGTTCAATTAGAATAGTATCCTTCTCACAAACCCCATCATGTTGCAGTTTTCAGTTTTACGTGATGTGCAATTTGTCCCTCTGCCATAGAATGGGGTTGGGTGAAATATTGAATTGTAAGTGATTAAGGAAAGATTAGAAAAGTTGAATAACATACTAAAATGAGTCAGAAATTAGAACAATATAGTAAGATATATCCAGAAACTTTCAGGGCGTCACCTTTCAGTTGCAAGTTTTTTTTTATTGGTTTTTGAATCTCTTACAATCAATGATAACAATCTCATGATGAATACATGTTTGAAGCTTTCATGATTTGTCTAGTTTCCTAAGAAGAACCACTGTTTGGATGAGAGCACCATTTGAATTCTATGGTCTTGTCAGAATTTTGTGGCCTTTTCTCTCAATTTGTACCTCCCCAGAGATAAGAGCAACTTTAAAAATAAAACAGAAATTAAAATTGAAATAGGTCAAGCACAAACTGTAGAAACATAATTGATGTTTCAGGTCTAACATTTACGATCAGCTTTCATCAACATAGAGAAAAATCTGAAACGAAAAAGAAACAAAATGAGGATACAGAGTTTATGGCCAGAATTTTTTAACTTCATACTGAGTGCAGAAGATAGTGCCCAAGCAAGCAATGAGTATGTTGTTTCTTAGGCTTACGTTAAGAAATAACTGATTTGGCCTTTCACTGAAACACTGCAGCAGGTAAGTGATCTTGGGCAACTTTCTGAAAGACGCTGCACAACCTGGGGATCACAGTCAAAATTGTTATTCAAGTCTTCAACAGCACTTTCCTAGCAGTCCTGCTACCTGGCAAATTGTTTCATAATTCTTTTAAAACTAAATGTTTTTAACCCCGAAAGAGTTTCAAATCCTTCCTGTCAGCCCGGAGGACACTTAGTTCATGGATAAAGTAGAGATTAAGGAACTTAAGCATATCATTAGCAATGTTCAATGATACAAGAACGTCACTTCGCCATTATTGTGGTCACTGTTTCTGAGCTCAGGCAATTCTGTTAGATCCACCTACCGGCATACAGACTTTACTTTGCCATGAGCTCAGGTTTGGTTTAGATTTAGACACAGTTACGCTCTAACGAAGCCCCGAACACATTATTCAGCTGTAGTTTCTTTCCAGAGTCTTCAGGCTGGCCGACCGCCAGGGATACAATCGGAGATAGGAACTACATCTCCCAGTAGGCATCGCGAAACCCTCTGTGTATGCGGTATAAACGTCGTGGAGCAAAGCATCCCGGATGTATGGAGCTGCGCCCAATGTAAATAATTCCCCGTTTTTGTTGAGCAATATCTGACTTTTCGGACTGAGGAAGGTACTTCGGGCCGCTAGTCCGCATAGTCCCCTGGGAATTTGTAGGAAACGTCATTTCCTGGACAGTTTACTACAATTCCCATTAGGCAACACGCACGGCTGCACCGCGTGCCGTATCCTGATTGGTGGAGGTTCGTGTCAGTCATGGGCTGATGGACGTGTGTTTCCGGTGTGTGGTCGAAGCCCTCCTGCTGTGAGGGAGTTGAGATGAAGTGGTAGGAGCGGAGCGCGAAGGGGAATTTACAGCGTTAGCGTGAGGCCCAGAGTGGAGAGGAGAAAGGCACAGCGCTCTTGCAGTCATGGAGCAGGAGTTCGCGGAGATCGATAAACAGGGCAACTGGGCGATGCTTTACCAGGTGAGGGTGGTACAAGTGTCCGGGGTCTGGAGGGCGAGTGAGCGAGGCTCGGGGGTACCCCCCATCCCCCGTCCCAGTCAGCCCGGGGGTTCGAGTTACAGGCTGCCTGGAAGGAAGTGTAGACCGGCGGGTGCAATACCTGAGTCTGTGTACCAGCAACTCATGTGTCTGTCTTGATCCTGTGTTAACCACGTCCCATCGGCGTGGGAGCCGCTCGTGGATTGTGGCGGGGTTTGACCAATTAATTAGTGCTGTCAGCAACCACTCCGGCAAATTACTGTGCAAACACTATATAACTAGAAACTGTCAGTCTACTGTCTTGGTAGTATAGTGACTCGCACCGACTTTTGAGAACAGCATAGGCAAATGGTCTTTGTAGTTACCGAAGGTGGGTTTTTTTTTCTATCTCCAGGGTGAATTTGCTGTTTTAAAGCATCCGGTAACATTCATGAAATACATTGTTCCCTGATTTTGTTTGCCAACTTCAGTTATTAAATCATATCCTGGTTTCATTTTTCAACAGTGACTAATTAGCGGTAATTATTGGTGGTTATAGTAAGGTTAATTTTTGAATTAATGTTGACCAAGCCTAATAATGATCGTTCCCCATATCTCCCACGCTTTCTTGACGCTCTTTTTCCTGAGCATGAGGATGTCTCTTCGTGAAAATACTGTTTCAAATATGAAACGATGATCTGCAAATTCTGACTGTCTTTCTGTAGGATGTAAAAATGGACTTGGTTGGACTTGTGATAGTTTTTTTTTTCACTTTCCTAAACTTGGGTGGACAAGTAAATAGCTTACAAATGTTTTGTCCTAGTGAAGTATGCAAGGCCTCAGATCACTTATATGCATTCCTTTGTACTAAGCAGACCTGGAAAAATCTATAAAATTATGAAATAAAAACTGAAAGAACTGTGGATGCTGGAAATAAAAAACAAAACAGAAGTTGCTGGAAAAGCTCAACAGGTTTGGCAGCATCTGGAGAGAAATCAGCAGTAACGTTTCAGGTCCAGTGACCCTTTCTCAGAACTGATAGCTCGGAAAAGGTTGGTTTTCATGCAGAAGCTATGATGGGAGAGGGGCTAAGGAATAAATGATAGGTGGGGAGAAAGCCCAAGGAGAGAAGAACAATTGGACAAAGGAGTGAATAACGATTATCCTAAGAGAATGAATGAATAGATATTAATGTCGACTATTAGTGGCTAATAATCGGTTGTTTGTAATTGTAGACCATGTGATAACAAGGCCTGATGTGTGAGGGTTGGGGTAAGGGCATGGGAGAAGGTGCCTCAAGCCCTAAAATTGTTGATCTTGATATTGAGTCCAGAAAGCTGTAGAGTTCCCAAGTGGAGAATGAGGTAACATTCTTCCAGCTTATACTGCGCTTTGCTTCAACAAGCCTGAGACAAAGAGGTTGGTCAGGTAACAAGGTGGTGTGTTGAAATGGTGGCCGACCAGAAGCTCAGGGCCTTTTTTTGTGGACAGGCGTAGGTGTTCTGTGAAGCAGTCACCTAGTCTATGCTTTGTTTCCCCAAATTAGAGGAGATCACATGTGAGCAGTGAATGTAGTAGACTAGATTAAGTGAAATGCGGATAAAGTACTGCTTCACCTGGAAGGTATGTTTGGGTCCTTGGATACTGAGGAGGGAGGAAATAAATGGGCAGGTGTTACACCTTCTGAGGTTGCTGGGACAGGTGCCATGGGGCTGTGGGGAAGTGTTTGGAGTGAAGGGGGAGTGGACTAGGGTGTCCGGGAGGGAATGGTCCTTGCAGAAGGCTGACATGGGAGGGGATTGGAATGTGTCTGGTGTTGGCTTCCCACTGGAGGTGGCAGAAATGGATATAGATGTTGTTGGGATAGTAGGTGGGGAATGGGGTGACCCTAATCGCTGTTGTGGAAAGGAAGAGAGGGGTGAAGGCTGAAGTTTGGGAGATAGGTCAGACCTGGCGGAGGGCCCTGTCAGCTACCATGCTGGGGAATCCTCGGTTGAGGAAGAACATGGACGTTTCTGAGGTCCCCTTGTTGAAGTTGGCATGGTCAGAACAGATGTGATGGAGGAACTGGGAGAATGGAATAGAGTCTTTATAGGAAGCAGGGGGTATGGTCAAAGTAACTGTGTGAGTTGGTCGGTTTATCATAGATATTAATGGCCAAATCCCCAAAAGTAGAAATAGTCTGAGATGGACCGTGTGAAGGTGAGGGCAGGGTGGAAATTAGAAGCGAAATTGATAAACTATTCCAATTCTGGATGAAAGAGGGGAGCAGCACCATTGGTATCATCGATATTCCGGAGAAAGAGTTGTGGTTGGGGGCTGGAATTAGACTGAAACCAGGAATGTTCCATGTACCCTACAAAGAAACAGGCATACCAAGGGCCCATGAGGGTACCCATGGCAACTCCTCTGACCTGAAAAAAGTAAGAGGAGTTAAGAGAAATTGTGCAGAGTGAGGATGAGCTCGGTCAGGTGGAGGAGGGTGATGGTGAATGGGGACAGTTCGTTCCTTTTTCTAGGAGGAAGTGGAGAACCCGGTGACCACCCTGATGAGGAATGGACATGTAAAGGATTGCATGTCCATGGTAGAGAGGAGCCCGCAAACTGGCAATTCTGAAACTGATGTAAAACATCAGAGGAATTGTAGATTTAAGTGAGAAGGGACTGAACAAGGGGAGAAAAATATTGAGATAACAAGCATGGGGCTGGATGAACACAGCAGGTCAAGCAGCATCATAGGAGCAGGAAAACTTGACGTTTCGGGCCTAAACCCTTCATCAGAAATGGGGGAGGGGAAGAGGGTTCTGAAATAAATAGGGGAAGAGGGTTCTGAAATAAATAGGGAGAGAGGGGGAGGCGGATAGAGGATGGATAGAGGAGAGGATAGGTGGAGAGGAGGCAGACAAGTCGAAGAGGCGGGGATGGAGCCAGTAAAGGTGAGTGTAGGTAGGGGGGTAGGGAGGAGATAGGTCAGTCCAGGGAGGACGGACAGGTCAAGGGGGCGGGATGATGTTAGTAGATAGGAGATGGGGGTGTGGCTTGAGGTGAGAGGAAAAACAGGTTAGGGAGGTGGAGATGAGCTGGGCTGGTTTTGGGATGCGGTTGGGGGAGGGGAGATTTTGAAGCTTGTGAAATCCACATTGATGCCATTGGGCTGCAGGGTTCCCAGGCTGAATATGATTTGCTGTTCCTGCAGCCTTCGGGTGGCATCACTGTGGCATTGTAGGAGGCCAAGGATGGACATGTCATCTGAGGAATGGGAGGGGGAGTTGAAATGGTTCGCGACTGGGAGGTGCAGTTGTTTGTTGCGAACTGAGCGCAGGTGTTCTGCAAAGCGGTCCCCAAGCCTCCGCTTGGTTTCCCCGATGTAGAGGAAGCCACAACGGGT
>JAHRHZ010000087.1:17145918-17180785 GCA_024137785.1 Ginglymostoma cirratum
TCCTCTATCCGCCTCCCCCTCTCTCCCTATTTATTTCAGAACCCTCTTCCCCTCCCCCCATTTCTGATGAAGGGTTTAGGCCCGAAACGTCAAGTTTTCCTGCTCCTATGATGCTGCTTGACCTGCTGTGTTCATCCAGCCCCATGCTTGTTATCTCGGATTCTCCAGCATCTGCAGTACCTTTTATCTCTGAGAAAAATATTGATTTGAGGTAGGAAGAGATGAGTTTTGTGGGGTAGAAGCAGGCAGAAACAATGGTCTTGCCCAGGCAGTCCTGTTTGTAGATTTTAAGTAATATAATGAATTTTGGGATTGGCTGGATGTTTATTTGTAGTGTAGGTAATGAAACGATTGCAAATGTTAAGCACAGTGTTCAGAGATTCAGTAGATCACTTGATGTTTTGAGTATTTTGCCCTGAAGCTTCATCTTTCTCTTTTGGATAAGGAAGTTATCGATTGCACATTTTATGGCACTGTAGTCAGAAGTGGGTCTTATAATGTTTTTGAAGGATAATTATTGATGAGTGTTTAGCAGTCATTCCTGAATTTGGAAATTAATACCATTATTTTTAAAACAAATCTACAGAGACGTTTGTAGATTAATTGTATGTAAAATGTGAGGTAACCTTGAGAAACTTACATCAACTTTCGTTTTATATAGTGTTTTTAATACAGTGGGAAATTCCCAATCTGCTTTGCAGAGGGGTGTAAGAAGCAAACTGACTAGTCAATTATTGAGATAAGCTGATGTGGGAAAATAAACAAAGGATTTATGGAAGTTTGTGAAATTATGAAAAAGTGAAATGGATCGCACTGCAGGTTGATAAAGACAGAAAAAACCTAGATAAGCAAAAATGAGTGCATTGAACGAGGACACTGAATTTCTGACCAAATTGGAGTTCATATGAAATAGAGCTTGAGAGGTTGACCAGTTTTGAGGAAGACTCGTCTGGAGATGATAAATACATAGATGAGTGTGGTAGGTGAAATATGTGCAGATAAGAATTTTTATCAGCATGTCAGAACATTGAATTTCAAGCATGCTTGTCAGACTCAGACTCAACCTCACCACCTTCCAATGTACAATTCCTTCCCTCACCCAGATCTGTTTGAGCCTTGGACCACTTTTTCTGTCTACCGGAATGTTAGACTTGCATTCCAGGAAATGTGGCCTAGCTGTATATACCTTTTTTCCCCCTCTTTGGCATATAAAGGTTGTGCAGCACTTCCATTTTTAATCCAACTTCCTAATTTTCAAAATTCACTTCCTTAGTGCCTTGAAGCTTTCACCACAATAAACAATTTGAATGGAGTAATTTTGTCAATACACTGCAGGATCTCGGGGACTTCAGATGAATCTCAATTCCTCTCTTACAAAAAAAACTTCTTTAAACTTTCCTTAACAGTTTTGGTTTCTGATAAGTGATTATGCCTATTCTCTCTTTGTTGACAATAGTTCACATGTAATATCTTTAAAAGTAGGTGACAACCTCACCGGAACAAGACAGGGATTGATTGTACAGCTTCAAATACGTTCCTACTTTTTGATATCATGCAAAATACTTGACATATTTGTATTTTTCATATTTTCCATGCTGATCACGTAGTTGATCCCATTCTTGACAAACACAATTAATGACTGCTTCGATTGATATATTGTCCTTGATTTTGTTCCTTGCTTTGACATTGCTTTACTTTTATCTATATTAAATGCAGTTTGTGTCATTGTTACGTAGCAACAGGAATAGACCGTACAGCTCCTTGAGCCTGATCCACTATTCTCGACCAGGCCTGATCATCTACCTCCGTGCCATATTCCTGTGCCACCCCCATATCCTTTGATGTCAGCAGTAACTAGAAATCTATTAATCTGTCTGGAAATTAATGATTAAGCTTCAAAAGTCCTCAGGAGCAGAGAATCCCAAGTTCCACCACCCCCTGACTGAAGATGTTCCTCCTTATCTCCGTCTGAAATGGCTTGCTTTTTATTCTGAGACTGCGTTCCTGGTTCCACACCCCGTAACCAGGGACAACATCCTTTCTGTATCTACTGACTCAATACTGTAAGGGACCATATACTTTCTTTGTAGCTATAAACTGAAATGAAAGTTCCACTGCTATATAGCTGAAATACGGAGAAGTTTTGTAACTTGAAAAATCAAACCTTGCACCTTTGTAGCTGTGCAATACTGACTATGGGGAAAAAGTTGTGGCTTGTAAGAACTGCTTTTTTTTTTGAGGCATTTTCAGCGTTGGAGCTGGTTTCCTTGAATTTTAGGAGCAGTAATTACAGTGTTGCAAGCTGTTGCATTGTTTTGGAACTTTGGAGGGGGAAGATCAAAACAACAGCACTTTAAAAAAGGAGGAAGGGAGACAAAGGCAGTGACCACATGGTGGGAAGTGAATAAGTGGTAGAGGCTAGTACGATTATAACATTTAAAAGGCATCTGGATCGGTATATGAATAGGAAGGAGGGGTGTGGCCAAATGCTGACAGATGGGACTAGATTTATATTGGATAGCTGGTTGGCATGGACGGGTTAGGCTGAAGGGTCTGTTTCCGTGCTGTATATCTCTCTGACTCTAAGATAATGTTACTTTTCAAAGCTGTGAGGCAGATACCTTGAGACAGAGTGACACCACAAGTGTTTAGGTTAAGGATATTCTGCCTGATTACAGTCCTCTGGTTAAGTTGCAGTTTGTTACAAATCTAAATACAAGTGCTGCCAGAGACATCCAGAACCTGTAAGTTGAAGCCTTCTCTCTATCCACATCACAGAAGCCACCCTTCCTTCCATGGACTCCATTTACGTGGCTCGCTGCTGCGGAAAGGCTGCCAACATTATCAAAGTCCCAATGTGAACTGGTTATTCTCTCCCACGATCTTTTCCATCAGGCAGTCTGAACACACGCACCAGCAGATTCAGGAACAGCTTCTCCCCAGCCATTATTAGAGTGATGAATGGACTCTTTGGCCTCAAATAATACTGATCTCACTAACGTTGATCTCGCCTAGTGCATGCCCCGTGCAGTGTAACCTGTCTAAGTCTTTTTGATCTGTATATCCTTGCTTACTATGATCTGCTTGCACTGCTTGTAAACAAAGCTTTTCACTGTACTTTGGTACACGTGATAATAAATCAGTCGATCAATCAATGTAGTTGATGAGACAGCAAAACCACCAAAGCTTAAAAAGAGAGAATTCTAACGAGAGTTAGGTCTACCAACTCAACTTTTAAAGTGTAGTGTAACTGTTGCTTTGCAGACAGCAGCATAAATCCATAAGAAATTGGAATGGAGTAAGCTGTTTGACCTCTTAAGAGTCCAATAGGATCATGGCTGATCCAACATGTCTCTCATCAAATTTCCTGCATTTTCCCCTAATCATCGATTCTTATTCAATAGGGGAATCAATCTATCTCAGCCTTAAACATACACAAGGACTCTGCTCCACAGCTGTTTGTGGTATGGAGTTCAAAAGTCACTTTGAGAGGATAAATTTCTGCTTGCCTCTGTTAAATTGTACCCCTTTACTCTGAGACTAAGGCCTTTAGTCCTGAACTATCCATGAGGGGAAATATGCTGTCAGTATTTACCTTGTCAAGCCCTTTAAGAATCCTATGTGTTTCAATAAGGTCACCTCTCATTCTTCTAAACTCCAATGAGTAAAGTCCCAACCTGTCATCAATGCTAAAATTTAGGAGGAATGCTGTGAGAGACAAATTAAACTGCCCTTGAAATCTGGACTTTTGATCTTTTGCCCATCTCTTTCTTTTGCCACCTTTAGAATATCTGTGTCAAACTGTCTATCTCGATCATGGATGAGTGTGTAGGTGTTTCGAGGTTTTAAAGTGGTCTAGTTGCCAAATCGTCTATAGTGTCCAGGGATTTGCAAACTGGGTGGGATTGGCCATAGGAAATGCAGGGTTACAGGGATAGGATAAGGGTATGGGATGCTCTTTGAAGGATTGGTGTGGACTCAATGGGCTGAATGACCTGCTTTCACACTGTAGAGATTCTATGAATGTAGTTGCATTGTAACAGATTAGAAATCCTTTCATTTCTTTGCCATTTGTTAAAGTGTGTTACAGTAGTTATATTTTTATAATGATGGAACCTTTGAATTGCTTTGGTTCTGAATAACAGTCAGGTAAATTTGTCATCTTGATTTTGTTTTAGGATTTTATACATTTTGCGATGGTTTGTGGAAACAGTGAGGCATGATTATCTGCACATTCATCCCACTTAAGTTGTGACACTTCCATTAAGAATTCTGTATATTTCTCAGTTTGCTTCTCATTCTTCTAAACTCCAGAGAATACACACCCAGTCTGCTCAAACTGTCCTTATAGAATGGTCTCACTATCACAGGAATTAGTTTGGTGAATGTCTGCTGTGATTCCTCCATGGCAAATTTTTCCTTTGTCAGGCAAAGGAACTACAATTACACACACACTCCAGTGTGGTCTCATTAGTGTTTCATACTATTGAAGCAAGATCTCTGTGCCCCTGTATTCAAATCCTCTTGCAATAAAGGCTAACACTGTTTGCCTTCCAAATTGCTGATAGCTGTCAGTGATTTATGAACAAGAACACCTGTGCCCCTTTGGACATTACCTCTTCCCAATCACTCACCATTTAAGAAATATTTTGCTCACTTGTTCATCCTATCAAAGTGAATAATCTCACTCATTCATATCACATTCAATCTGTCAAGCTGTTGCAGTCAACTTGTCTAAACCTACTCAAAGCCTCTTTGCATTCTCCTCCCAACCCTTGTTCTAACAAATTTTCTATCATTGGCAAACTTGGAAATATTACAGTTGGCCCCCAATCCAGAGTTTTGATATGTGTTGAACAGTTGGGGCCCAAGCACTGATCCCACAGGTGGCGGTCTGCAAACCCCAGAGTGACCCATTTATTTCCATGGTGCTTTCTGCCAGTTAATTAATCATCAGTCCATATTAGTATGTTACTCCCAAATCTTGTAACCTTTTCTTTACTAATCACCTGTGTGGGACTTTATCAAAACCCTCTGAAAATTTAAATGCACTACAGTCACCAGTTTCGTCTTATCAACATTTTAGTAACATCCTCAAATTCTGTTAGGTTCGTCAAACATGATCTGCCCTTCATAAATCCAGGTTGACTGTCCTTTCAGAAGAATATCCAGTCATCTCATCCCTTATAAATGACAACATTTTGCTTGCTGCTGAAATAAGGTAAACAGGCTTAGAGTTCTCAGTTTTCCCGTCACCCCTTTCTTAACCAGTAGGGTTAAATTTGCACCTTTCCAATCTGCAGGCACATTTGCAGAATTAATAGAATTTTGAAAGATGATTCCCCCATACATGCACCATCTTTTTAACTACTTCTTTAATACTCTGGAGTCAAGGTTATTTGGTTCTGGTGATTTGTCAGCTTTCAGTTTGATTAATTTCTTCAATACTACTTGTTCGCTAATACTGATTTCTTTCAGTTCCACACAGTCACTGGATCCTTGGATCCTAATTATTTCCTGGAAACTTCTTGTGTCTTTCTCTGTGTAGACACATTATTTATCTAGCTTCTCTGCCATATCGGTTTCCTATTGTATATTCTCTTGTCTCTGCCTGTAGTGGACTCACATTTTTCTTGGCTAATATTTTCTTTTTCTGTGCCAGTAGAAGCTTTTACAATCTGTTTTCTTTGTTTCTTCCTATTTTGCATTCATATTCGCTCTCAATGTTGTGGTCCTCCTTTGCTTAATTCTCCAACT
Source organism: Ginglymostoma cirratum (assembly GCA_024137785.1). NCBI lineage: Eukaryota > Metazoa > Chordata > Chondrichthyes > Orectolobiformes > Ginglymostomatidae > Ginglymostoma > Ginglymostoma cirratum. The sequence continues at coordinate 17,151,676 of JAHRHZ010000087.1, forward strand.
CTCCCATCCTCAAGTTTACAGTTTTTTTGCAAATTTTATAAGCTTCCACTTTGAATGCTATAGTTAACTTCCCTTATTAGCCATGGTTGTCTTGCTTTTCCTGTTGGGTATTTTTGCTTTAGAGGGGTATTCATTATTGTCCATCAACTGTTGTACCTTTTAATATGATTTCCAATTCACTGCACCAAACAACCTATACATTTTAAGAGACTCTCTTGAGGTTGAACTGCATTTTTTTAACTTCATGCAAAACTCTATCAAGCTATGGTCACTGTACCGTAAAGGTTGTTTTACAATAAGATTATTGATTTGTCCTTCTTCATTGCATAATATGAGATGTATTATCGCCTGTGCCCTTGTTGTTTCCGCCTCATATTGCTGAACAAAACTAGCTCAAATACAGTTCAGGAATTATTCTTCCACAGCATTGATGCTCATTAGAATTACTCAGTTTATATGGAGATTGAAGTCACCTATGATCACAGAATTCCCTTGTTACATGCACTGCTGGCTTCCTAATTTATATTATGGCCTACATTACCGTACCAGTTTGGTGACCTCTAAACTACTACCAACATTTGCTGTGTCTAACTTTTCTTAGCTCCACCCAACCAGATTCTACATCCAGTTCTTCTAATTGAACACATCCCTTTTTATTAGCACTGCCATTTTTTTTCCTGCTATCTCCCTCCCCATGTCAAATGACCTTTAATATTCAGTTTCCAGTCTTGATCACCCTGCAGACATGTCTTTATAATTGCAGTTCGATCATCCCCTTTTACTTTAGCGCTGTCAATTTACCTATCTTGTGAATGTTGCATGCGTTGCGGTAGTGCTCTTAATTCTGCCTTTTTAACACCACACTAATGTCAAATTACTGTAAATTCCATGATTTGTTTCTACTGCTTTCCACATTCACTTGCTGCTTTTCTACTTCCCGTTTTTAATTTTGAATTCCCTCTGAGGTTTCCATTTCTGTGACAAGTGAGTTTAATCGCTCCCCACCAATGCTAGCAACTCTTCTGTGAGGATATTAGTTCTGCGAACATGTAACCCATCCTCTTTAAATAGGTGTCACCTGCCTCAGAACTCTCCAAACTATCTAAAGCCCTACCTCTTTTACCATTCCCCACTTGTGTTATGTGAATTTTACTTGCCACGTATGTGTCAACGCAAACCTGATGCTAGTAAGGACTCTGACTGCTTCAGTGTCTGAGGAGTCTGAAATGGTGCTGAATATTGTGCAATTATCAGCGAATATCCCTGCTACTGGCCTGATGGTGGAGGGAAGATGTTTGAAGCAGCGGGTGATGCTTGGGCCTCAGACCCTACCCTGTCGAATTCCTGCAGTGATGTCCTGTAACTGAGATGATTGACTTTGACTTTGAACAACCATAACAATCTTCCTTTGTGTTTGCTATAATTCCTGACGTGGGAGACTTTTCTTCCTGATTCCTGTTAACTCCAATTTCGCTAGGGCTCCTTGATGCCTTAGTCAATTTTTGTCCTGATATCAAAGGCAGTCCCTCACCTTACTTCTGATGTGTAGCTCTTATGTCAATATTTGGACTAAGATTGTAATGAGGTCAGGAGCTCCGAGCTCTAACAGAACCCAAACTGAGTGCCAAGACACGGCTATTCAATTGCAAATGTTGCTTAGTAGCACTATTGATCAGCCTTTCTGCCACATTGCTGATGATTGAGAATAGATTAACATAGTTGTATGGGTTGGATTTGTTCTGCCTTTTATGTGCAGCTCATTCCTGGGAAACCTTTCATATTGTTGGGTAAATGCCATTCTTGTACTTCAACAGCTTGGCTAGAAATGCAGCTGGTTTTGAAGCAGAATACTTCAGAAATAGAGATGGAAAACTTGACGTTTCGGGCCTAAACCCCATTTCTGATGAAGGGTTTAGGCCCGAAACGTCAAGTTTTCCTGCTCCTATGATGCTGCTTGACCTGCTGTGTTCATCCAGCCCCATGCTTGTTTTCTCGGATTCTCCAGCATCTGCAGTACCTCTTATCTCTGATACTTCAGAAATACTACTGTCTCCGGACGTTACATGGCATGAATCAAATTGGTTGAAGATTGGCGTCTCTCCTGTAACAACAGGAGAACACTGAGTTGGGCCATCAACTTGGCAATTCTGGTTTTCAGTCTGATCTTTTACACTTGTCTCCGTTGTTGAGGATGAGAGTATTTGTGAGGCTTCCACCTCCTGTTAGTTGTCCACCATACAGATGTGATGACTGCAAAGCTTAAAACTATCCAGAGGACACTTGTAGTTTCTTAACTCAGGGTGATCTGTCACTGCCATGCATTGTGCCAGTTTAGTCTTTGGCCACCTGAGGAAAAGGGAATGTTAAAAATCGGGATTGGAAACCTGAGACTAGGGCACAGTTTACTGGGTATCAGAGATGCCATATTTTGGAGACTTTGACTACTTAGAGGTTTATAAAATCATGAGGAGCGTGGATAGGCAGACATTTTTCCCTAGGGTACAAAACTGGAAGGCATGGGATCAAGGTGAGAGGGGAAATATTTAAAAAGGGCCTGAGGGGTAGCTTTTTCACACAAAGTAGTGCCTGTATGGAACGAGCTGCCAGAGGAAGTGGTGGAGCTGGGTACAATGACAACATTTAAAAGGCATCTGGATGGGTACATGAAAAGGAAGGGTTTAGAGGGATATGGGCCAAATGCTGGCAAATGGGACTAGGAGAGTTTGGGATGTCTGATTGGTGTGAATGAGTTGGATTGGAGAGAAGACATTGTGATTTTTATGTCAAAATTTGACTTTTAATCAGAAGGATCAAAGGTTACTTGGGATGATAGAAATGTGGAACTTGGAACACAAATACATCAAAGCAGTTGTTCTGTTTGGAACTGTTGCAGTAGGGGACTCTCCAGGAGAACAGCAGAAATGTTTTACGGATGTCTTTGAGGCATCCTTGAAGAGGGCAGACCTTCCTGTCAACTCTTAGGATTTCCTGGCCTGTTACCAACCCAGAAGGGGAAAGCTCACCGAGCAGGGCACTGAAAACATCAAGCAACTCCATTGGGAATGTGCAGGTGTGAATTTGAGACTTTGGAGTGAGCATGCATTCCTCCAAAACAATCCCTCAATCACCACATGTCCAGCATGTGGCAGAGTCTGCAAATTGTGCGATGAATTTATCAGCCACCTCAGAACTCATTGACCCAGTGTGGAAGTCATCTTTGATCTCGACACTGTCCAGGAGAGAAGATGTTGTGATTTTTAAGTCAAAATTTGCCTTCTAATCAGACGAAAAAATTGAAAGCACAAATTTTTATTCTGGTACATCCAAATAAATTCTAATCCTTCTTTCTGAAAGACAAAAGATCCATAACGTTATATGGAATAGAGTGATTAACCATAATGCCAAAAATGGATGTTCATTAGTGCAAGACACTGTCTGTAATGTCAGCTGACTGCGACAGGCCACAAGAAGCATCTGCATGCACATAGACAAGGAGGTGTCACCAGGTTAGGGGTGAGAGGGCGAGGGAGGCAGTGTTGCAGGCTGGCTCTTATGAAACAGAGCTTCTCTTACCTGACAGTGTCTGTGGATCATGTCTTCTCGGTTGGTGTTCCTTTGCTGCTCTCACTTTGCCTCACGGTGGTAAGCCGCAAATGTGATCAGAAATGTAACAGATCAATCTGAATTACACCAAAAAGTGACTGTAGTAACTTTCAAAATGTCTGCTTTCCATTGGTTCCTCTTTGGACCATCTAGTGGGCGGTAGCGTTTGGAGTAACATTTGCAGCCTATGTGGGAAATACAGCAGTCAATTTGCACACAGCAAGTTCCCACAAAAAACAAATGATAACAACAATCTGTAGAGCCCAATCTGCTATCTGAGAGAACAAGCTTTCAATGGTAACAGTGCTTATGGATCTGTAGCATTGGGAAATGCATTTCATTTCTTCCAAGTAAACGCGAAAAGTGCCTTAACTTTTCAATTGCTACTGCAGCTAGTTACCAACAAAACAAATGTGGTTAACAAAAATGTTTGGCCTGCCTGCTTACTGGAAATACTTGTCGGAGTACAATTTAGCAAGTGAGCTTGTCCAGAACTGCATTGACATGTAATGGAATAGGATTTCTGAGCCTGGGGCTTGTCTGTTCTGTCCACTTTTTTCTTTTCTCTTCTCTCTTTTGTCTCTTTTATTTCCCTTTTATTTTACTTACCTGTAGGTGAAGAGCTTGGTCACAGTGATGGCATCACTGCGACGTGTTGCCCAGCAGCATAGACTCATGGCAGCAGCGCCAGAGGCAAGTTTGGGTTCTTGGTGCCGACTAATGGCTGCTGTGTTGGAGGTGGGTTTGGATTTCTGGTGGTGTCTGTCTGGCGCAGATTCATGGAGGCGGCAGTGGAGGTGAGTTTGGGCTCAGTATGAGACCCAGCAGTGTCAGCAGCAGGTGCATCAACAAGGTGAGCCTGAAGCGAACTCATGATGGTGGAGTCAAATTTGAGCCGGTGTGGTACTGGCAGCATTGGTGGCATCTAGATTGGCAAGGGTATTGGTGGAAGCAAAATGATGCTGAAGAGCAGCAACTTTTGTTACGGCAGCAGTGTGATGACGGGATCTTGTGTATGGCCACTCGGCCTATGGCCCATGATGGAATACTTGGCAAGAAGGACTGTAAAGTCGGACACTTTTTTAAAAATTTTTTTCATTTTTCTGCCTTTTATGTTCTATCATTTGGTTCATTTTTCTGTGTTTTAACATGGTGCCGGAGAGTGGTGATATAATACAATACTTTTCTCTGTATTTTGTAACAAGATACATGTGACAATTGATAAATAGATCAATAAGTCAATGACTAGGTTCAGTTCCATCTCATCATTCAAATACATTGAGAAGAGACTTGGCGATAATGGTATCCATTCATTCAGATGTTAATTACACTAAATTACTTCAAGAACATTAACAACAACTGTCATGCAAGCTGTAGGGAAATATTAATTTAGTTACGTACAAGATCAAAGGAATTTAGATTGCATTAAATCAAGGGAAGTGGCTTATAGCTTTATCAGAAAATGTAAAAAAAAATATGATTGGGAACAATTTAGAATCCAGATGAAGACCAAGAAACTGATAGTGAAAAGAAAATATAAACACAGCCTAGCCAGAAGCGCACGGATGTAATCAAAGCCTTTTAGGTTTGTGAAAAGGAGAAGGTTAGCAAGTAACTTAGATGCATACAGGCAAAGACAGTGAGCCTTTATAATGGAGAATAGGGAAATTAAATAATTACCTTGTCTTCATGGAGTGAAGGCACAGAAGTGGTATGAAAACGAGGTACTTGTAAAACTTGGGATGATTTGGATGATATTAGTGTTATTAAAAAATTAACTGGCTTGAAGGTTGATAAAATCGCTGGACTATGAAAGCTACATCCCAGGGTGATAAAAAAGATGGCTGTAGAAATAATTGATGTATTGGTGGCTGTTTTTCAAAATTCTGTAGCCTCTGGAAAGATTCCTGCAGACTGGAAAGGAAATTTGTACCCCTTATAGTTGAGAAAGGAGTGAGTGAAAAAATGACAAATTACAAGTTTGTTAGTTTGATATTAGTAGTAGAGAAAATCTTAGAATCCACTATGAAGGATGTGATACCTAGACACTTTAAAAAACCCGATAATATGATCATCATGGATTTTTGAAAGGGAATCACAAATGGTTATGATGCTGACGAGCCTATTGTATTAATTGAGCCTAAATGGTTCTGTACCAAAACTATTACCTAGTGTTAATTTCCTATTGCCCAATCATGTTTAACAAGCCTTTTGAGCATTTTGAGAATGTTACTTTTACCATAGATAAAGGAAAACTGTAGGATTAGAGGAATACCATTTTCTGAAGGTTAGGAACTTGAACAAAATTGGAGAGGGATTGGTTATGGAGGGATTTGAACCTAAAGATGAGAATTCTATGTTTGAAGCATTTCTAAGCTGAGATGGCAGGGAGTTGTGTGGTAACAGTTTTTAGATAAATTCAGATTTTAGAGGGGACAGGATGGGAAATGAGCCAAGAGAGCATTGGAATATTCTGCCCTGAAGATAACCACATGCAGTTTTCTATTATTTTCAGCAGCAAATGGAGGTAGGGTGATGTAACTAGAGGTGGGCTGTGTTATAGAAGTGAATCGAATCAAAAATTTATCCCTAGAACACGTACAGTACTAAGGTAATAAGCTCTGTGGTTAATTTTTTTTTTACCCTCAATATGAAACCATATTCCATCAAATTTCATGTGCCATTCTTCTGTCCACTCCTTCAGTTTCTGAACTGCTACCTCTCACTCTTCTAGCAGAGAGATCACTAATTTCTTTCATCTGAAGAGTCTTTTGTTAAAAAACAATAGATTCCATAATCGGAGATAATAGGTACTGCAGATGCTGGAGAATCCGAGATAACAAGATGTGGAGCTGGATGAACACTGCAGGCTAAGCAGCATCATAGGAGTAGGAAAGCTTGACGTTTCGGGCCTAGACCCTTCTTCAGATTCCATAATCAATTGGAAGTTGCAAAATGAAAATTTGGCACTTCAGAGCCAAATACTTGGCAAATTTGCAAGTGTCTCTTTTAGAATACATAATGTGTATTTAGAATAAATAAAATGCTTCAACTTTTATATAATTTAACTAAAATGTAGACATCAGCCTAAAGTAAGGAGCATGGTCAGTGTGCAGGAAACTTCAGAGTGACTAGAAGGCCGAGTGTGTATACTATTGGAAATTAGATGCAAAGGGGGACAAAGGTACTTTAACTAAGATGTTCTACAAGAAGTAAAATTCTTCAGCGTGAGAGGTGAGTTGGAGACGATAAAGGGTGTGGACAGAGAGACCTACCCACAGTGAGACCAGCTGTGGAGTGATGTCACAACCCACTGAGTAGGGCTGGTGTTGTTGTTCTTGCAACCCCTGTCTTGCTCTTCTGCCTCCCGATAAACATAGCTGGTTAAGTATAACACAGAGCTAAAGAAGAATTTCTTCTGAGGATAGTGAATTTGGAATCCCAAAACACTGGGTGCTCCAGAGACTGCATCATTAAGTCTATTCAGGCCTGAGGTAGACAAGTTTTTAATCAATAAGGAAATCTAGGAAAAGGCGAAAAGGCAGGAATATGGGGATTTCTCAGATCAGTCTTTGTCTTTTTGCATGGTGGAGTAGACTCCATGAGCTGCATGACCTACTTCTGCTCCTGTGGCTTATCTTGAATTACCATGACTTAGACATTATAACTACAATCTTTAGTTTTCAGCTTTTCCAAAAAATCAATCCAAGATAGATAAAATTAAGGTATTTTATAGCTAGTCACTTGTTCTTTTAAATTCAAAGCTGTGCTGAAAGTTTTTTTTATTTTCTCAGCTATATTAGACTTGATAGACTGCAACTGTAAAACCAAATCTAAAACCTAATGTATAACCATGGTGTGGCTATTCCATCTCAAACAGCTTTCTTTTGTTAAATAATGGTTTGAAATTGGACGAGCAGTGTAATGATTAACCTTTTCTACACACAGTAAAAACACTGTAATTGCTTTTCCTGACTTAATTTTTTTAGGCTTTTTGTTGAAAGCTTGGGAGCTGCAAATTGAATATTAAAGTATCACAGTTGTCAACCTGTGCTGTAGCCCATCTAATTTCATACTGCTTGCAATTTGATAAGTATGTTAGATTTGAGTCTTTTTTTTATTTGTAAAATTGATAATATGCTCACGGTGGCAAGCCCAGAAGGACACCAACCCATACTTTGCACTGGAGAAGCATTGTTAAAATGACAATGAGTGCTCATTTCCTGGCTTTAACTTGGTTTCTTAACCAAGAGTTTACCCAGAATTATCACAGCTTTTACTTTAATAGCCTTTTCACCTGAAATGTTTATCAAAAGCCAATGGAAGTCAAGGTGAAATCATATCATTTACTACAAATCATTTGTGTTGGCACTTCTTCATAACAAATATTTGATTTCCCTTAAGTATATTGCACATCTAATCAATTTTCTCTCTATTAATTGATTAGATTTCCTTTCATTGCATACAAAATAATGCATAATTTCCTGTATCATTTTATTTTTGCAGAAACATTGAGTGTCACACATCATGTTTGGTATATGCCACCTTAATGATCATTGCCATCATAAAGATATCCACCTGAATATATCCTGATAAAATGGGATAAATGCAAACTTCCGTTGGAGTTTAGAGATAACACAGTGTGGAGCTTGAGGAACACAGCAGGCCAGGCAGCATCAGAGGAGCAGGAAAGTTTCGGGTCAGGACCCTTCTTCAGAAATGGGGAAGGGGGAAGGGAGCTCAGAAATAAATAGAGAGAGGAGGGATGGGGTTGGGGGATGTTGGTGTGTTGGTGATAAGTGATTGCAGGTAGGCAGTGGTGGGGATTGGTCAGTGAGGTGGGAGTGGCAGGTAGGTGGGAGAGAAGGTGGTCAGGTTGTGTCAGGTCAAGGAGGTGGGGATGAGAGGGAGGGTTGATCATGAGATGAGGCTGGGGGTGGTGAGATTTTGAAACTGGTAAAATCCACATTTAGGCCATTGGACTGTAGCCTCCTGAGGTGGAATATGAGGTGCTGCTCCTCCAGTTTCCAGATGATGTCATTGTGACACTGGAGGAAGCCCAGGATGGACATGCCACCCAGGGAGTTGAAATGGTTCGTGACCGGACGGTGTTGTCGTTTGTCACAAATTGAGTGCAGATGCTCTACAAAGCGGTCCCCAAGCCTCCACTTCGTCTTGCCGATGTAGAGGAGACCACATCGGGAGCAGCGGATGCAATAGATCACATTGACGGATTTGCGGGTGAACCTTTGTCTAATGTGGAAGATTTGTTTGGTGCCTTGAATGGAGGTGAGTGGGGAGGTGTAGAGGCAGGTGTAGCACCTCCTGCGGTTGCAGGGATAAGTGCGAGGGGTGGTGGGGCTAGTGGGGAGTGTGGAGCGGACAAGGGAGTTGCAGAGAGCGCGATCCCTGTGAAAGGCAGATAGGGATGGGGAGGGAAATATATCTTTGGTTGTGGGGTTGGATTGTAGGTGGCGAAAGTGGCAGAGAATGATACGTAATGATCTGTTGGAGTTTTTGTTTTGAGCTTATTTAACTAGTCCAAAACCTCTAACCCATTAAAATGAAGTCATTGATTTTGCGTTTTTATGTCTATCAGGGGAAAGCAAATTGCTGCACTCATCCCTTATGATAGTCTGGAGTAAATCTTAAAAATACTTGCATTTTACACTAATGTTTCTTTCCAATTCAGTTTTTCTTTTTATGATTTTCATTTATTTCCTGCTTATTCTTGTGTTGAGTTTTAAACTGTTGCAGTCTGAGATGTAACTTACTCCCAACCAAGGGCTTTTCTAATTGGCTTCTAGCATGCTTTATTCCATTTTATTGTATCTATCCAACTGCCTTTCGTACTGCAGAATTTGTGCAGGCCTTTTTTTGGCCAGTTTTAACTTATTTCTTAAACCATTAGGATTTACTTTGCCTAATCTTACTAGTTTTGGAAATGTGAAATCCTCCACGTTCAATATTATAATTCATGCAATTTGCTTGGCTTTGAATAAAGATTTGTCAAAACTGTTTTTCTTTTTAACCTCGTGTTGTTTAATCAAGTGAAGTCTTTTGACATTCAAGAGTTAACTTCGAGTCTTCAGTATTTCTGACTGCCAGATCATGTTAAAGTTTATTGCTGTGCAGTTGCGTACCAAAACGATAACACCTCTGTATTCAGCACATTATCAAATACCATGTCGAATTCAGAAGTTCCTTTTACGTAATCAGAAACCAGTCATGAACTACTTTTGAGTTTAAACTGCATGGCATTGGCCAATTTAAATAAAATCGGTTTAAGTTAGCAATTAAAATAGCTTTAGTGTTTTCCCTTAAGGGCTGTCTGAATTTGTGTTGAACACATTAGGTGAAATCTGCTGACACTTAAAGAGATGTTGTCTGTTGCAATTTTTATTGTGCCTTAGAATTTTCCTTCTGTTTAGAATCTTGGTGGTTTTGCCAGATTTGAGTTCCTTTACTGTATTCTTGTTTGAAAAATGTATTTTGATTGGGTCCACATCATTTCCTTTGGGATACCAATAAAGTTATTGCTAAGGCCCTCAGACTTTGGTGTAGTCTGAAAAGGAACAGACTTTCTAAAACAATTCTTTAGTATCTCTCAAGGGGATTATTTGGCAGGGTTGGGACACAACGTGGAGATGAGGAAACTTGGAATCATAATGTACTGGTTGGCCTATCAAGCCAGACTGAAACTATGACAATTGGTCTTTTCCTTTCTGGCAATTCTGTCTATCATATTGTGTATTTCCCTTCCATATTATTTCTTACATCTGTTCACTGGCTTATAACCTGAACTAGATATAAATTAAGCTGTCTGAAATCCAGGAGATCAGAGGACTTGCAGCATGTGTGTTATCTAGCCGATCGTGAGGTACTCTGTTTGATCCTTGCAATTTTATTTCATTGGCTTACCAACATTTAAGTCATTCTGAAATTTCTCTTGAAGCTGATGGTGAGCTACCTCCTTAAATTACTATAATCCAATGTGGTGTAAGTACAGCGTCTTTGGTGCTGCAAAGGGAGTTCCAGGATTTTCACTCCTCAGTGATGAAGGAACCCATATTTTTAAATTTAGTTGGACTGTACCTTGAAAAAGAACTTGTAAGTGATGGTGTTCCAATGTGCCTGTTGCCCTTGGATTCATGGGTTTGGAGATTGCTCTTGAAAGACCTTTGGCAAATTGTACAAGATGCACCATAACGCATTTATGACACGCACTTGTGACTGTGTGCTGGCCATGGAGGCAGTGAACATTGAAAGTGGTGATTGAGTTGAAGTCATCTTACTGATATAGCTGTAGCTAATTTCTGTCAGTGTGTTTGTGTGCAGATGTCATCTATAGTTTTACTTCTGGCAGATAATTAAATTTATAGTTTGGGAAATGTGTACTGCCACTTGTTTTCCAATGCATCAATGTGTTTTGGAAATTGAAATCATTTTACAAACAGGATTATTTTTTAGTGCAGCTTTTTTCCTTTTTCCGTTTTGTGCTGTGCCTCCTGAATAATCACTGAATTAAGCAGGTCCTTTATTTTCGTGGAATATTTTCTGAATGTAAGGTAGTTTTGTGGTAGCATTCTAGGATTATGAAAGTATATTTAAATTGTTTGAGATTCTTACTTTTATGGTTTATTAGGTTATCCTCAAAACATGGTGTAGTTTATACAGCTTACTTTCTTACATTGCTTCAGAGACCTTTGGTTGCCTTGGATGAAGAGTGTTTTGAAGGCTGTTTTGACTGAGATGCTGTTAAGGCATAGTGGTAGAGTGACACCAAGGTTAAAGTAGAATCTGGTCTGGGAAATTGTTTAGTGGTTGTTGAAGGTCATATAAGTAAGAGGACACAAAGCCATTGTTAAATTAAAGTGCAAGGATTAGAGTTAAATTGCAGAGCCACAGATGCAGTAGAAGTTAATGAGGATGTGGGCAGAGTGACAATAAGAAATCTTGAGGCACTTGACACTAACAGTGTACCTTTTTAATTTCCTTTCAGCCATGCCTATTAAAGTATTTCAGCAGAATTAGTATGTACACTGACAAAATAACCTGGAGTAGCATCTGTAGTCATTTTCACAATTAAGGTGAACTGTGAAAGCAACCTTCCCTATATAGAGGATCAGGCTATATCTTCTTACCATGGGAGTATGTTCCAGCTACAGACCATGGTTCAATCAGTCTCCTTCAAACTGGGATCTTGGAGTGCATTCAACGGCCAAGAAAACCAGAACCCAGCACTGTTTAAGTAACAAGTCATGGTTCAAGTGTGAAGGAAATTGAGCTCTGGGTTTGAATAAAGCACAGTTAGCCTTGCATCGTAAGTGGAAATGTTGATCAAAGGACTTTGAACTGTTTATAGACTTCTGGGAGCGCAAGTGTGCCAACAGTTAGAAAAATAAAACTTTGATTAATTGAAGTCATAATTTGGGGAAATCTGAAAAGATTGAGGTTAATGGAAGTAGTATGGTATATATGGAAACCACTATAATATTTCTAGACAATGGGACTTGAAATTAATTTTAATTGTATCTTAAACGTATAATCACAACTAAAATGCATTTGAAATTCATTGTAATATACTTGCCCCATTTTAACTCTAGTTTACAATATGTGAGGAAAGGGAAAAGTTGTGACTTATGTATTTTATGGATACATTATTGGGTGGTGACACCTTCATGTACTTTTGCAAATTTAAAAAAGTAATTAATTATTAGTTCATATCCTTTTAGAAACACACTTCCTTTTTTGCACACAGTAGATTAGGTGATTTAGCTTCCAAGTTTGTGACCACTCTTTACCTTGTTGCTTGTTGAGACTTTCATATGAAGAATTGGGAAATGTGCTCCCAATTTGGTGCACAATATTAACATCTCAATATAACAATAAATATTGTGGAGTTTGTGCTTGCTTTAAGAAGCAACAGTTCCTGTAGAAGTTCTTTTTGGCAGGTTAGATTGTGTAACCATTGACCAGAAGAAGTGACTAAGTCTTTCTTTTCTATCTTTTCAGTCTTGACTCAGTAATGGGGCTGTTGTCCCTGACTCAAGTTGTGGGCTCAAGTTCTGCTTGAGAAGAGACCCTGCCTCTTCTGTTGGGCATAAAATATTGCAATATTCAAAATAAGAGCATTGGCACTGTGCTGATCATTGAGCCAATATTTAACGCGCAGCCAGCACCAGTTTTTGCAAAAAGCAGATTAGTTGATATTTTGTTTGTTCATGTAAGTAGGACTTTGCCATGTGCAACTTGACTGCTGCTGAATTGCAACATTGACATGCCAAAATTTGCTTGTGAACGCTTAAGGAAATCCTAAAGTTGCACAAAACTTGGGATAATGCAATGTTTAACATCCACAGTCATCTTCATTACAGTACAGGTTTCATAGAAATGTGGCTGATCCTTACTGTTATTTTTGGAAATAGTTATTGCATACAACAGCATTGCTACAACCTCTGGTCATCACTTTGTTCCAAAAGAACTGTTTGAAAGTAGAAAATCTGTTCAGAAACACCAATTTTACTGTTAAGTGGCTGACAAAGTCATTCACTCAAGTTGCACCACAGATGTTACAACTGAAGTTGCAAATTAAATTAACTTAATTGTGAAAACCACTGTTTTATTTGAGTATCAAACATTTTGTTAGTACCTAGAACAAGTTGAGTGAATTTAAACAATCTTCTGTGGACCTATTCAGGATGAATCTGAAATTGTAATGATGTGTATTTAAATCTTGTTCAGATGAGTAATCTACCTGGTTTTCAGCTATTGCCTTGGGACATTTTCGTATTTGTACTACCTTTTAAGGTTGTGACGTTTGTTTTATGGTGAGTTCAGAGGGAAAATTGACATGAGCTTCACGATCTATGAAGTAACCACAGGAGCAACCTTGGTGTAGCCTAAGGGAATGTCAGTGATTTGACTATTTTAACCTAATTCCAGAGTTCTGTGAAGAAAAGATTTTGAACAAGGGGAAAGTTAAACCCCCCATATTGAATGCTTAAGCTGGCATGTTTTCTCAGTATACAGACTTCAGTGCTTTACACTAAGCTTACTTCAGTTTAAAAATGAGTGCAACAGACTGGATTTAATGTGAAATTTTGTTGAGACCAATATACTTTTAGTCAGATATTGTTCAGGCAAAACTACAGTTTCTGTACCTTGGTTGCAGTATTAATTTGATTAGTTTGCAGTCATAATCTGTAACGCTGATCAAGTGTTGATGATTCAGCATGAGCAATTAAGTAAGAAGTCATGCTCCATCTTCCTGGAGGATGTAACTGTTTAAAAATGTCTTTCACTGCCTATACAAAACAGCACAGCAGCAGGCCCTTCAACCCACCAAGCCTGCACCAATCTCTAATCTTATTTAGACCTACTACTTGTTCATGCGCAGCTCCTGTCTCTCTGTCGCCTCACTTTCATGTATGTATCAAGGTATGCCTTAAACATTGCTAATGTGCCAGCATCCACCATCCTCTAAGTGAAAAAGTTTCTCTGCACTTCTCCCCTAAACTTTCTCCCTCACACCTTGAACCTGTGCCCGCTTGTCGCTGACCTTTCTATCCTGGGAGGAAGCCTCTGACTATCCACACTATCCATCCTATCCATGCCTCTCAATCTTGTAGACACCTATCAGGTTGCCACTCAGCCACAGTTTTTCCAGTGAAAACAATCTGTGTTTATCCCACATCACCTCATACCTAAAACCGTCCAGACCAGGTAACATCCTGGTGAAACTACTCTGCACCCTGTCTAAAGCATTCACGCCCCTCTGGTAGCTTGGCGACCAGAACTGCATGCAGTATTCCAAATGTGGCCTAACTAAAGTTTCGTGCAGCTGTACCGTAACTCAACTTTTTATATTCGGTGCCCCAGCCGATGAAGGCCAGTGTGCTATATACCTTCTTGACCATCTAATCCACATGTGTTGCCACTTTGAGAGATTTTTGGACCTGTACACCCAGATGCCTCTGGATGACAATGCTGCTAAGGGGTCTTCCATTTATTATATAATTTGCACCTGAATTTGATCTTCCAAAATGCATCACCTCACATTTGTCCAGATTAAACTCTACCTTCCAATTCTCTGTCCAAATCTGTAATCTATCCATATCTTACTGAATCCTTTTGACAATCCTCCTTACTATTTACAACTCTGCCAGTTTTGGTGTCATCCAAAAACTTACTAATCAGGCCAGCTTCGTTTTCTTCCAGATCATTTATATACATCGTAAACAACAAAGGTCCTAGCACTGGTCCCAGCGGATTCCACTGGTTACTGATCTCCATTCCAAAAAGCACCCTTCCAGAGCTACCCTCTGTCTCCTATGACCAAACCAGTTTTGTATCCATCTAGCCAGCTCAACCCAGATCCCATGAGACTCTACTTCTGTACCAGCATGCCATGAGGTACCTTATCAAATACCAAAAAGTCCATGTGGACAACGTGCACTGTCCTTTCCTCATCAATCATTCTTGTCACCTCAAAAAAACTGGAATCAAGTTGGTGAGACCTGACCTTCCCTGCACAAACCCATGTTGCCTATCACTAACAAGTCCATTCACTTCCAAATGTGAATAAGTCCTATCCTCAATATCTTCTCCAACAGCTTCCCCCAGTGACGTCTGGCGCACTGGCCTGTAATGACCTGGATTATCTCTGTTAACCTTCTTAAACAAAAGAACACCATTGGCCATTTTCCAACCTTCTGGAACCTCACCTGAAATCCAAGATGATGCAAAGATATCTGTTTAAGCTCCAGCTGTTTCCTCCCTTGCCTCCCATGGAATCTTGGATAGATCCCATCTGGCCTTAGGGACTTGTCTACCTTTAGTGTATTTCAAGACGTCCAATACCTCATCCTTCATTATATTGATCTGCCTGAGAGTTATTCACACACCTTTCCCTAACCTAGCATTTGTCATCGCTGTCTTTGGTGAATACTGATATAAAGTACTCATTAAGGATCTCCCCCATTTCCTCTGGCTCCAGACATGACCTCCATCCTTTATCCTTGAGTGGGCCTACTCTTTCCGCAGCTACCCTCTTACTCCTCCTATATGTATAAAATGCCTTGGGACTCTCCTTTAGTACTGCTGACCAAGGACGTTTCATACTCCCTTTCAGCTCTTCTAATTCCCCGTTTGAGCTTCTGCCTACTTTCTCTATATCCTTCAAGGAGTTTGTCGGTTTTAGTTGCCTAGACATTAGGTATGCATTTTATTTTTGACTAATCTAATAATTTCCCCTGTCATCCAAGGTTCTCAAATCCTGCTATTCCTGTCCTTCATTTTCACAGGAACATGCCTGTCCTGCACTCCTAATCAACTGGTCCTTAAAAGACTCCTACATTTTGGAAATAAGTGTTCTCTCCCACTTATCTGCTCCTCCCACCACTGCCCACCCGCACTGACCTATCACCTCCCCAGCCCCACCCCTCCTCTCTTTATTTCTCAGCTCCCTTCTCCCTCCCATTTCTGAAGAAGGGTCCTGACTTGAAACGTCAACTTTCCTGCTCCTCTGATGCTGCCTGGCCTACAGTGCTCCTCCAGCTCCACATCATGTTATCGCTGACTCCAGCATCAGCAGTTCTTACTACATCCTGCATATTGGATGTGGATTTACCTCAAACAGCTGCTCCCAATCCACATCCTCCAATTATTGCCTAAATCAGTTATAATTGGCTTCTTTCCCCCCCCCCGCCCCCCAATTTAACACCTTCATCCTAGTCTACTCTTGTCCTTATCAATGTATCCAAAAACTTGTCGAATTGTCATTATTCCCAAAATGCACCCCTACTGAAACGTTGTTTGTTTGGCTGGGCTCATTTCCCTATACGAGGTCCAGTATGGCCCCCTCCTTCATTGGACCATCTACATACTGTTTCAAAAAAGCCCTCCTGGACACACCTAACAAATTGCTCCCCATCCAAATTCCCAGCACTAAGGGAGTCCTAGTCAGTATGGATAAAGTTAAACTCACCCACCATAGCAAAGCTGTTATTTTCACACATTTTCAGAATCTGACTACATATCTCTTTCTCTGTCTCCCTCTGGTACCCGGGAAGTCTATAGTGTAATCCCAGTATTGTAATTCCATCCTTACTGTTCCTGAGCTCTACCCATAATGCCTCACTGCAAGATTCCCCCAGGATGTCCTCCTTCAGCACAGCTGTGATAAGCTGCCTAGCCTATAATGCAACTCCCCCACCTCTTTTCCTTCCTCCTCTCTCTTGTCTAAAACATCAATATCCTGGAACATTAAGCTGCCAGTTCTGTCCTTCTTTCAATCATGTCTCTGATAGCAGCAAAGTCATAATTACATGCATTAATCTCTGCTCTATGTTCACCTATCTTGTGTGTTGCATTTCATGTATCGAAGCAAATACAATTCAAGCCTCCCGGCCCGTTGAGCTGAGTAACTTCTCCCAGATTTCTCTTTCTCTTAGCTATACTGGCCTTAGACTGAAGCTGTTCTCCAGTGTCTATAATTACTAATATCTGCGCTGTTCCTTCCACCCACCCATGAGGTTAAACCCTCCTGAGTGGCACCATCAAACTTTGTTGCTGGGAAGGTTTTTGGGAGAGGATCTGAGACTAGTTTATATGTGGTAAAGGCATCCTTTATTCTGATGTATGAGCAAGCTGCCCAGAATAGACGAGGCATTCGGGTCGTAAGTATGAGATTCTTATTGGAGTGACTCAAAAGATCGTTGGAAAAAGAACTGAACTGAAAACCGGGAATTTTCTCCACTCTGTAGTATGGTCCAGACATGTCTAGGCCATACTACATAGTAGTAGAAATTAGGCCATTCAGCCCATTGTGTCTGCTCTGCCATTCAATCATATCTGATAAGTTTCTCAACCCCATTCTCCTGCTTTCCCCCTGTAACCCTTGATCCCTTTGGCAATCAAGAACCTCTCTATCTCCATCTTAAATATACTCAATGACCTGGCCTCCATGGCCTTCTGTGGCAGTGAATTCCATAGATTTACCACTCTCTGGCTGAAGAGGTTTCTCCTTATCACTGTTCTAAAAGGTCTTCCCTTTACTCTAAGGCTGTGCCCTCAGTTCCTAGTCTCTCCTACCAATGGAAACATCTTCCCAACGTCCACTCTGTCCAGGCCATTCAGTATTCTGTAAGTTTCAATTAGATTCCCTCCTGTCCTTCTAAACTCCAACGAGTATAGACCCAGAGTCCTCAAACTTTCCTCATATGTTAAGCTTTTCATTCCTGGGATCATTCCCTCTCTTAATCTTCTTCCTCTGAACCAGTTTCAGGGCCAGCACATACTCCAAATGTGGCCTGGCCAGACCCTTATAGAGCCGCAGAAGTACATCCCTGCTTTTATATTCAAGTCCTCTCGAAATAAATGCCAAAGTTGCATTTGCCTTCCTAACCACCGACTGAACCTGCAAGTTTACTTTGAGAGAATTATTTTTTTAACTCATTAATGGGATGAGGGCATCGCTGGCTAGCAGAATCCTAGACTAGAACTCTCAAGTCTCTTTGCACTTCAGACTTCTGAATTTTCTCCCCATTTACAAAATCGTCCATCCCTCTATTTTTCTTACCAAAGTGCATGACCTCACAATATACCACATTGTACTCCATCTGCCACTTCTTTGTGCCCACTGTCCTAACCCGTCCAAATCCTTTTGCATCCTTCCCGCATCCTCAATACTACCTGTCCCTATGCCTGTCTTTGTATTGTCTGCAAACTTAGCCTGAATGCCTCAGTTCCTTCATCTAGATCATTAATGTATAAAGTGAAAAGTTATGGTCCCAACACTGACCCTTGTGGAACGCCACTTGTCACCGGCTGCCATCTTGAGAAAGACACTTTTAATGTCACTCTCTGCTTTCTCCCAGACGACCAATCTTCTATACATCTGGTACCTTGTCTCTAACACCATGTGCCCTTATCTTATGCAGCAGCCTCCTGTGCGGCACCTTGTCAAATGCCTTCTTGAAATCCAGGTAGATAACATCCATTGACTCTCCTTGGTCTAACCTGCTTGTTACTTCCCCAAAGAATTCTAATAGATTTGACAGGCATGACCTCCATTTGATGAAGCCGTACTGACTTTGCCCTTTTATACAATGTACTTCCAAGTGTTCAGAAATCTCATCCTTCACAGTGCACTTCAAAATCTTACCCATGACCAAGGTTAGGATAATCAGCCTGTAGTTTCCAGTCTTTTGTCTTACTCCCTTTTTAAACAGGGGTGTCATCTTAGCGATTTTCCTGTCCTATGGGACCCTCACTGACTCTAGCTATTCCTGAAAGATCACCATCATCGCCTCCGCTGTCTTTTCATCTATCTCCTTCAGAACTCTAGGGTGTAGTCCATCTGGTCCTGATGATTTATCCACCTTCAGGCCATTCAGTTTTTCTAGCACCTTCTCCGTGGTGATGGCCATCATATTCAGCTCTGCCCTCAACTCTCGAAGTTTTGGGATATTACTAGTATCTTCCACTGTGAAGACTGTAGCAAAGTAATTATTCCGTTCCTCAGCCATTTCCTTGTTCCCCATTACTATCTCTCCAGCGGTCCAATGTCCACTTTTGGCTCTCTTTTTTTGCCCTCTTATATATCTAAAGAAACTCTTACAGTCCTCCTTTATATTACTGGCTAGCTTACCCTCATATTTAATCTCTCCCTCAAATGTCTATTAATATTTAATATGTCTATTAAACATATTTTCAGAAGAATACTCCAAACTATTCACTACTGTTGTACAGTTTATCATAGAATCATAGAATCCCTACAGTGTGGAAACATGCCCTTCGGCCCAACAAGTTCACACCGACCCTTGGAGCATCCCACCCAGACCCATCCCCCTATAACCCACCTAATCTACACATCCCTGAACACTACGGGCAATTTAGCATGGCCAATCCATGTAGCCTGCACGGCTTTGGACTGTGGGAGGCCACTGGAGCACCCAGAGGAAACCCACGCAGACCCTGGGAGAACGTGCAAACTCCACACAGACAATCGCCCGAGGGTGGAATCGAACCCGGGTCCCTGGCGTTGTGAGGCTGCAGTGCTAACGACTGAGCCTGTTTTTAAATGCTTCATTCTTTCGTTCGTTCTTTCGTTCTTTCTTGTTTCCTGCACATTCCTAGGTAACCAGGACTGTTGTTGTCAAATAGAAACAGAAGTTAGGGCAGAGAACAGCTATTGTCTCTGCATCAGCTGAAGAAGGGAGATTGGCCTGATCCCATTTAGCAGCTCTGGGTCTTTAGCCCAGAGTTTTATTACAATGTGAATTTATATTTTATAAAGTTAAGGTTTTTGTCTCTTTGACCATTTTTGTAAGTCACCAGTGTTTCAGACATTTCTACTAAAAATCCCTCTTTTATTTTTCTACTAATTATTTCAAGTCCACATTACTGATTATTGACTCCTTGCCGAGCAGTAGAGGACATCCTTCCTTTCAGAGGTTCCCAAGAGGCAATGGGAGTTATCTGCTGTTTCACTTGGGCCTCTAAGCCATCCTGAAACTGGCTAATATGTGCCAGTCAGGGTATTGCATGAATTCAGTGGAAGTGAAGACACCTTATGCTTGTCTACAAAAATTGATATTTCATATTATATTTAGCAAAGTTGTCTTCCATTGAGATAATTCTTTGCTTTATTGGTCATTTCACTCCTTCTGTTTAATTGCTATACTACTAAGTAAACCTTTAATTATAAATCTGTCTTTGTTTCTTAAGCATTGGAGCCAGTTAAAACAGATGAGGCGTGTTTTCCTTCAAATAACTGACTTTTCCCACACTGTTAGCAAATACATTAAAATTCTGTAGAACTAGTTTGTAATGAAATGTCCAAAAGCTGTTGCTTTGTCTTTAATTGGACATCACTGCAGAATCAGGCCTGGCCCAACAGCCAATGGCTATATGTTAACATGTCTACAATGTGAAGAGAAATCGAGATCAACGTTGGTATATGACTGGACAATCTGATGAACCCTTGTTTTGTGATGATTATGATCCTGTGAACACAGTGATTTTTCATCTTGCCAATCCAGGCTGAATTCACCTTTATGTATCATGGTTCAACAGTTACTGTACTAATCCAAATTCTCATTTTATCAATTGGCCACCATTTTTTTAGCATTGAAATTTGTTTGCTGTGCATTTTTTTCACAGAATCACGGTATTTTTACAGCTGAGAAGGAGTCCATTTGGCTCATCATGCCTGCACTGGCTTTTCAGACGTGCAAATATCATTATCTAGTGCCAGTCGCCTGCTGTTTTCCACCATATTCTTGCACTCTGTTTCTATCCAAGTAGTCATCCACTGCCCTCTTGACTACCTCAACTGGATCTTCCACCAGCATATTTCTAGGCAATACATTCCATACCCCAAGTACTTAGTGTGAAAAAGTTTTTTTTCCTCGCACATCATTTTTTGTACATCACTTTTTTAAATCATAACCTGCTTCCATACTGTAGAGATTCTATTCGGCCCATTGAGTCCACACCGATCCTCTGAAGAGCATCCCATCCAAACTTAACCCCTCACCCTATCCCTATAACCCTGCATTTCCCATGGCTAATCTACATACCTCTGAACACTATTGGCAATTTAGCATGGCCAATCCACCAAATCTGCACATCTTTGGACTGTGGGAGGAACCCAGAGCATCTAGAGGAAACCCACGCAGACATAAGGAGAATGTGCCAACTCTTCTCAGATGCCCAAGGGTGGAATAAAACTGGGATCCCTGGTGCTGTGAGGCAGCAGTACTAAGCACTAGGCCAGCATGCTGCCCACTGTGTCCTCTTGTTCTTGTTCCTTTTTGAGCAGGAATGCTTCTCCCTAACTATTCTATCCAGCATGTTCATGAAAACCTGTCAGGTTTCTTCTCAGCCACCTTCTGTCCAAGGAGAACGGTCTCAATTTCTTCAATCTATCCTTTTTAACTAGAATTTCTCATTCCTGGAGTCATTCTAGTAAATCGCTTCAGCACTGTCTCCAATGCGTTCACATCTTTCCCGTAATTTGGTACCCACAACTGTGCACAGTACTACAGTTGAGGTTAAACAAACGTCTTACACGAGTTCAAAGTCACCTTGCTCTGGGACTCTATGCCTCTATTAATGAAGCTGGGGACACAGTGTTCGCTTTACTAACTGCTCTCCCACTTATTCTGCTGGCTTAAATGATCTGTGCACACACACACACCCAGATCCCTCAGCTCCTGCATCCCCTTCAGAATTGTACAGGCAACTGTGGTTCTATTTTGTAATGGACTCTGCAAACATTGTTTGTATGCACTTAATACATTTTTACATTTGGAGATCTTTGCAGCTTAATTCCAAAATAGATTTCTATTTATACTTTTATCATGCTTGCTATTTTATATTTGCTTCAAGTTGTCTTACCTGTATCTTTTTAATGTTGAATAGACACATTGACTGTCATTATGTTAGAGGAATTATGTGGTCTGTCATATCTAGTCTTATCCATATCCCTAAGCATCTCCTTTCTTTTCCAACTCCCAAGCCTCCCACCCAAAAAAAGCCCCAAATGTTAGCCCATTGGTGAAGTCCTGGAAAATTTCGACCATTTTTTCACATCTTGGAAGTCTCGTCTTGACTAAGGTGGACGCAGAAGACAAATGTCGCCATTGTCTCTGATCTGCTAGCTCAGTCTTCCACTGAGCAGAATTGTAAACCCAAGGTCATGGTTGATCAGGCAGAAGTCATTTTTGTGTTTCTGTATGCTTCAGAGATTTGGACAAGCAACGGCAGGAGCTTCAAATCACTAGAGAAGTACTGTCAGCTATGCCTTTGGAAGATCTTCCAAATTCAGTGAGGGGGAAAAAATGCAGTTCAGGAGCAGGAGCCTCTCTCAAGCCAACATGCCCAACATCAAGATGCTAATCACTTAAAACCAGCTTAGCTTGGCAGTTCATTTCATTTGTATGCTTGGAACCAAACCACTAAGCAACTGCTCTTTTTAAAACCTGGTGTCAGCAAGAGATTCCCAACAAAAATGCTT
The DNA here is from genome assembly GCA_024137785.1 of Ginglymostoma cirratum. Classification (NCBI taxonomy): domain Eukaryota; kingdom Metazoa; phylum Chordata; class Chondrichthyes; order Orectolobiformes; family Ginglymostomatidae; genus Ginglymostoma; species Ginglymostoma cirratum. Next base: position 17,174,303 of record JAHRHZ010000087.1, read on the forward strand.
CGTTGATCTCTGAAAAGGTCAACTCACTGGAGTCCCCAGCCTTTGACTGACCAAATGAGGAATCATTCAGCAATGTATCATTCTGAGAGATCTCCAGAAATGCACAGAAGTGACGTTGAAGTGCCAGGAAGAGAACATAAACCTCAATAGAATTCTTCTACCTGACCCTTTAAGCACAATTTGCTCTGTAATTTGTCACAGTCTGAAAGTTGCACGTGGACTTCAGCTGTCTCAACCCATCAAACCAAGAGTAGGAAGAAAGTTATCCTCAATCTTGAGGTCCTGCATTTTATTTAGGATCAAGCTCCCCGCTGGAGTGGAGTTAACTTGCAGAACCTGTGGGAAACTATTCAGCCTCCGCTGCCTTCAAGCCAAAACTAAAGTCAGCCCAACCAGTGCCGTCAAGCTACAGTGCACAGATGATACTTGTGAATGTGCAATCTCAGAGGATGTATTCCAGACCATTGTCAGCACCTTTACAGAACATATGAGAGCATGGGTCTCACCCTGAACATCCACAAGACAAAGGTCCTCCGTCAGTCTGGCTCAGCATTATGGAGCAAATTCCCAATCATCAAGGGCCCATGGAGAGGCGTTAAAGAACATTGACCACTTCCAATACATCAGGAGTGTCCTATCGGCCAAAGCAGCTATTGATGAAGAGATCCAGTATCGCTTTCAGTGTGCTAGGGCAGCCTTTGGACACATGAGGAAAGAGTGTTCGAGAACAGCACCATCAGATCTGACACCAAGATCATTGTTTACAGAGCTGTGATGGTTCCTGCCCTCCCATATGGTTCTGAGATGTGGACTGTCTACAGCAGACATCTCAAGGCTTTGTAGCAATACTACCAACACTGCCTATTCAAGATCCTGTGAATCTATTGGGAAGATGCACCAATACCAATGTCCTTGACCAGGTCAACATCCCTAGCATTGAGGCTCCGACCACCCTTGAGGACTACAATAAGCTGGGTACATCGTCCGTGTGACCAACATGAGACTCCCCAAGCAGGTTCTCTACTCCAAGTTTTGAAACAGCAGGCAAGCCCCAGGTAGACAGAGGAAGTGCTTCAGTGATCCCCTCAAGGCCTCACTGGCGAAATGCTTATTCTCTCAGACACCAAGGAATCACTGGCCCAAGACCGTCCAAAGTGGAGGAGGCGAATTTGGGAAGGCGCGAGTGCCTCCAGACTTGCAGCCAGGTGAAAACAAACAGCAAAAGGAGTGCCACAACGATGCTACCCGAAGGTTGCAGAAACAGCAACTCATATATTCTGCTTGGGAGCCCTGCAGCCCAATGGTATCAATGTGGACTTCACAAGCTTCAATATCTCCCCTCCCCCTGCTGCATCCCAAAACCAGCCCAGCTCGTCCCCGCCTCCCTAACCTGTTCTTCCTTCCACCTATCCCCTCCTCCCACCTCAAGCCCCACCCCCAGCTCGTACCTACAAACCTCATCCCGCCCCCTTGACCTGTCCGTCCTCCCTGGACTGACCTATCTCCTCCCTACCTCCCCACCTACACTCACCTTTTACTGGCCCCATCCCCGCCTCTTTGACTTGTCTGTCTCCTCTCCTCTATCCATCTTCTGTCCGCCTCCCCCTCTCTCCCTATTTATTTCAGAACCCCCTTCCCCCCCACTTTTCTGAAGAAGGGTCTAGGCCCGAAACGTCAAGCTTTCCTGCTGCTATGATGCCGCTTGGCCTGCTGTGTTCATCCAGCTCTACACCTTGTTATCTCTTCTAGCAGAAGGAGTGCACTGCCATACTATTGTCCCACTCACCCCTTCCCATGTTCAGCACCTGACCCAAGTGTAACAGCCTGTGGTAGCCATATCAGTCTGTACAGCCACCTACAAACTCACCCTCAGAGTGGAAAAGAATCATACTTGCCTGTGAGGGACCACTGATGATCTAGGATCAAATTTTGGCTGAAGGAAAAGTTAGTATGCATATGTGTTTTCAACCAACAGTTAAAGCAAGGTATTTTTCTTGTAACCACATAATGTTCCCTGTTCACCTTCCTTTGATTCTTCTTTCCCTCTCCCATTGCACTTATTCCAGAAGTTAACTTTTAAAAAAATATTTTGGGGAAGCGGCACTTGCTATAATGCAGGAATTTTTATTTCTAAAACTATTCATTGGTAATATTCCTGAAGCCTGTCTTAACTCTTGGGATTTTGCAAATTGCAGCTGGATTGGATTACAGCCTTGTAACTTCTCACCAAATGCAAACAAGTCTTAGTAACTCCGCTCAATATGTCATACATGTAGCATTATTACAAAGTTCATTATTCAAGTTGAGCAGAGTTACAGCATGGACAAAACTGAATTTTGGATAGAGAAGTAAGAGATATCCCAATAAAGCTGAAGGAAGCAGGAGTTGCAGTGGTGAATGTGATGTTGGATGTTGGGATTACTTAAGCCCTGCATAGATTTAAAAGATATAATTATTATGAGCCTGTAATTCTGTAAAATCTTGCACTGTATTTGGAAAATTTTCAGTTTCTAATTGTCTGAATCCACATTCTAGTCTTGTAGCTGGTTACCTAAAATTATCTCTTCGTATGTAATAAATGGTGGTAATAAAAAATTTGTTCTTGCACAATTTTGTTTCCTCCAAAATATTTGTCTGAATGTTCGGTATTTTTCTTCCCCTTTTTCCATGAGCATGTGTCTTAAAATCAAGTTTTTAATAATTACAAGGATAAGTACAATTAAACAAATCAATATATTAATTTGAATTCAAGACTGGTATGTGACAAGTTTGAGTGACATGCTGTGTGTTTATTTACATTTTATGCACAAACATTGATTCAAGAAAGTAGTTTTGTGTCTCTGACACAATGGCCACTCATGCTCAAATGGCTCTCACTTACTCACTTGGGTGGCTGGTAGATTTGTCACGTTCTAACTGCAGTGTTTTGATCCTTAAACATGTTTTTCTCCGACATTAAAACTGGTGTTGACAACCAAGATTCTCACTGAGTAGTGAGCTCACTTTGTCGTTGACCAAAGAGCGGTGGGTTGTTCTGCATTGCAAAACCTGCATTTAAGTCATTTAAGTTATGTAATTGCACTTTCAATATGCTTCAAAAATGATAAAGAGCAATCTTTTGAGGCAACCACGGCTCATTTCTACTTTTACATGATAGCAGAAGTGTTTTGTGTTTAAAGATAGGGTAGTAATAGTTTTGCAGGTGCCATTTCCCTTTATATTTACATACTTGAGGCAGAGTTATTTTTATCCTGCTTATTCTACTGCAGGCAATTAAGTTATTTCATTTATAGGCAGAAAACAGGCTGATTTTATAAGAATTTATAAGCTCACTAACCAGTCTAAGTCAGTATGCCTGGGTAACTTATCATGGCTACCCTGCACCCATTATATTGCACAGTTGCATAAATGTTCTTGTCATAAACTGCAAATAGGGTACCACTTGAATTCACAATTTGACACCTTTTAACTCTGCTGATTAATGTGTTACAACCGAGTTACTTTGTGCTTTTTTGGGTTTGAAACTAAAGGGTGGAGATTTTACTGTAGACCAGGAAGCTGAACAGATGAAAAACAGAAATTACTGGAAAAACTCAGCAGCTTCTTCAGAGACTTGTGTGAGAAGTTAGCAACTTTGTGGTTTGGATAATTCAATTTTTCTAGATTTTGTGTTGCATGCCAGCATGCATAATTATTGTTTAATGTTAATTTAAAAAAAAAACTCTGCTTACTATCTACAGATGCTTCCAGACATGCTGGGTTTTTCCAGCAATTTCAGTTTTGTTTCTGATTTGGGTTTTTTTTTGTGAGGTGAGCACACAGTACGTCAATTTCAAAATTTGCAGAGTAACAGAGCAAGGTAATCCTAAAAAGAAAATTTCCAAGTCAGAATGGATTAAAAACACCAACTTTGGTGGTAGGCAGTGAACTCCAGATTAGTTCAAATAGGTGAAGCAGCTAATTTGTACATGAGAACAAAGTCTTATTATTTAAATACAGTGTTACGTCCATGTGGTATACTTGAGGCCTAAGGTTAAAACCTTGAAATGATGACTGTTTGACATTTATTGGTCACTGGCTGATCAGAGATTGCTCTAACTTTATTCATTGAGCTGATCGAAAGGGATTATCAGGATAACAATGTTCATAAGCAGACTTCTGATCCTTCTGTTACTTAAGATCTTTAACTGAATGTAATCATGTGGAAACTTCTTTTTAAGGCATGTTTAATTTTAAAAACGATCTTGGTGGGACTCATACATAAAGATTGAGAGGATTCTCAGGGTGGCGGATGCAGGTTCCAACCAAGTTGTTGAATTCTGTGCTGCTGCCTTGAGAGGCATCAAGTGGTAATTACACTGCAGTGCAAAAAGGTAATGTTGGGCAAAGTTTGGAAGTGGCACTTCAATTTTCGTAGCTGTTTTGGAGTAACGTTTGACTAAAGCCTTCCAATAGATCTTTTATCATCTTTAACTGGTTAGAATGAAAGTGTGAAGCTTTGTGGGAGTTAGGGAAAATTGTATTAGAAAAATGTGTTCAAATCAGAACAAAGGAATGAAAGTTTAATTTTCCTATTTTCTCCGGCTACTCAAAATCCCAGTTTGTAAATATTTTATGCCAATATAAACATGGATATGGAATGCATTTAAACAAGTAAATGGTTTTCTGTTTTAAGAATTTCCTTCATAAATATTTATACAGACATTTCAATGTTAAGTATGACTGGGAAAACATAACTCAAAGGAGCAAACCAGAACATAAGGTTTGTGGATATGAGATGTGCACTACATGATTTGTGATGCAGATAATTGTATTTCCACTCACCATGGAAATTTTGGTCATTATATTTTTACAAACCTTTCTACACGTTTTTAAATTTATTTTCAACCCTAGACCAGTCAGAAAGTTGCTGTTATTAGATAATGGACAAAGAACAGGATCTGTAACTGACAGCAATGACAGCAAGCTACCTTTTGCCTTTTAAATATTTTTAATCATTCACCCATGTTATGACATACTTCGGGAGTAGGTGGGACTTGAACCCAGGGTATCTCGCCCAGAGATAGGGACACTACCACTTCACCACTAAAATCCATCATTACCTGTCTCTTTTCCTGAAATAACAATCCCCAGTTACTAAGCAAAATGCATCCTGTTTAAAGTCTTGGTGACAGAGCTGAAATTGGAGAGTAAATTGTGTAAGAACACATTAACCTCTTTGCTAATGGTAGTCTACTTGATTATTCTGTTCTCCAATTATTGCTTGTACACACTGTCAAATTGATTTAGTTCCTCATTGACCACAGTCATCTGTCACCAATTCTGATTTGCCTTTGAATTGTTGAAACACAATTCTGGACATTTAGATATAAAAGATGCTGGAAAGTGTTGTATTTTGACTGCCTTTATTCTTCTTTGAAAGTCAGTTTAAATATATTTTCTTGCAATGCATTCTTTTCGCTTAAAAATGTTGCCCTGGCAGGGTCATCTTGCGTAGATTTTACACTCTAACTTCATTTTTTATAACTTAATCAATTCGAGCAATTTTATATTAAGTGCATTTCAGCTGCTGGGTTCAAGTCATTCTGTGTTATGTGGCAGTTTTGATACTGGAGTTTCTTGGGCAAGTTGTATTGTACGTCATTTCACTAGTTAGGTTTTTCCATTTGAACTGTTTGTCATTGATTTGAAATCAGTAATATCCAGTGTCACTCTGTATTTAACGTGGAGGGATATTTTAATTCATTCTTGCCAGGCAATAACTATTCTGTGTATGTAGAGTTCTCAAAATACTGATGAATGAGGATGTGAATGAGAGTAATCTGGGAAGAAAGCAGATGGACAAGTCACTTGAGCACTTTTATTCTCTTTCGTAACAAAACAAGTACCTGTAATCAACAGTGTTTTGTGACATCATTGGGAAAGGCAAGTGTTTTACTTACGAGGGAAAAAAATGTGCAACTCCAGAAAAGATTGAAGTATTTGAGATGATTACCTTGCAACATTTATAGCAGGGATTGCCATATTGTGACTTTGAGGACACTTATAGCACAGGATTGTCTGACTGACTTGTGACACCTAAGCAACCAAATCCTGTTTACCTGTAATACCAATTAGCAACTATGAAATAGGTTTTAAGAGTCTAAATATTTAAAAAGAGGCTGTTCCCTCAATTTCTAAATTGACATGCTAAGAGAAATTTGATATAAGTTTTTTTCCCTTCAAAGCAATGTTGTTGTATGTATCTATGCAGTCTAACCATACAAACACTCTTAACTAACTCTGGTCTGAAAAACAACAAATATCATGCATTGATCCTTTTACAGCACAAAAATTATTCATTCATAGGGCAGATACCATTTTAAAGACAGAAAGCTATACAGTTTAGAGTTCATTGTCATATTTTTGAATTTCTCCGATGTATTATCTTGTGGAGATAACAAGGTGTGGAGCTGGATGAACACAGCAGGCCAAGCAGCATCA
>JAHRHZ010000087.1:17181185-17235257 GCA_024137785.1 Ginglymostoma cirratum
TGATGAAGGGTCTAGGCCCGAAACGTCAAGCTTTCCTGCTCCTATGATGCTGCTTGGCCTGCTGTGTTCATCCAGCTCCACACCTTGTTATCTCGGATTCTCCAGCATCTGCAGTACCTATTATCTCTATTATGTTGTGGACATGTTTATTAAAAACATATTTAATACGTGTTAAAAACAACTATGCATAAATACAGGAAGCGAGCGCGCACACACAAGTTTCCAGATAATTTTAAGCCCCACATTTGTTACGCCACACCAATAATTTAAGATGTCGTGACAACTGTATGTGTAGAATTGAAGATCAGCTTATCGTGTGTGCACTTTAGTTAAGGAATGTGTAATTTGCCGAAGTATTTTGTTATTACTTTGAAGTAATATGCTTTTCTTTCTGAGATACACATTGTCAAAGAGGAGTCCTGGAGGCATCTTTTGTGCAAGTATACTGATGGTTCTCGAAACTGGACCTTTTAACTTTTCAACTATCAAACTGTAATCCCAGAATAAAGCTGTATTTTAAAGTTACAATCATAATTTACAGGCAGTTTGTTCAAAATGGTGCAGATACTCTTGATCCACATTTTGGAGCATTCCTTTTTCTTAACATTATATTTGCAGACAACTGTCAGCTGTTGCATAGTTGGTAGCACTCTCACCTTTGTCAAAAGGTTGAGAGCTCCAGTCCTAGTCGAGAGTTAAGGAGGAATATCTAGGCTGACACTTCAGTTGATACAGTGAGGCAAAGCTCTTCTGGAGGTGTTGTCTTTTGAAAATGACATTAAAAACAAACTGAGTTTAAATGATCTTATGACTGTTCTTAAAATTCTCAGTAGTTATTCCCAGTGCTCTAGTCAATATTTATTCATCGTTTTTACATTACTAAACCAGATTGCTTCATCTTCTGTTGTTTTCTGCATGAATAGTGATTGGAATAGTTGAGAATGTGGAAAATCCCTTTCCCCAAGTAGAATGTCCCACAAATCCCACTGGAGGGTAGGCATAGCCATTCAGACACCAAATGCAATGTTTTTTGTTTGAAGTAAGTGAGTCAAATGTTACAATCCCTTAACTTTCAGTTTTGGAGAAATTTGAATTCCTAGTGGCCAACTCAAAATCTAACGCATCTCATTCATTTTTAACACTTTTTTGAGGCCAAATTTTAAAAAAGCACCATTTTGTAAGAAAATCTGTATTCTAACTACAGAAAAACTCCCTTATTAATGCTTGAACAAGAATGAGAAATGTCTTTCATGGTTATACTTTATACTGAACTTTAAACAGAGACTCTAATCTATGAGGAAGGATCTCATAGGAAGCAATAAAATTCCAACTGGGTAAATGCAGGAAGGGTGTTCCTGATGACCAGGGAGTCCAGAACCAGTGGTCACAGTATAAGGATACAGTATAGGCTATTTAAGATTGTAAAGAGAAACGTATTTACCAGAGAGTGGTAAGCCTTTGGAATTCTCTGCCACAGAAAGCAGTGAGGCCAAAATATTGAATGTTTTTAGGGAAGAGTTAGAAACAGTTCTTAGGGCTAAAAGAATCAAAAGGTATGGGGCGAATTGGATGATCAGTTCCTATCTTATTTGATGGCAGATAAGGCTCAGAGGGCTGAATGCTCTACTCCTGTTTTTCGTTTCTGTGAAACCTGTCCAAAATTTTCGTGACAATCAAGGATATGTTTCCTTTATTTTCTTTTTCTCCTACTGGAGAATGTCTAATCTGTGAATTGGTTTTTACATTGAGAGTTGCGTTGAAATTCTTTCCTTGTGTCAAACACGTGTTAATCTTCCAATCGTGATTAAATCTCATTAAATATGTGTTTTCAGTCAGAGCTCAAGTACCCGATATTGTTATAAACTTTGATATTGTTTACTGAATATCTGCTGAGTTCAGAGTTTTTAAGAAAACCTGTAACTCATTTATAGAGAAGCTTCCTAAGGATTCTCTCCTCAAAGTGAATTTCCTGGTAATAACATAGGCTCTGTATCCAGGTATAGATGCTAGGTAATCATCTTTTAGAATGGAGTTTGGTGTCTATCTTGAATTAAGTTAAAATATACCCATTTAATAAACCTGACATTCCAACATCATTTCGATACTATAGAGTTTGACATTCTGTCTACATGTATTCCTTTGGCATTGTGTAAGGCATGCATTTCCCTGTAAACAAAGTGGAATATGTTGGGGAGTTGGTCTTTAAAACCCCAGCCACCTAAGGTTGTTAATAAGAGAGTTCAAAACAGAATGTATGAATCCCCTTATTACCCCACACCCCCACCTCTGCCCACCACCTTTTTTGAGTCTAAATTAAAGACAGCCCTGAAACATAAAATTATTTAGCCTCATATCTCTAACAGGAGTGAACAGAACTTGTTCAGTGTGAAAACAAGAGCAGCCCAGCAACAGAGGGAGACTAATTTGAACCTCAATTCCAAGACTAAACTGAGAGCCTTCTGACCTTTTCTGGTGGTACAGAAGTGTACTAACACTGGATATTCATGGTAAATAGAAGAAAATAAAAACCAAGAAATTGGAAGCTTTTAGTGATGAAGGATGTTGGTAGAGCTCCTGATGCAGGTGAGGGGGAGGGGGCTGCATGGTAGAGGAATTATGCTGGCTGTATCAATCTTTCCATTCTGCCCCTTCCTCCCTTAATACGTCCACGGTTTAAACCTCTGGAATGCATGAGTTTGTTTCTCTTGGAAGTTTGGACAGTTGGTTTTCTTGTTTGGAGACATGAAGGTAAATGCCATCTCATAGTTTCAGTAAGACTGTTGTGTTCTCAGTCCAATCAGAAGGGAACATTCCTATTGCACAGCATTTTGCCAAGTCTGAAATTTTGTTTCTCTGGTGGAACAATGTACATGGCCTCCAAAGCTTGGTCTTACACGTGATACGAGGAAAGCAGCAGATCACCAGTGGTTAGCTTACAATGCAAAACATAGTTCTATCTTGCTAATGAGCCAAAAAATTAAAGTTTAAAATCATTACGTTTGTTCCAGGGAAACAGAGTTTCAATTAGATTCTTATCAATAGTATTTGCTAACTGACCATAAGGAGAATTCCTCATTTGTTCAAAGCACTGCTATCTACGTGCAGCTAACACTGAGTAATAACATGAGGAGATCAGTTTGAACAGCCAGCTCCAGTTCGAGCTGCTTTTCCCCTTCCTAAATTCCTCAAGTTCTGTGAAAGTATACTAAAGTTGAAGAATATGCAGCAAGAAGCCATAAATTTATGACCCTGTTTTTAAGATAAGTGTTCAGTTGTCAACTTTAGTTTAGCTCCATGGAAAAATGGTATGTGTCAAAGATGATGTATATGGCTAGGGCATAGGAAACCATGTCTAATACTGCTTTTCTATGATGTTTCACATATTTATCAATATATCAAATTAATATGTACACCCTTATCTTGAGGTTGTGTGTGTATATATATATATGACAACAAAAAAAGGACAGTTTTTTAAATGAATTAATACATCTTTATTCTGTGTTGCACTTGCATGTCCTTTGATCCTTTTAATATTTTATGTACTAGAAAAAGCATCATCTCAATTCTACACTTTCTACATTTGCAGTGGTTCATGCATGTTTGTAATCATTGAGTTTTAGTTGATAAACCTGTAAATTAGCTAATTATGAAGTGTCCCATGTACTTTTTGGGTTCTTTTTATTTAAAAAGTGTGATTGGATTTTGTTTTGGTTTTCTCACAGCTAATGAACTCCTGCCTAAACTCATCTGTTCATATGTTCTTGACAGTACTGTATAGAATTTAAAATATTACTAGACATTTTGAAGTGGAAGAGAAGGCAGAATGACCAAATCATTGGAGTTCATTTTTCTTGGAGGCAGTATTTTTAAACATACGAACGTACTTTGGATAGAAATTGAATAACAGGTTAATAAATCCAAACTTGAAAATTAAGTTGCAGTAGCATATCCTGTTTGTGTTATTCCTAATTTGAAGTCTTTAATTACATATACCAGTGGAAATTTTAGAGGTAATGTAAATTTGAAGGAAGTTCATACCGATTTACAAGAATAAAAGAAATAGATGCAGGAGTGGGTTTAGGCCCGAAACGTCAAGTTTTCCTGCTCCTATGATGCTGCTTGACCTGTGTTCATCCAGCCCCACGCTTGTTATCTCGGATTCTCCAGCATCTGCAGTACCTTTTATCTCAGATGCAGGAGTAGGCCTGCTTTCCCATTCAGTAAGATCATCTGTTGATCTGATTGTGACCTTTATCTTCCTGCTTGTCCCCAATAACTCTTGACTTCTTATAGATTAAAAAATCTGACTATTTGTTATAATAACCTACAAATACCTTTAAATACAATAACCATATTTGTATTTTTACATTGCCTTTTACAGTGCCACATGTCTTTTCAGAAAAATCAGTCCTTTCCAATGTTCATGCTACACTCAATCTACCTCCTGTCTTCACTCCTGTAAATTTATCATTATCATGTATTCCCTTTGCCCTCAAGCATCTTGTTACAATAAAAATTTGGGCCTGAGCTTGGCCATAAAAGTCACAGGTGAGGTCCCAGAATACTGGAGAATAGCCAGTGTTATTCCTTTGTTCAAGAATGTCATTAGGGACAATCCAGGAAATTATAGGCAGGTGAGCCTTACATTGGTGGTGGGGAAATTAGTGGAGAAGATTTTTAGGGACACAAATTCCTATGGAGAAAAATGGGCTTATTAGGGATAGTCAACACTGCACCATCCTGGGGAGGTCTTGACTCTCAAATTTGATTTGAGTTTTTTGAGGAAGTGACAGATGATTGAGGATAAGGCAATCCATGTTATCTACATGGACATGTTAGGCTAGCCCAAAAGATTAAATCACATGTTGGCAAGTTGGATACAAAATTGAGGAGGGGGAGGGGCCTCTGAAATAAAGAGAGAGGGGGTGGCGGTGATAGAAGGTGGATAGTGGAGCAGATAGATGGAGAGAAGACGGACAGGTCGAGGTGGGGATGAAGCTAGTAGATGAATGTAGGTAGGAAGTGGGGGTTGGTCAGTGAGGTGGGAGGAGCAGTTGGGTGGGAGAGAAGACAGACAGGTCAAGGAGGCGGGGACGAGAGGGATCTGTTGTGTCCGCTGTACCCGATGTGACCTCCTCTACATCGGGGAGACCAAGCTGAGGCTCAGAGACCACTTTGTGGAGCACCCATGCTCTGTTCGCGACAAGCAACAACATCTCCCAGTCGCGAACCACTTCAGTTCCCCCTCCCACTCCCTGGACGACATGTCCATCCTGGGCCGCCTCCAGTGTCTCAACAGTGCCACCTGAAAACTGGAGGAACAGCACCTCCTATTCCGCCTTGGAATCCTACAACCCAATGGTCTCAATGTGGACTTTATGAGCTTCAAAATCTCCCCACTCCCGACCTCATTCCAAAACCAGCACTCCCTCTCATCCCCGCCTCCTTGACCTGTCCATCTTCACTCCACCTATCTGCTCCACTATCCACCTTCTATCACCGCCTCCCCCTCTCTATTTATTTCAGAGCCCCCTTTCCCTCCCCCAATTCTGAAGAAGGGTCCAGACCCAAAACGTCAGCTTTCCTGCTCCTCTGATGTTGCCTGGCCTGCTGTGTTCATCCCGCTCCACATCTCGTTATCTCAGACTCCAGCATCGGCAGTTCCTATCTCTGGATACAAAATTGACTTGGCCATAGATGACAGAAGCTTGAGTGGAGGGGTGTCTTTCTGACTGGAGGCCTGTGATCAGTGGTGTTCCACAAAGATCAGTGCTAGGACCTCTGTGGTTTCTAATGTATATAAATAATTTGGATGAAAATGTTGGTGATCTGATTTAAGTTTGCAGATGACATGAAAATTGGAGAAGTTGTGGATCGTGAGGAAGGTTGTCAAAGAATGCAGTAGGATATAGATCAGCTGGAAAGCAGGGCAGAGAAATAGCTGATAGAGTTTAATTGGAGAAGTGAGGTGATGCATTTTGGGAGGTCAAATGCAAAACAAAAGTATTCTGTGAATGGCCAGACCTTTAGGAACATTGTTATACAGAGGAATCTTGGGGCCCAAGCCCATAGCTCCCTGAAAATGGCAACATAAGTTGATAAGATGTGTAAGAAAGCGTATGGCATGTTTGCCTTCATAGGTCGTGGCGTTGAGTGTAAAGTTGGCAAGTCATCGTATAACTGTATAAGGTGTTGGTCAGGCAGCCATCTGGAGTTCTGTGCGCAATTCCAGTCAGCGCACTGTAGGAAGGGATGTTGAGGCTTTGAGAGGGGACAGAAGGGGTTTATCAGGATGTTGCCAGGGTTGGAGTGTATTAGGAGACGTTGGACAAACTTGGATCACTTTCGCCAGAGCATCAGAGGTGACCTAATAAAGTATATAAAATCGAGAGGCATCGATCAGGTGGATAGTTGGAACCTCTTTTTCCAGGGTAGAAATGTCAAATACTAGGGGGCATAGATTTAAAATGAGAGGGGGAAGGTTAAAGTAGATGTATGAGGAAAATTTTTTACACAGGGTACCTGAAATGTGGTGCAAGGGGAGGTGTTAGAAGCAGATACAATAGTACTGATTGGCACTGTTGCCTCCGTGCTGGGGATACAGGTGTGACTCTACCCTAGGTCGACTACATGTGTGGAATTTGCACGTTCGCCCAATGACTGCTGCAGTTTCCTCCCACAGTGTTTTACACAGAGGGTACCTGGAATGTGGTGCAAAGGGAGGCAGTAGAAGCGGATAGAATAGCAATGTTAAGAGGCATTGAGACAAATACGTGAACGGGCAGAAAGCAGGGGGATATGGACCAACACAGGCAGATGGGATTAGTTTAGAATAGCATCAAGGTCAGCACAGACATGGTGCACTGAAGGGCCTGTTCTGCATTCTAAATTAGCACTGTGTTAACCATTATGGGGATTGGATGACATGGGTGCAGTCCTCAATAAATACTTCGCCCTCTTCCCTTGAAGACTGGTGCAATGCAAGTATAGACGTTAGGGTGGAGGACCGAAAAATTAGAAGAAATTAACATTGGAGCTCCTAGTAGGTTTAGCACCCTCTAAAGTGGATAAATCTGCAGGCCTGCATGAGATGTATCCTAGAAAGTTGAGAGGCAAAGATTGCTGGCGGCGAGTTTCAAAATTTCCTTGGCCACAAGTGAAGTGCCTCAGGATTGTAGAACTGCTGTCTTTGTCCCATTATTTTAAAAAAAAGGCAGGGATAGACCTGGAAATCATAGGGCAGTCAGTCTAACCTCGGTGGTGGAGACGTTATGGATAAGAATTGGGAGCTAATATATCTGCATTTGGAGAGACGCGGATCAGTTTTCAGAGGTTGTTTTTTGACGAATTTGATTGAATCTTTGAGGACTTAACTGGGAGTGTTGATGAGAGTAATGTATTTAATGTCATCTATATAGACTTTACTTCAGTGGGTGCCCTGAACACACACTCACATGTAAAGGATCGTGAACGTTGGTGGGTTGTCACTACGGTTTAAATAATCTACCAACTGTTCACCATTGGGATGGTAGGTGTTCTCAAAACTTAAAGGTTATGAACACCTCCTATAGACTCAGTATGGAATATTTTCTCTTTTTAAAAATGATCTGGGATCAGGCTGCCAAGTTTGCAGACAGTACCAGGGACATTACTCCTGGGAGGATCTAGAAGGAGAGAAACTCTTTGCATGCAAAGATTGTCAGATGCCATAACACGTTGCCTACTAGCAGTGAAGAGAAGCGGGCACTCATGTTAATAACAACACCATCACTTCCAGATGACGGGGTAATGCCGCAGAAATTAATAATGGCAGTGGCTCAGTATTTAACACTGCTGCCTCACAGCGCCAGGGATCCAGTTGTGACTCCACCGTTGTTTGACTGTGTGGAGTTTGTACATTCTCCCCGTGTCTGTTCTGGTTTCTTCCCACAGTCCAAAGATGTGCAGCTTGGCTGGATTGGCCATACTAAATTGCCCATTGTGTCCAGGCTAGATGGATTGGCCATGGGAAATGCAGGGTTACGGGGATAGGGTGGGGTGAGGGGAGGGGGTGGTGGTGCTGGGTTGGGTGCAATTTTCTTTGGAGGGTCGGTGTGGACTTGATGGTCCAAATGGCCTGCTTCCACATTGTAGCAATTTTTTAACTGACAGCGACCACTAAGAAGAATTGCATTCACATCTCTACATTCTGCATCACCCTTCCAGTACTGAAAAAGACTTCCCTCTTTGGGTTTCCATGCTGCTCACACAAGCAGCAGCAGTGCACCTCTCTGCTCCTCCTGCTGTGACTTGCACGCTTTAAATATCATGCATTTAAAATAAACAGGCTTGTTCTATAGTTCTCTCCATCTAGTTGTTAACAGCTAGGTATATTTGGAGTAAGGATAGAAAGCAAAATCTACGAACCATTTCTAAAAGGCAGTCAGTACTTTTGTTATATTTATAAAATATGTTAAATGTACAAACCATTAGAAATACACTATGGAAACAGAAATTTGTTTCTGAGAAATGTTTACTGTGATTATCTGTGGGACAGTTTGAACAATTATGGCACTGATTTCCTGAAACAGGAAAGAATGGTTAAACATCTCTTTTTTAGGTCACATGCAAGCAGATATTTTTGTAACACTGTAACCAGTTTCTTAAAAAAGGAATGTTTTACTTCTCAGAAATTTGGTTTGCACATCTATTTGTTATTGACGGTACTCCTTTATAATTCCATGTATAGTCTCCATCCTTGTATTTAATTAAATTAGTAAATATCTAAACTCTCTGCTAGGAGTGCAATTTACAAATTGCTTCCAGAACACATCCATCCTGCCAATTTTTTCTGCTAGACCCAAATTTGTGCAAGAACTCAGCGTAAACCCAAATATTAAATAATCAATGAACCTGTACAATTTCAGTGCAAAGACTCCTAACTAGAACGGTACATCTTTTAGCATCATGAGGGGTGTGGAATTGTCAAAAGATGATAAAAGAAGAAAAAAATTAAACTAATCGATTCTTTCTGAAGTATCTGGGAAACCCATTAACGTTATTTGGTTGTGTTTTTTAATGACTTCGGTTGACTGCTAGTGACAACTAGTAGGTGAGTAACGTGCCCGATGCACTTGAGAATTCAGTGCATTACTTGATTTGATTCCACACAGATTAAGGTGTTATTCAGAATAATTAGTCATAATTTTTTGAGTCATTCATGACAGAGGGAGAAAACTCTAGTCTGATTAATTGAAATATTTCGGTTCGAATAATGCAAACTGTAGCCATATTCAAAATAATTCTCTCTGGTTTAAAAAAAGCTATAAGCAAAACAAATCCCTAAACTTGGGTAACTTAAACATAGCAGTGCAGTAAATTCCACTCACTGCCACCATCAAACTCTGTTGCTGCCAAGTTTCCAACTCCCTATCTGATGAAACTAAAACTTCAAGATGAATGTTGACTCCTGGAAAAAGCTTGGGTATGTCCAATCACAACTCCCATCATCTGTGGATTCCACTTCAAGCTCAGCCTTATGTGTTGCTCAGTTCGACACCGAGCAGTTCCCTTTTCTAACATTGGCCCAATTCTCACTTCAATATCTCATCGGTGACTGTTACCTCAACTTTTGTTCCCAGTATCTCAGTTTTACCATCTCTTTTGTTTAAAATTGACAGCTGCTCTTTTAATTTCTGAGGTTACTTATTTTTGAAAACCTTCTTTATTCTTGATGTGCATTTCCCACTCAACTTCTCACAAAGTACTGACATCTGCATCCAATAACCATTGGAGAAACATTAAAAATAGATGCAGAGTTCTGATGGAAGGTCATCTCGACATCAAATGTCACAACTGTCTCCACACAAAGCTGCCTGATCTGTTGAGTGTCCCTAGCATTTATTGGTTTGTCATCCACAGTGCTTTGGTTTTGACAAAGTTATTGCTGCACTGCTGTGCTTAGAACACCATTCAGATTGTTTATGCTTATTTTAATTCCAATTTATGGAAATTTCAGAAGTCACCATTGTTCCAACATTTTAAGAGTTTGTGAGATGAAATACAGGGATTCATATTTATTGATGTAGAGGAAAAGCCTGCTATTCCCAATTTCAAATGACCTCAGGACACTGTTCTTGTAAGCCAAGGCCTTACAAAGTAATATTAAACAATGTTGCCTTTTTTCTTATTTGTTGACTTGAGACACAAACCTAAAACATTTGAACAAAAAAGGTCAATACTTGATATTGGTTTAAAAAGGTAACAACCTTATTACCAAGCTAAGATCCAAAAAAGCTTGTTTCTGCTTTCAACATATGAAGCAGTAGCCTCTCGTTACTCAAGAATGTTTGCCACCTTTCCTTCCTTTGCCTGATTGAGTGACTTCCTAGGCTGCACAACAGATCAGAAAGCTGTTTGAATTGTGATTATCCATCATAAAACTGGGTGTATAAAATTTCAGCCACAAGCCACAAACTTTTTGCTAGTCATCTCATCCTGTCTGCCGCAGTCAACAAAGATCTGACTACATTAATCCCATCTTTCTGCTCTTGATTCATGGCCCTGCAAGTTATGGCAACACAAGTGAATATCTAAATTCTGCTTAAATATTACAAATGTTTCTGACACAACTACCCTTTCCGATGATGAGTTGCTGTGTCACCACACAGGGGAAAAATTGCTCCTTGACTCTCCTCTTAGCTTTCTGCCTCTAATCTTAAATCTACGTCTATGGTTATTGACCCCTTTACAATTGGGAAAAGTGCCTCCCAATCCACCCTACCATGTTACTCAATCTTATACATCTCTATCAGGTCTGCTGTCAACCTTCACAGCTCCAAGTGAAACAATTCCAACCTAGCCAATCTTTCCTCAAAGCTCAGACCACCCATTCCAGGCAATAAGTCTCCTCTGTAGTCACACCCTTCCTATAATGTGACCAGAATGGCACACAGTACTCCAGTTGTGGCCTAATGAGCATTTACACAATTCCTGTGTAGACATCTCATTTGTTCTAAGCCTGAGCTAATAAAGGAAAATATCTCATATTATCTTCGCCATATTACGTACTTCCCTTGCTACCTTCTTGGATCTTGAATATGCAAACCAGGGTCCCTCTGATCTAGAGTAGTTTCCAGGGTTTTATTTGTTCATATTGTGATCCTTTGCCATGTTGGATCTCACAAGGTACGTTACTTCACGCTATATTCCAGGTTGAATTCCATTTGCTACTGCTCTGCCTTCCTAACCACTGGGTGACATCCTCCTGCAACTTATAGCTATCCTCCTCACTAGTTATCACTCTAGCAATTTTCATGTTATCTACAAACTTGAACATTCCCCTTCATTTAAATTCACATCATTAATTTATACCACGAACAGCAAGCCCTGTGGAATTGGTCCACGTAGATGACGTATATCCACAATCTTCCTGATATGCGTGGTCCACCGAAGTTGGCTCCACTGTTTTTACTCCTTTTAAACAGTTTGAATTTTCCTGTCCTTAGACCAACACTGCTCTGAACAAAATCAGTTAACGTTGAAATTTAGACGTTATTTATCCAGGTTTCAAATGAGATTGAAAAGCTCAAACCAATTTCACTTGATTCCCTTTGTAGCAACATCTATTGCAGCAGTTTAGGCTGGATTCAGACCTTACTTTTTACGATACAACTGCGTAATCCAATTAATAATATTGCTAGTCCTTTTGAAAGGAGATTTTCACCACTTTTTGGATAAGGTCTGTAGATATGTAAGCTGTAACGAACTGAGTATACTAAATGGGTTATTAGTAGGGGCAAAAGTAGCCTTCTAGTTACCATTTTGCAAACTTCATAGTACTGTATAGTTGAAAATTCTTTTTATTCATTGATGGAAATGTGGGTGTTGCTGGCTAGGTGAACGTTTAATGCCAATCCTTAAGTGGAGAAAGTGGTGGTGAGCTGCTTTCCTGAATCTTTGAAGTCCCTGTGGTGTGGGAGAAAACACAGCCCAGTTAGGAAGAGAGTTCCAGGATTTTGACCCAGTGGCGATGAAGGAAAGGCAATCTAGTTCCATTCCAGGATGGTGTATGACTTGGAAGCTAACATGCTTTTGGTGGTTCTCCCTTGCATCCCTTGGCCTTCACGGTAGTAGAAGTTGCTGGTTTGGAAACTGCCATCAAAGGAGCCTTTGAGTTGCTGCAATGTATTTTGTATATGGTAGACACTGCTGCTACTGTGTCAGTAGTGGAGGCTGTAAATGTCAAGGTGGCTAAGGTGCCAATCAAGTGGGCTGCTTTATCCTTGATTGTAATGAGCTGCTTAAGTGTTAGAGTCTCACCGACTCAAGACAAGTGGACAACATTTTATCATACAACTGAACTGTGGCTTGTAAATGATGGACGTGCATTGGGGAAAAGGGAAATGAGAATCTAGCTGTAGAATTCCTAGCCTCACCTGCTATTGTAGCCACAATGTGTCTGGCTAGTCTAGTTCAAATTCTGGTGAGTGGTAACCTTCAGGATGTTGGTAGTGGGAGGTTCAGCAATGGTAATGTCATTGTTTGTCAGCGGATGCCGCTTAGATTCTCTTTCATTTGTGATTATCATTTTGAAGGTATTGTCAATGCCAAAGAATGTAGTTTTTCCTGTTGATTGGGTTTATTGCATTTCAGCAGAACAGAATAAATGTATACATTCAATTCTTTACATTTGCTTTTTTTCTTAATCTCAAATAAAACCCGAAGCCTTAACCACAGGTAGGAAGTGTGGATCCTTCAGAAGTTCACCTCAATTTTTTGGCCTACTTTGTAAATCCTTTGTTAGCTTGTTTTTATTTGGTTCTACATAGCTGATAAATTTAAGAAAAATCTCTGCATGTTAAGTTGGTTACAATAGCTTGAACAGTATTTCCATTCTTTTCAGTAAGCAATCTTTAAATAGAAAAATAAATGTTGTTTCTCCTACCTGAAGTGTGTCAGGTCTTACACTTCCTGGCCATTTATACTTTCTGCCCTATAATTTAATGTTTTATAAATTGACTGGCTGCCAGTAATTCGCAATGTGTCTTTCCAGGAAAAATCACAGGATCAGAAAAGTGACCAGAATAGTTTGATAAATAATTGTTTATGCTGTCAGTTGTTTCATATTTTATAGGTAATGCAAATAAAATGGCACGAAACTTGATAAATACACAGTGCACACTGAGAAAAACCACAGTTGTATAGGAAACTTCTCTGGTTGTGCAGTTGAAGAGTAATTCAACTACGCTGATAATTGCAAAATGTACACCAGTTAAGCAAATAACTAGCTATGTGATCATTGACGCTCAGCATGTGGAATGAAAGTTTAAAAGATTGATTGGAAATGCTACCTAAACAGTGATTATTCTCAATATAGTGGAATGTTATTTGTCTCTGAATTTATCTAGACAGATCTTTACAAGCAATATCGCAGGAAGTCATTAAAAGGGCAAGTTGGATTCTGGGTTTGATATATAAAGGTATTAAATGAACAAATCAAATAGGTGATTAAACTGTACAAGATGTCAAATAGAACAGTATTACCTCACTGATGTGTTCATGAGTAGACTACATACTCTTAACTACAACCAGCTGCTGTTTTAATTGAAATTGTCCAATGGACTTCATAGTTACATTACCAAGCAAAATGTAACATATCCTGAAGGAGGAATGAGGAGAGGCAAAGAGATTCAGGGACAGAATTTATAAGTTGGTGCCAAAAATACTCCAGTGATGGAACGATTAAAATCATCAGGCACTTTTATTTATTACTTCATGGGATATGGGATATTGACATTACTAGCAAGACCAGAATTTATTGGCCGTCCCTAATTGCCCTCGAAGTTGGTGATGGAACACAACGGTTCAGAATACAGTTCATGTGGTATAGGTGCACTGAAGTGCTGTTAAGAAGGGAGCTCCAGGAATTTGACCCAGTGACAGTGAAGGAATGGCAATATAGTTCCTAGTTAGAATAGTGTGGGACTTGGTGGGAGTTTCATAGATGATGGTGTTTCCATGTTACTTCTGCAGGCAAACAATCCTGTCTTGTTAGAAACGGTCATTGTCTGGAACCTGTCTGGTACAACTGATTCCACTTATTAGCCCAAACATGAATATTGCCTACTACTTGTTGCTGTGCACACAAACTGTGTAAGTCTCTGAAAAGTTGCGAACTTCAATGATTATCACTACTTAATGGTTGAGGGTAGGTGATAGGTAAAACAGCTGAAGACAGATGAGCCTAGGATTCTGAACTGAGGACTTATCAGGGCTTTGGTGGTGCAGGCCCTGGACTGAGTGACCTGTGTTCAAGTCCCACCTGCTGCAGAGGTATGTTATAACCTCTCTGAACAGGTGGATTAGAAAAATATGTAAAATAAAAACTAAAATTGAGGACCTAAGGGCTCTTGTGGTGCTGCGAAAGTGCTCCTACCTCTGAATCAGGAACCTCACGTTCAAGGCTCACCTGCTCCAGAGATGTGTAATATTTCTGAACAGGCTGACTTACAAAATATCTAAAATGAGCAGAACATAGCAGGAGGAGAGCACCTGCACCGGTCATTAGCAAGTATTAGACATAAGAAAAATAGTTAAATGGCTCTCATACAGCAGTAGTGCCTTTGAGCCAGGAGATCGGAGGTTAAGGTTCATCCGCTCCAGAGATTTGTCATAATATCTCTGAACAGATTGATAGAAAATATCTGAACTGAGGCAAAATCCTGAGACTGAGATGATTGACCTCTTCCAATCATAGCCATCTTCCTTTGTGCTCAGTCCAACTCAATGCATATAGAGCATTTCACTCCCAATCCCCATTGTTTTCAGTTTTGCTAGAGCTCCTTGATGCCTCACTCTAGAAAATGTTGCCTTGATGTGTAGTGCACTCTTGTCTCGTGAATCTCCTGGATTTCAGCTGTTTTGTGCACATTTGAACCTGGCTATAATGAGGTCTAGAGGCCTCAGGAGGAGGCCAGGATGGATCATTGACCTGGCACATCTGGCCAAAGACAGTTGCAAATCTTCAGCGTTTCTTTTGTATTGCCATTATGGGTTCCTCCATCTTTGAGGATAGGGGTGTTTGTGGAATATATTGTGGAATAATATTTTAATTGACCATGAATATTCATGACAGGTTATAACATTTGTTCTGATTAATTGATTATAAGATTGCTAAGATTTGCCTGCAATGTGTTACATCCGTTAACTAATTATGTAGTTTTGTTATAGCTTCGCAGATGTTATTTTTAGAGATGCTTGATGCTGCTCCTGGCATGCCATCCCACATTTTCCACTGAACCGGGGTTGTTCCCCTGCATTGATAATTTATAGGGTAAGGATTATACAAGACCATAAGGTTAATCTGGTGGAATACAAACAATGTCCCCGATTTCCTCATTTGACATGGTAGTCATCAGACTCCACATGCTTGAGGGTGCACCTTTGTGAAAATAGGTATGCTGCAGTGATTACTACCAATACTACCATAGACAGATGCTGTTATAGGTAGATTGTTGAGGACGGGATTAAAGTATTTTTCTGTTGGATCTTTCACCATGCACTGAAATTTCAGTCTGGCAGATGTGTTCTTCGGATTTCAGCCAGCAGGGATAGTACTTAGTAATTCGTGATAGGCTTCAAAGTTTCCCATCCAGAGTACATTCTATGCCTTTGTGACCCTTTTGGAAAAACACTAAGTCATATTTAGAGTTTACAAGTTAACTTTTTTTTAAAAGTTCCTACACGGACAGAAATGTTCATGCACACGGAGGGAGGGAGCCACATAGAGAGAGAGAGAGAGAGAGACGTGCAGGGGCATCAGAAGTGCAGAGAGAGAGTGTGGGAGGGAGCAGACGCTGAGAGAGACAGGAGGAGGACGCAGGGCAAGAGAATGGGGTGCAAAGAGAGACACTCGTGTGGAGGAGGGTGAAGAGAGAGAGAGACTCTGCTACAAGCGTGTATAGGGAGGGAGAGATACACCGACCAAGACACCCAACCCAAACAAACCACCAGTTTAATGATTGGAGAGATGAAATAAAACTGGCACCTGCAGTTCAATAGCTCAAAACCATATGGATTGATGAGATGATCCTTTTGCTCACTGGTCAAGGGCAACAGGTTCTAGCAACTAGTTGGAGCAATCAACTGGCAAGCTTCAGGTAATTTTACTGCGGAGAGGAAGATATCCAGTCTGCCCTTTCTGAGGTACGAAGTCTTCCTCACTGTATAGTTTGATTTTCAGGTGGCTTATGGATGAAATCAGAAAGATGTCAGCAGGCTAATGACCACTGGCTTTCATTGGTGACAATTGCACAAACTAATCAGCTACTTGTCAGCCAAGACTCTCGTTGCAAGTTGGTGAAGTGGATGAATTGTTTGAGCTCCTTGTGGGAGCACGAGGCAGCGCCGATACAGTCATCAATGTAACGGAGGAAGAGGTGGGGTTTAGGGCCAGTGTAGGTACGGAAGAGGGATTGTTCCACGTAACCTACAAATCCTCGTCCTCACGTACCACCCCACCAACCTCCGGATCCAACACATCATCCTCCGACACTTCTGCCATCTGCAATCCGACCCCACCACCAAAGACATTTTTCCCTCCCCACCCTTATCTGCTTTCCGGAGGGACCACTCCCTCCGCGACTCCCTTGTCCGCTCCACACTCCCCTCCAGCCCCACCACACCCGGCACTTTTCCCTGCAACCGCAGGAAGTGCTACACCTGCCCCCACACCTCCTCCCTCACCCCAATCCCAGGCCCCAAGAAGACTTTCCACATCAGGCAGATGTTCACCTGCACATCTACCAATGTGGTATACTGCATCTGCTGTACCCGTTGTGCCTTCCTCTACATCAGGGAAACCAAGCGGAGGCTTGGGGACCGCTTTGCAGAACACCTGCGCTCAGTTCGCAACAAACAACTGCACCTCCCAGTCGCGAACCATTTCAACTCCCCCTCCCATTCCTCAGACGACATGTCCATCCTGGGCCTCCTGCAATGCCACAGTGATGCCACCCGAAGGCTGCAGGAACAGCAAATCATATTCAGCCTGGGAACCCTGCAGCCCAATGGTATCTTTGTGGATTTCACAAGCTTCAAAATCTCCCCTCCCCCAACCGCATCCCAAAACCAGCCCAGCTCACCTCCACCTCCCTAACCTGTTTTTCCTCTCACCTATCCCCTCCTCCCACCTCAAGCCCCACCCCCATCTCCTATCTACTAACATCATCCCGCCCCCTTAACCTGTCCGTCCTCCCTGGACTGACTTATCTCCTCCCTACCCCCCTACCTACACTCACCTTTACTGGCTCCATCCCCGCCTCTTTGACCTGTCTGCCTCCTCTCCACCTATCCTCTCGTCTATCCATCTTCTATCCGCCTCCCCCTCTCTCCCTATTTATTTCAGAACCCTCTTCCCCTCCCCCATTTCTGAAGAAGGGTCTAGGCCTGAAACGTCAAGCTTTCCTGCTCCTATGATGCTGCTTGGCCTGCTGTGTTCATCCAGCCCCGCACCTTGTTATCTCGGATTTGCCAGCATCTGCAGTACCTTTTATCTCTTTTAACTCTTGTTGCATACTTCCCCTGGTCCTGGCCATCTACAATCAGCTTCCCCACTACTTGAACAAAGCAGCAGTGTAAATACCACAGAGTTTCAATAACTTGTTTTTAAAAAGTGCATCAGTTGCTTCTATAGTCTTCAGTTTTAAAACGGATCTTTTTTCCCATTTCAGTCCACAATCAAAAATACAGAAAATCTTTACGCCAGGTTGCAATCATAGAATCTTCCACCTTACACTTAGTCTTGCTGCTTGAAAACCTTTTTTTTTTGAGGAGGCAAGCATGTATTTTGAATGCAGCATATTGAGTTTTAAACAAGATACCACATCATAATGAATGATTTGTGGAATATCGAATTTTGCAAAAAGGTTTACTTTTTCAAAAGAAATTTCTAAAAGTTTGTTTGTGTTTGGATTAACAGACATGAAAAAACAATCAGGATTTAATTCACTATCTGAAAAGTTAATTTGAATGTGAAGGCTATTCATTTTTAACTTACTGGCTTGCTGTGTGTGAATATTTTCATCTGATTTGTAGCCCACTATGTCAGCTATCATTGCTGTTGCTTTGGGCCAACATTTTCTCTTGACTTGACATTAGATTTAAACAGTCATCGGGGAAAGGGAAAGCCATGCTAGATCACTGTCAATACCTGTATTGGAGGTGAGCAACAAATGGCCCTGCTTTGACACTGACTGTAAAATCTTGACTATTGCCAGGAGTTTCAGACATTTCAACAACAGTATAAAACGTTAAAGGTGTATTTGGCTTTCACTAAATAGAAAGGCAGAGACATTCTTTGCATCACTGGATATCAAAAGAGATTAGAATCCTAGAATCCCGACAGTGTGGAAGCAGGCCATTCTGCCCTTCGAGTCCTTCCGAACCACTGGAGAGCAACCCACCCAGACCATCCCCCCCCACCACCTATTCCTGTAATCCTGCATTTCCCATGGCTAATCCACCTAGCCTGCACATCCCTGGACACTATGGACAATTTAGCACGGCCAATCCACCTAACCTGCACATCTTTGGACTGTGGGAGGAAACTGGAGCACCCAGAGGAAACCCAGGCAGGCATGGGGAGAAGGTGCAAACTCCCCATAGACTGTTGCCTGAGGGCAGAATGGAACCCAGGTCCCAGTTGCTGTGAGGCGGCAGTGCTAACCACTGAGCCAGCATGTCAATTAAATGAGAAGGATTGTGGTGCAAAGCAAAAAGAGAAGATAATAGGATGAGTGAAGAAACAGAAGATTGATCTAAATAGTGTACGTGAGAATAGCTGAGTCATCAAAGTCTTCCGTGGCTTTTAAAAAAGTGGGCAGAAGTTACAATCTGAAATTTTTGAACTTTATGCTGAATCTAAACAGTCTACAGCCTTTTAATCGAAAGATGAGATGCTGTTCCTTAAAATTACTTTGCTTTCTACATTGAACATGATTGGAACAGAGGTCTGAGTAAAAATAGGGCAGGATATTAAAAACGCTGGTACTTAGTCATATTTGCAGACTGGAGGTGACCTGTAAGGATCACACCCAATCTGTAATCACCCCAATAAACTGTGGGTATTGTATATGAATTGAAATTGGGGATGTAAAACAGTGAACCATTAAATGATTAATTGACACCAGTTGGTCTTGCCATTAAGGTATTACCAATAATGTATCGCAGTTAATGTTTAAAACAGACTGGTAAAATAATTTTGTGACATTATAATTCCACATCTTTTAAAACCGTGCAGGACAGGAACAGGCCCTTCAGCCCTCCAAGCCTGCACCAACACATTTTTGCCCTTCCATATTAACACTGTCTTCATTTCCAGGATCTGTATCCTTCTACTCCCTTCCTGTTCATGTATTCATCCAGGTGCTTTTTGCATCCTGCTCATGTGTCTGCTTCAACCACCACCTGGCAATGTGTTCCAGGCGCTCACCACCCTTTGTGTGAAAAACATGCCTAGCATATCTGTTTAAACTTGCTCCCTTGCACCTTGAACCTGTGCCCCCTAGTAATTGACCCCGCTACCCTGGGGGAAAAGCCTCATACTCACCACTCTATCTTTTTAAAAAATGCAGCAATGCTTAAATCAACTTGGGCTATCCCGATTTTTGGAAATACATGGGAATATTATGAAAGATATTGCTACAGTTCCAGTTTTTGCTGTTTTCATCTTTTGAGTATAATATAAACTACAGAGCTGAAAGAATGGTTACCCAGGATGATTTTAGTAGTTTAGATGAGAAGTTATTTAACAATGTTTACATTCCTAATTGAAAGCAGTGCAAATAAGTGACTGTTCGTTGTTGCTGCTCCAAGATTTCCAGACAGATTGCTCCACCCAAACTCTCTAAGCAACACTGAGTGCCCTCTGTTTTTCTGACTGTGTATCTCTTTGCAGTTCACCATGCTCACCCTTTTCTGCCTTTGACAACTTGTTCTGTTGTCAGTGGCAGATTCAGCATAAGTTTGAAAGCATAAATCTAGAAACCTTAAAGTCCACTGCTTTCCACAATAAGATGTACGTATGAATATCTTACAGTAACTTCAGACCAAGTAACTAAAGCATTTAAATGCATTATAAATAATAAAATGTGTTATGAGCCAACTTTAAAACCTAAAACCTAATTGGAATTACCTATGGCACGTCCAGCTCTATTTTCAGGCCAAGAATGCAGTTATCCCATTTTTGGTTGATGTAACAGTTTGTAGTAAAATTCCTTTTGGCAGAGTTTCTTCACTTGATATTCGACCAACATTTGAGCAGGAATGGCTCCAGAGATCCTTACAAAGCAGACTTGGGTTCAAATCAAACAAGTGGCTAAAGCTGTACCTTGTTCATAGAGATATAGTCATCCATTGTTGCTGTAGGCTTTTGCAAAACTCTTGTAGGCAGCATCTTTGACCAAGTTACCTTCAGTTGCTCTGTCAATGATCCTGACTCCATAGGATGGGTGTCGAGCTGCTCTGACGATTCCATAGCATAAATGAGCTTCATTCACTCTAAGAGCTGTCTTGCCTGTCTACACTGGTTCTGCAGGAGAATGACAAAAGCTGAGTACTGGATGGTGAATGATTCAGCAGATGTCCTCTTCATGGCAGCTGGGAATAGGCGATGAATTCCCGCACTGAATTCCCATGTGGCTAATATATGTGATAAATCATTGCACGATTACAATCCACTCCCATAAACCCATAAGACAGATCTAATAGAAAGTAACCTTCTGCCTTTGTTTCAATAAAATTACCTGAGTTGTTGACTGTTATTTTGATCTCTCTTTGTTTTGACTAGTCACTATCCTAGCTGTTTTGTTTTGACAAACCTCTTCATTCCCCTTTCCTTTGCAGAAACCTCTGTGGGTCTTGAATGCTGTCTCTGCTCATCTGTCGAATTGACCTGAAATTGAAATTGTGAAGAACCCTCACTGCCAGTATTTATATTGAAACAGTTTAGAACCATGTTCTTCATTTCATGCTGCTATTTTTTGCTAGCTAGAACTGCTGAAGAGAAGTTTTCTCTTAAGAAGAATAAATTTCTATTTTGGCATGCTGGCACAAATAGGAAATTGTTTCAGCCAGTCCATCAATTCTTTATATGAGAAGTTAGTAGAAAGTGTGAAGTGATTGAATAAAGGGGACTTAGTCACTACAATGATGTTTTATAGTTATTGATTAGTATTTACATTTGTCACTGTTTGCAGAAACTGCAGATCAGTGCACTGCCTTAATTTCTGTATTTGTGCATTTAATAAAGAGAAGGTAAAATTTTCATCCACTAAATAGAAAGTGTAGCTTGTTACCTATTTTATTGTGACATTGCGTTATCATTATTCTACACTAAAATACATCGCTATTTGAGCTGCAATCAAATTATAAGCCCGATTAGCATTAATACAGACCTTGAGGGTATTTCATTTACTTGGAGTAGAAGGATGAGCCAATATCTCTCAAATCTTTATGACAGGCTCCTTGCACATTATCCTTGATGACAGTCAATAATTTATTTGAATGATTTGATTACTGATGTGGACATTGTTTCCCATGTCATTGCCTATGTCATTTTTGGCTCAAGATACCAGACAAGAGATATTAACTAAAATGAAAGCAAAATACTGTGGTCTCACTAAACAAGTGGAGAATGTGGGAGAAACTTCAGAACTCTTGAAACGTTAACTCAGTTTCCCTCCACTGAAAGCAGCCAGATCTGCTGAGTTTCTCCAACTTCCTGTTTTGTAACTGAAATTAACTTCAAGTCTGTAATTCCGTAAAGGTTCGGTAATCGTTTGCAATGTTGAATTTCTGCAATTTGAATCAAGTAGATAGCAGTAATGTTAAGAAGCTGTCTGCCAGAGATTGAAGTTTTTTGTAGCAAGCGTAAACGCAGATTTAAAGAACTTGTGATTATGTCTGTTTAAATTCCAAAGCCCTTCGTGGCACTTCAAACATAATTAACAGCACCATCCAAACCCGCAACGCCTACCATCTAAAGAGGTCAAGTTGCAACTTTCCCTCCAAGTCACATACGATTCTGATTTTGAAATCTATTGCCATTCCTTCACTGTCATTGGGTCAAAATTCTGGAACGCTCAACAACGCTCTTGGTCTACCTAAAGCAAGTGGACTGCAGGTATACAAGAAGGTGGCACATCACCACTCCATCGACAGTTAGGGATGGATGATAAATACTGGTTTTGCCAGTGATGCCCACATTCCGTGCACAGCATTTTTTTTTTGAATACTTTGAATGGAAGCAAGGAAAATTCATATGTATAATTTTTGTTTTGTTTTTATAGGTGATAAATATTGGTGTTCTTTTTCTTAAAAGAACATTGGCAGCCTCTTGTGAATATATTCCGTGACTGACGACAATGGTAGCCAAGTTGCAAACAGTTTATCAAGCTAAGTTTCACAACGGGATCTGAATTATCAATTATTGTCATCCGTTGGAATTGTCATAAACTGAGAGCTCATCTGGGATTGAAATTTGGGAATTTGAGGGATCTGTGAATCTTTAAAAATGAGACATAGAGATATACAGAGAAGAAAAAGGCCCCATGGCCCATTGCCTTGTATGCCTCGGGCATAGCAAGGGCACATACAAATATTTGAGGGTTTCTGCTTCTACCACCCATAGAGGCAGAGAGTTCCAGATTCCCATCACTCGCTCCATGACAGTGTTTCCTTGCATCTCCTCTTAAACCTTCTGCTTTAATCTATGTCCCAGGTTGTTGTTCCCTCTGTCAAAAAAAAATCTCTTCATGGCTACGCTATCTGTGCCCCTAATAATCTTATACGTCTCTATCTTGTCCTCTTTCAATCACACTTCCTGTAAGGAAAACAACACCAGTTCAATCCATTCTCTCTTGGACAGTCCAATTTCTGTTCATGACTGAAGCTGTCCAGCCCAGACAACTTTCTGCCAGATTCCCTCTGCACTCTCTCTAGTGCTTTTGCATCCCTGCTATAATGTAGATTTCAGAATTGTACACAAGTCTACTCTATCTGTGGCCTAACCAACATCTTATACAATTCCAGTATAACCTCTCTGCTCTTAAACTCTGCCTCTGCCTTGGCTAATAAGGGCAAGTATCCCATATGCTTTCTTAACCACTTTATCCACCTGCCTTCCCACCTTAAGGGACTGGTGGGCTTGCACACCAAGGCCCCTCTGATCCTCAGTGCTTCCCAGTGTCTTACCATTCTTCATCTATTCCATTGCCTTGTTTGTCCTGCCCAAGTGCTTTGCCTCACACATTTATCTGAATTGAATTCAATTTGCCCCGATCAGCTCTTTTGACCAGCCCATCTGTATCCTCCTGTAATCTAAGGCTATCCTCCTCACTATTTACCGTCCCCACCAATTTTTGTCGTCTGTGACCTTACTGATCAACCCTTACTAACCAAATGAGTACGTGGGGGTACAGGGCATAAAAATGGCAGTGCTATTAAGTATATTACATGAGCTAGAATTTCAAAATGGCTTTGGTTATTGCTGAAACTTTTTTGGTAATAGAATGTATAACAGGGAACTACTTGAAATCTTTGACTGCAGCCACACTGAGTGTTAGCAGACAAATTGCAGATAGAAGTCAAAGCAGGATGTCACAAGGGGTGAGGTGCTTAAAGTATCAGCATTTTGAGTTAGAGGGAAACTTGAAATTGATGTCACCATTAGAAGTAGCCAAAATTCAGTGAGAAATAAAACAAAAATTGAGGGAAAAGAGAAATGGAAAAAAACTTGAGTGAGAAGAAAAGAGAAATTAGAAGGGAGAAGAAAGAAAAACCAAGAAACGGAAAGGGAAAAAGAAGAAAGGAAAAATAGAACTGGAAATAAAGCTTGAAAGGAAAAGCACTTGTCTGGAGACAAGCTTAGAATAAAGAGTGAAAAGATGCTTGCTGATAGTTTTTTTTTCAGTATGCTTTCCATTGTGCATTATTAATTTTGTGCCACTGTTTACTGCAATTTATATATCTTGCCTAAATAGTGATCATTCTCATCTGGGTGATAATTGTAACCACTTTATCACCCAGATGCACCAACCACTTATCCATAAATCTGCATTTAACATTATAGGAGGAGGTAACAGCCTATTGGTATTATCGTTGGACTGTTAATGCACAGACCAGGGAAGTGTTCTGGGGACTCGAGTTTGAATCTCGCCATAGCATGTGGTTGAATTTGAATTTTAAAAAATCTGAAATTAAGAGTTTAATGATGACCACGAATCCATTGTCAGGTGTCAGGAAAAACCCATCTCATTCACTGATGAACAGGAAACTGTTATCCTTACCTGATTTGGCCTACATTGGACTTCCCTACAGCAATGTGGCTGACTCTTAACTGCCACCTGGATGACTGATGAATGCTAGCCTAGTCAATAACGTACTCATCCCCAGAATGAATTAAAAACAAATTCATCCATAAATTACTGAGAAAGCATTTAAATTTAAATACATAAAGAATATACTAAGGATTTTCTTTTATTTTTCTCTCTTTGTCTGTGTTGTTATGTGCCAGTGTCTTTAGTTGAATGCCAGTGAAATACTTCTGATCCGTAATTTGAGGCTTTGAGCTGCTACCGTCTCCTCCTTCCTGACACTTCCTTTTTGCCCTGACCATATAGCTGTATTGGTTTCTCATTCTAGGCTTTGAACTCTCCTAACCATTCAAATATTTGCTTCAAAAGAACTTTTCCGCCTTGAGTGTTGAGAGTATTTTTTATTCATTCGTGGGAAGTGGGTGTCACTGGTTGGCCAGGATTTATTGCCCTTCCCTAGTTGCCCTTGAGAAAGTATTGGTGACCTGCCTTCTTGAACATTGCAGTCCACCTGAGGACAAGAGGAGATAAGAGGAGGATCGAAATAGAAGGAAGTATTATGCAGTTGATTTTTTTTTTTAATTGAATGTACTGCAGCATCTCCCTAAATAGAAATATATGTTTAGTTGGTGTTGACAGAATGAGAATCAATTCCAAATTATTTTGTCAGGGAATTGCTTTTGTTCCAAATTCCCAAATTCATATTATTAATCTTGTGCAACTGTTGAATAGTGCTGGAAAGTATTCCGTTTTTACAAACTTGTACCTTTTTTTAGCCAAAATAATTGTGGATGTAGAAGCTATAGTTTAGTTAAAAACTGAACACTGCTAGGTATGGGCATTTTAGTTTGTTCTGCGCAAATAGCATGAGACAGTATGATTAGAATTTTCAGAATGGTTAAGGATATTAATCCAGTTGTTTGAAACCATCATTTTCAAGTGTACTGCACGAGATGTAAAGATCTTCCTGATGCTTGCACTCTGAAAAGGGGATGACAGGTTTCAATGTCATAAATATATGGAAAAAAACTACCTTTTTGAGTTAGTTTTCTTAAACATGCTGGACTGTCAATATTCTTGAGGATTGATTAGTTCTTTGGAGAAATTGTACCTGACTAAATATTATAAAGTGGAATCATAAGGTGTGCAAAATTTATGAATTGTGACTGAATTTGTAGGTTTTTTTTTGAGCTTAGTAGAAAGCTCAGACATAAAAAGTTTATATACACTGGTGAGAATAATATATGTATATCATACCAAAATGTGAGAATTCACCAGTTTACATTAAACAGTAAAAGTAAGGGAACTCGTTACCCATTGGGGAGATGATGGCCTAGTGGTATTATTACTGAACTGTCAACCCAGAGAACCCAGATAATGTCTGGGGACCTGGGTTCGAATCCTGCCACAGCAAATGGTGGAATTTGAATTCAATAAAAATATGTGGAATTAGAAATCTAATGATGACTGTAAATCTATTGTCCATTGTCAGAAAAACCTATCTGCCCACTGAAGCATTTATTACCTGGTCTGGTCTGTGTGACTCCAGACCCACAACAATGTAGTTGAGCCTTAACTGCCCTTTGGGTAATTAGGGATGGGCAGTAAATGCTGCCTGATCAGCGATGCCTTCACCCTGTGAATGAATAAAGGAAAAAAAAGAGTAAAGTTAACCACATGGTCTTTACTGGATCAGCTACAACATTTGGATTTCTTAACTTTTGATACTTCAAAATGCCTAGAATTTTATCAGCTTGTACAATTATATCTTAATGTGTTAGCTATATCAGTGATGTTTGGCAGCTCTTGTTGACCACATTTCTGGCAAGAGCTGTTTGTTATGTGCTTTCTCAGAAAGGACTGTACGAGTGACTAAGCAAATGAAAGCCATTCTGGCTGCAATCTACAGGATATGACATGGAAATGTCTTCAAGTTGTTTTATTTTTCTGTTCTGCTGGTTTTTGTGAGCGTGTTGGTTTTATTGATAGTCCAGATTATCAAACTTGATCAGTGCTACTGACATTGTCAAAAAAACTGTTGAAATCCTTGTGTTATTGATACCAAGTTTAGCTTGTTACCTGTATAAACCAGACACCACCTCTCTCCTTATCTGAAAATAAATCTTATTAAAGGCCACATGAGCTTTTTATTAGAATAAAGTTACCACCTAAGTTATAAAATCAACTGTGGAGGTTTAGAAACCAAATATCTTGTATCTTTGCTGAATTCACACTACCATCCATTAACTGTGGCAGTCTCCACTAAGCGGTTTTACTCTGTCAAAATTAACAAACTGTAAAGATCAATGTGTTTTGGATCTTAGATAAACTGAGAAAATGCTTGAAAAGGGCAATGAGTTTGCAAGAGAAATTGCATGTTGATATTTCATTGGAAGATGTATACTGAGAATACCACTGCAGATTGCACAGGTCATTAGTAATCATCCCAATGCACACATTGATTTTTTTTTTGAACTAAAACAGCAATCTTGTCACAACATTGTTTTATGTACTTTTTTTTCTATTCATTTTGTGGGATGTGGGCATCGCTGGCTGGCCAGCATTTTTTGCCCATCCCTAGTTGCCCTGGAGAAGGTGGTGGTGAGCTGCCTTCTTGAACCGCTACATTCCTCCTGCTGTGGGTTGACCCACAATGCTATTAGGGAGACAATTCCAGGATTTTGACCCAGTGACAGTGAAGGAACAGCAATATATTTCTAACTTAGGGTGGTGAGTGTTGCATGTCTGCTGTTTCACATTTTCTCTACCAAGTTATACCACTTACTTTTTTGCCTCAACTGTTTAATAAATTTTTGTTACAAGTATTTCGTTACAAATTCTAATTGCATATAAGCAGAATGATAAACGCTGTTAGAATACAACATAATGTAAAATGTGCACCCTTTTTGTGCTACATATCAGTCTAGCTTCGACTTTGTTGGCTCTTTGTAGATATCAAATTATTCCCACTTCCTTTCTCTTTCCTCATCTCTCAATGTTTTTCCCTTCTATTATTCATCCAATATTATTGAATCACCTTGATCATATTTTCAGGCTCTGCATTGTAGATCACAAAAGCACATTTTTTTTCCCAAGTTTGAAGTTGTCTCCTGCCATCATATGAGACCTCTAATTGCCAACTTCCATAGAAGTAGTTACTCTTACTTGCTTTATCAAAATCATCCATGTTGTTGAATGACAGTCTCCCATGACTTTGGGGTGCCCAAAGCACTTTGCAGATCATGAATGACTTTGGAAGTCTAGTCACTGTAATAGGATATGTGTTTTTCGATGCATAGCAAGATACTACAAAGAGCAATGAAATTTTTAAAAAGAACACTTCTCCAGATGTTGGAAACCAGAAACAAAAATGAAATTGCTGGAAAAACTCAGCAGAACTCCAGAACAGTTCTGAACAGCAGCCATAGGACTCAAAACATTAACTCTGATTTCTCTCCAGAGAAGCTGCCAGACCTGCTGAGTTTTTCCAGCAATTTCTGTTTTCGAATGCAATAAATGATATTGTTTTTTTAACTAGGGCTGGAAGAACCCATGCTGTTCGAGTGCCGTGGGGTCACTTATGTTCCCCTGATGGGTCAGATGGCCTTGTGCTTAAATGTCTCATTGGACTGTGTGTTTTGAGCGGGATCCCTTTTTTTTAGGTAGTATCACACATTTTGTTTAATTGCAGAGGATATTAAAAACTGCCCCAGGATGGAATTGCAATCACTCAAGCATAGACAAAGCCTGAACAATGTGTAAGGGTTCTTCAAGGTAGTGACCTGAGCCCCATCTTTGGCTGCTTCAATAATCTTCCCTCTGGCATTAGGTCAGAAGTGCGGGTGATGGTTGCACCATGTTCAGCACCATTCACAATTCCTAAACTGCGGAAGCAGTCTATCAATATGCAGCAAGACCTGAACAACATTCAGGAATAGCTTACTTGCCATTTAATAACATATGTTCCAGGCAGTGACCATCTCCAACAAGAGAAAATATACCCATCTCCCCTTTATATTCAATGATCTTGTCAACTCTGAATCCTCCCCTGTCAACATTCTAGAAATTCCTAGAAAAATGGCTACAATAGCAAGTCAAAGTATGAATTCTACAGTGAGTAACTATGCTCATAACTCCACCATCTACTGGGGAGAAATGTAATGGAATACTGTCCTCAAGGCTGGATAGATTCAGCTTCAACAACACTTGAGCTCAATACCATTCAAAACAGGACAGCTCTTTTGATTGGCACCCAATCCATGTCCTTAAGCTTTAGAACATAGAACAATACAGCGCAGAACAGGCCCTTTGGCCCTCGATGTTGCACCGACCTGTGAACTAATCTAAGCCCATCCCCCTACACTATCCCATCATCATCCATATGCTTATCCAAGGACTGTTTAAATGCCCCTAATGTGGCTGAGTTAACTACATTGGCAGGCAGGGCATTCCACGCCCTTACCACTCTCTGAGTAAAGAACCTGCCTCTGACAGCTGTCTTAAATCTATCACCCCTCAATTTGCAGCTATGCCCCCTCGTACTAGCCGACGATATCATCCTGGGAAAAAGACTCTCACTGTCCACCCTATCTAATCCTCTGATCATTTTGTAGGTCTCTATTAAATCCCCTCTTAGCCTTCTTCTCTCCAATGAGAACAGACCCAAGTCCCTCAGTCTTTCCTCATAAGACCTTCGCTCCAGACCAGGCAACATCCTGGTAAATCTCCTCTGCACCTTTTCCAATGCTTCCACATCCTTCCTGTAATGGGGCGACCAGAACTGTACACAATATTCCAAGTGAGGCCGCACTAGCGTTTTGTACAGTTGCAGCATGACATCACGGCTCCGGAACTCGATGCCTCTACCAATGAAACCTAACACACCGTATGCCTTCTTAACAGCACTATCAACCTGGGTGGCAACTTTCAGGGATCTATGTACCTGGACACCAAGATCCCTCTGCACATCCACACTACCAAGAATCTTTCCATTGACCCAGTATTCTGCCTTCCTATTATTCTTCCCAAAGTGCATCACCTCACATTTATCTGCATTAAACTCCATTTGCCACCTTTCAGCCCAATTCCCTCCAGTACCAATGTACAATGGCCAAATGTACATGCTACCTATAAGATGCACTGCGACAACTCACCCATGCTCCTTTATCAGCATCTTTGAAACCCACAATCTCTACCATCTGTAAGAACAAGGGCAGAAGGTCTATGGAAAAATTACCAGAACAATCCCCTCCATGCCGCACACCAGTCTGACTTGGGACTGTAATGCTGCGCCTTCACTGTCACTGGGTCAGAATTCTGGAACTCCTTTCTAACAATACTCTGGATGTACCTATGCAAGATGAACAGCAGCAAGGGAATGCTTTGGGATGTGGCATAGCCGGGTGCAGGCAGCTGCACCAGTGAGTGGTGTGGAGCTGAGTTGGGGTGGGCTGTTGGGAGGTTTCAGGCAACTATGTGTACAGGCAGAGGCAGCAAGTTGGATTTGTGGGAGTGGCCTAAGTCAAAGAATGAGGATTCATGTCAATGTGACACTAGTCAGTCCAGTTAAGATACAGTGCTGCAATAAGCAATGTTAAAATTAATCTTGCAATGTTCAATAAGATTTCCAGTACTAACAACTTAGCAATGTTAAAACGAAACAACATGAAAGTGGACAGTGTTGGATGTGCACTCCCTGTACTTGGACACCTTCTGGAACTCTGTGACTTCACCATGTCCTGAATCATCTCTGTGATTTCATCTAAAAACTTGATCAAACTTTCATTCCAGTAATTTGAATGTGATTGCCTTTATCTGTTTATGCTGGATCTCCTTTAGATGCTTATTCAAGTAACTGATGACTTCCTGTTAAATTATGACTTATAAAAACTTAACGTTAGGCCAGTCGCTTTGTAATTGCCAGGTTTGTTCTTCCTTTTATTTGAACAAAATGTAACATTTGGAATCCTCCAATCTTTTAGCACCACCACTGTGTCTAAGAAGCATGGAACTCTTGCTTCCCTCCACAACACAAGGTGTCCCCCATCTGATTTGGGTGACTTAGCCTCTTTGAGCACTGCCTTTGACTATTTTACTCAGTTGAAGGTGCTATAACTGCAAGTTGTTGTGACATTATGACAGTGGTGACTGAAATAACTCCACAGAGACTGGTATCCCATCACCAGGTCACCTTTTACTTACTTAAGGAATGGCCTTGACACTGGTCTGGCTTCCTCAGAGCCAGCTCTCAGTGAACAAAACCTCTGACACTTCTGTTTATATCTGTCAGCGAGGACTCCCTGATTGGGGCTTTTAATCTGATCTAATCAGGGAACTCATATTCAATGAGGTACACCTCACTGACCTACTGAGTCTGGGACATAGGCTGGTTGTTTTATTTTTGTAGCTGCTCCTGGGTCGTTTTAGCACCAGGTCAGGTTCCTCTAACTCTGTCTCCGATATGGGCGGCGTGTAACGCACAGTAAGTTGCCTCTTGCACCCGGAATATCTCCAAAAGAAATCCATTCTAATTTTGGGCAGCAAAAGCACAGAGGCAGCAACATCTGCCATGTCCATCTCAGATTCTGAGGTGTCTTCAATGCTTGACGGAGAGGGAGGACCCATGGTTTCCAGAATGGTCAGAAAAGCAGTGAAGGAGCCGGGCACATTTTGCTTCCACACCATTTATCCCCTGAAGTAAATTGCCTCTTTCACTTATCAGAGTCTTGTGTCTAGCATTGGTGTTCCTGATGCCATTTTACCCTCCCCACCCAACCATTCCTAGGGCAGGTAAGATCAGGATTTCTCCCCATTAGCAACTCTGCTGGAGCTATCTGTGTATTTGCATGAGGGATAGTCCAATAATCAAATAGGAACCAGGACAGTTTGGTAACTAGTGAAGATGTCATCTGTTTCTTTGAGCTTGCTTTCAAGGTATGGATTGCCCTTTCTACTGGACCGTTGGATGACGGATGGTATAGAGCTGTCCTTTGTATATAAAACGTCATTCGACTTTACAAAATATTCAAATTCCCTGCTGGTAAGTGTTGGCCTGTTAGTGCCCAAGTAACTTGCTCCCCATCCCTGGTGTGGTGCAACGTCTGCAACTGTAGCTCCTCAATTCTGATCCAAAGTTCCTCAAGCTGCAAATGCTTAGCACAGATGTGTTCACTCTGGGTCACATTGGTGTCTAGCAGCTTCCACAAACTAAAGTAAAAGTAAAAGTACGGTCAAGACTAGAAGTGTTCACCAATCCTATTCACCAGTCAGCTTCATTCCCTGCATTAGCATCACTCTGGTTTCCGAGCTCACGTCACAGCTGTTCTCACTGCAGGTAGTCCTTTTGGTCTAAGCCTTTTATCCTCTCCCACTTACCTCACTCTAGAGTGTCCACTTCTTGTAGTGAACTGTTAGTTAAAGCACTAATGTCTGCCTTTGCACAAAATTTCCACTTTGACCCAAATTTCCAACAACATAAGCAGTAACTCATTCAGTATTTGTCTCATTCTGCTGCAGTCCAACGCTTACAATATTCCTTCCTAACTGTGTAGTGAATGACATGCTGCAATTAATTTGTGGTATTTTGGACTGGGTATGTGTTTCAGCAGATGATTCTGAAGAAAGACAAGAGGATTTGAACAGAAACAGTTTAGTATTGCCTGCTAACACATTTCTGGACTAATTTGTAATTTATTTACTTGACATTTCTCACCAATTTGCAGAATAGACACTAAGATTCAAGTGAGTCTGAAAATGAAGTATATTGTTCCAATTTTTCCTGCTCTGCCTTCATCCCCAGTATATTTCTGTTAACTAGATTATAAATTTTTTGGTCTTGTTAAACAGCAAATATTGAAAACATTTACAGATAACTGGAGTAAGGAAAATATAGTTTTATTTAAGAAACTTACTATTGCATAAGCATGCCACAAGCTTGAGAGAACAAGATCATGTAACACTGCATCACTACTTCTTGTGATAAGCTTATCACAAAGTCAGATTTCACCTCTATGCTGCAGCATCTTTTTTGAAAGAGACAATTTGTTATTTTCATAGTTTGTTTTTGAGATTTTTTGTGAACATATCTGGATGATTTTGGGTGAGCAGTGTAAATATTAAATTTGGATGACCTAGAAATAACAGCGCTGTAGTTAAATCACTGACAGGACAGGTCAGTTTAGCAATGTGGTTCCACTAATGTATGAAATTCCTTTTTTATTGCATCTGCTGCTTTAGTTGGTAATCTAAGTCTCTTGCATACTGTGGATGAAGATGTGAAGGTACGTTGAGTTTGTTTTGAAATATCAGGATGTTGTGTCCACAAAAATCTTAACAGATGGATTGCAAGTGTCAGAAAGCAAAGATTGTCCCCATGACGGGCATGACTGGAGAGGAGAAGAAATAAGTACCATAGTGACCTGGAACAAGGGTCAAAAGAAGATATTGAGAGATCAGCATATGAAATGCAGGGAAAGTCCACTCCTTTCTTGTGAATAATATTGGATTGTGGTTTTTAATTAACCCTGACTAGTAATTAAGCAAAACAAATTGATTTGTTTTTAAAAACATCAATATTGCTTAGCTTTAGTATGAAATGTGTTCTTGCTATTTTTGCAATGGGCAGTTTCACTTCATTTGTATTTTGAAACTCCAGATCCCAAAGTCAATCATTTTTGACTGAAGTACCTTGGTTTAAGTTAACAGAGTACCTCTGTTCACTGTAATGTCAATTGTACCTCAAATAATTTACAATCAAATTTTGCTTTTTGAGGAAAAGTGGGGAAAGGTTGTTGATGAATTGGTTGCACTGTTTGTATTACTATTTTAATAAGGTAACTGCCAGGAGCAGTAATTCGCGAGTTTTATTCAGTTTCCTTGGTACCATTGTGCATACTGGATATAATAGCCCTGGAATGTTCATGCCTCATTTACAATTTCCCATTTTGCAATTCAAGGAAATCCGACATCAAGCCAGTGACTTCCCTTGTAAAGTAGCCAAGCTTCCAGAAAATAAAAATCGGAACAGATATAGAGACGTCAGCCCCTGTAAGTACAAAGGGAATGGTCTTGATTACTGTAAAAGGTGTGTATGTATTGCATGTTAATTTCCTGCTGGAAAGGAATCCACTCAATGTGAAGCACTGCACCAGTATTGAATATTAATTGAAAAAGTAAAAGTAAGGTTAACAAATACCAGTATTAAATGCTGTACTTAACTGTTGCTCTAAATGCCAACCATTCATTGACTGCATTTTTGTTCTAAGCCAGGCGTTTGACACCTTTTACTATTCAAAAGCATGTTAAGAGAATGAATTTGTTCACTCCAGTTTCATTTTGATCTATTGTTGATGGACTTTTGTCCTTTCTCCAAAGTGCCAGTTGCCCTCTAAATAACTGATTAATTGATGTAAAGTGAGCAGGACCTCAGAACCTTAAATCGAACAATCAGTGCACATTTTTAAGAGAAAAATACAAATATCTGCACTGTATCACTAAATATGCAAATGTTGGAGCACCTGTTTGCTCATTACCAAGTCATAATTGGGGCCACTGGTTTACCATTAACTAATTATTTGTACCAGAACTAGTGTGATTTTTACAGTGTTGAAGAATGCAGTCCATGATTTTAACAAAAATGACAGCCACTAACTTGAAGTTGTGTCCATGGTTTTGCCTGTTATACTACCTTGTGAAGATGAAGATCGTACTGTACATGTTTAAAAGAATCAGAGTCCATTTATTTCTGAATAAATTGCCAAAAAACAAAATGAATAATCGTTAAACTAGCTCATTTTTCATCATGGCCATTACAGTTGGAAGGAAACTAAATTCCACTACAACAAAGTGCCAAAGCATGTATTCCAGATACATTAGTGCTTGGAAGTTAAAAATTCTCTTCTTATTGTATAGGTTCTGGCGTCTGAAGGCTATGTGAACAATTAAGTCTTAGTACTCTTATGGTGCAGTGGTAGTATCCCTACCTTGAGTTCAAGTCCCATCTACTCCAGAGGTGTATCATAGCACAACCGAAAACACCACCCTAACAGAAATTTCCAACGTAAATGATGATTGACCTAATTTATAAGCATTAAGTGCTGTATCTAAGTGGAAAATTGAGAAAGGAACATTGGGTATATGGTTTGATCAGAAGAACATAATAAAAAAATTATTACTTAAACAACCCTATCTGTTTAGTGTCCATAAACCTTGGAAATGTTTCAGCTGTGTGATTTTATACCATGAACCTTGACTTGTATTTCATGTTTACTTGCATACCCTTCTTGTTTGAAGAGCTTGGTATCCCTGGTTACTGTAAACCCAGATTCCTGCCCTTCTTTGGCCTAGTCTCCTTGGGGTTGTGCTGTAACAGTTCGTTTATTTCAACAGTTCTGAAGAAGAAGGGTCCCAACCCGAAACATCAACTTTCCTGCTGCTCTGATGCTGCCTGGCCTGCTGTATTCCTCCAGCTCCTCACTGTTTTAACATGAATCGCATAATGCTTTTATCACTTCTGTACCTGATTCAAGGGCCTGTATTATCTTGGAATTAAATGGACAGTTTACAGCATGGCTGTTTCTAACTCCAGATTCATAACATTTTTCTGGTACTTCACAACTCTCACTGTTAGCGCATACACTGCTACCATTGTCTCCAAATGCAAACAGGTTTGGACCTTCTAATCTCCAGCAATCAAAACACCAGTCTTACTGTCAGGCAAATATCGGAGCAGGTCACATGATTCCTTTCATTTATTTCATTTTACAGATGTAGTCCCAAAATGCATCAATCTTTTGAAGGTCATAATTGTAACAAAAGACCTTGAGCCAGGAAAAACAGAAGTCAATTAAAATGAAACTTCACATCCTAGAAAAAATTAAGCATTATGTTTTTTTTTTACCCTTGCTACAACAGCAAATCAGCAACACCCTCATTTAATGTAATCTTGAATTTGTTTCAGAAATTGAAATGGAGATCTGAATCCCTCAATTGTAATAAACCAGCTTTCAAAATTTGATTTTACTGCGCAAAAAAGCACTACTGAATTTCTCTTATTGTATTTTGTTTTCAAGAAAAGCCATTCCACACACTACTTTAAAAAAAAAGTATGCATGCTTCATCATGAGTTTTATACTAAATTAATTCTAATGCAGTGTGATCAATTATCCAAACGTTTCTTGATCTCTTCAGATGATTGCATCTCATTTTAGTTTATTTTACTGCTGACGCATAATGAAACTGGCAATATTTTATAAATGTCTGAAAGGTTTGGTTTCCTATGTTAACTTTGTTAAAATTGGTTTTAGTTTTGTTTTATGACATCTGTCCAACAAAACAGTAACAGGCTTCAGATCATTTTAAGCTGGACTGTCCCTGTCCTATTGGATATTTTATGCTGTTTGTTCTGGTTGACATCTTGCTTCTGAAGAATGCAGTTTATGCCTTGTCACAGACAAACAATTAAAAACTCATCAACCTATTTAATGTTACTGTACATTTATACATGTGTCCTGTATTACTGGCAATTTGGTATGTCCTGGCCATTCATGTTTTGTCAAAACTATAATCTGAATGTAATGCCCACCACTGATCATTTTTCTTTCTAAACGTGAAGTTGATCACAGTCGAATTAAGCTACAGCAAGGTGATAATGACTATGTGAATGCAAGCTTGATTAAAATGGAAGAGGCACAAAGGAGCTACATTCTGACTCAGGTGAGCAATTCTAAGAGCTACACATAGCTGAAGGAAAATTTCTTCTGTTCTACAAATCAATGTTATTTTACATTGTTGCCAATATATTATTGGCGTTAAGTCCCCATTAATTCCTACAATATGGTTTAGAGCATTCAGTATAAATAAAGACATCACATTAAGGAAAGATGAGACTGAAGAATTAAATATTTTACCTTTTTATACCCATGTGGTTCAGTGAAATTTAATATTGTCCAAACTAATTTGATTTGATACTTTTCTCCAGCAACACGGAAGCTTTGGTCCTGTATGTTTGAGGCTTGCAACAAACATCATCACCAAAGGTTTAAAAGTAAAATGTTCTTCCTATTGTCATCCTTACCTCCTTGTTATTGAATGAAAAAAAAACTAAAAATAAATTACAAAACTCTTTTCTGACTGCAGCTAAATCTGTATTTTGCAAAGAGTATGTAATTTCAATTTTTGGAATTCAGTGGCACCTGTTATGAAAGTAGTTATTGTGTACTTGTACATTAAACATGGGCAGATATTTGAGCTATCAAACTGTTTCCAATATTTCATGTTACTAAATCAAAACTTTTTGCTTTTCTTAACAATGAAGTATGCCTTTTAAATTTCCTGTAACTCTAACATAATTCAGACATTAGAAATTCATGTTGCGTTAAATCACATTGATTTTTTTGTATCATGACCTAAGCCATTAACTCTTGCAGAAGTGAATTGGAAACATGTGACAACATTATAAACTCCTCCAGTATGTAGTAAAGTCAAGCTTTCACTTTTTTGTACCAATGCTAACCATAAATATGCAGCAAAATAATGTTTACCAGCTTCCAGTTTTGCCAATTCCCGGGGCAGGTGGGATTTGCAACCAGATTTTCTAGCCCAGAGTATGGACACTTCCACTGTGCCAAAGACCCCCATCCCCTCCGAACTTATTCTGAGCATAGTTTAAGGGACATGCATTTGTATAGTGCTTTTCACAACCTTAAAATATCATAAAGTACATTGATACCAATTAATAAATACTTTTTGAAGAGACCCCTTCGCCCTGTTCCAACGCTGTCCTTCCACCTGGACCCTTTCCCTCCGGCCTTTTACCTGCGGCCGTTCTGTTCATTTGAGAACTGTCGACATGATATTGACCACCTCAATTTCTATGTCCCCCCCTCACCCAATCCAACCTATCTCCCTCCGAACTGACTTCACTCCATGCACTTGGATCTAACCCTGACTTCATTATTAAGCCTGCTGATAAGGATGATGCTGTTGTAGTTTGGCAGACTGACGTCTACATTGTAAAGGCTGAGCGCCATCTCTGATACCTCCTCCTATCTTCCCCTGGAGCATGACCCCACCACGATGCATCAGGCCCATTGTATCGACGATCGTAACTGATCTCGTTTCATCTGGTGACCTGCCCTGCCACTGTTTCCAAACTGATAGTCCCCAGCCCCTCACAGCTCGCTTCCACCTCCTTCCAAAATTCCATAAACGGGACTGTCCAGGTAGACCCATTGTTACAGCCTGCTCCTGCCCCACAGAACTCAACTCTTCCTACCTTGATGCATTCTTCTCCCCTGGTCCAATCCCTGCCCACG
The DNA here is from genome assembly GCA_024137785.1 of Ginglymostoma cirratum. Lineage (NCBI taxonomy): Eukaryota > Metazoa > Chordata > Chondrichthyes > Orectolobiformes > Ginglymostomatidae > Ginglymostoma > Ginglymostoma cirratum. The sequence goes on from JAHRHZ010000087.1 coordinate 17,218,852, forward strand.
TGCATCTGTGATCCCTCTGACACTTTATGCCAGTTTCAAAACTTCCTGTTTGCAGGTTCCAGCCGCCTCCTCTTTGCCAAGGACATACAATCACTTTACATGTCCATTCCCCACCAGGAGGGTGTTAGGGCTCTCTGCTTCTTCCTGGAGCAAAGACCTAAACCGTCCCCACCCACCACTACCCTCCTCCGCTTGGCTGAACTCATCCTCATCCTCAACAACTTCTCTTTTAACTCCTGTCATTTTCTTCAGGTCAAAGGGGTGGCCATAGGTACCTGCCTGGGCCCCAGTTATGCCTGTCTCTTCATGGGGTACATGGAACATTCCTTGTTCCAGTCCTGTTCTGGCCCCCACCCACAACGATGTACCGATGATATCATCGGTGCTGGTCCCCTCTCTCATCGGGAATTGGAAAAGTTCATCAATTTTGCATCCAATTTTCACCCTGCCCTCCCTTTCACCAAGTCTGTCTCTGACTCCTCCCTTTCCTTCTTCGACATCTGTTTCCATTTCTGGGCATAGACTGGCCACTAATATCCACTATAAACCCGCTGACTCCCACAGCTACCAAGACTACACATCTTCGCACCGTGTTTCCTGTTAAAGACTCCATCCCATTTTCTCAGTTCCTCTGTCTCCGTCGCATATGTTCAGATGAAACCAACTTTGACAAGGGAGCCTCCGAAATGTCCACCTTCTTCCTCAACCGAGGATTCCCCAGCACTGTTGTCAACACGGCCCTCAACCGGGTCCGACTTATCTCCCGCACTTCTGCCCCCACCCCCTCTCTTCCCTTCTGCAACAATGATAGGGTTCCCCTTGTCCTTACCTATCATCCCACCAGCATCCACGTCCAGAAGATCATCAGATGCCATTTCCGCCACCTCCAGCAAGATGCTACCACCAGACACATAATCCCCACCCCTCCCTTGTCCGCCTTCCGCAGAGACTGTTCCCTCTGGGACACCCTGGTCCACTGTTACTTAACCCCCGCTCTCTCTTCCTCCCCCCCCCCCCCCCCAATAGCCCCACGGCACCTTCTTCTGCAACTGGCGAGTGTGCAACATGTGCCCATTTACCTCCCCCCTCCCCACTATCCAAGGGCCCAAGCATACCTTTGAGGTGAAATAAAACTTCACCTGCACTTCTCAGAATCTAGTCTACTGTATTCACTGCTCACAATGTGGTCTACTCTACATTGGGGAAACGAAACAGACTGGGTGACCGCTTTGCAGAACATCTACGATCTGCTCGCAAAAAAGACCGAGTTATCTGTTGCCTGCCACTTTAACACGTCACCTTCGCCCTGGCCAGCTTCTGTGTCTCTGGCTTGCTGCAGTGCTCTAGCGAAGCTCAACGCTAGTTGGAAGAGCAACACCTCATTTTCTGCTTGAGGACCCTGCAACCTTTCACGCTCAATATAGAGTTTGATAATTTTAGGGCCTTAACTCTCCCATGTCCTAGCCCCCTACCCCCCACACCAGGCTTGTTATCACATAGCCTGCCTCTCCCAATTGACAGTCACTAAGAGTGCCCGTTAACAAATGTTTGCCCTCCTAGCCAGATTGTTATCAATTCCTTTGTCTATCCAATTGCTCTTCTCTCTCTTCGGGCTCTATCCTATCATTCACTCCTTACCCCCTTCCCCCTCCCTATTTTCTGCAGGTGTTGTTCCAGCTACCATCATTTCTGAGGAAGGTTCACCGGGTCCGAAACATTAACTCTGACTTTTTCTTCACAGATGCTGCCATACTTGCTGAGCTTTTCCAGCAACTTCTGTTTTTGTTCCTGATTTACAGCATCCGCAGTTCTTTCGGTTTTTACTTTTTGAAGAGTGGTCTGTTTGTAATGTAGAAAAATGTAACAGCCAGTTTGAACACAGCAAGATTTTTCAAACAGCAATGAGATATGTAATCAGGTCATTTCTTATAGTGAACTTGACTGATGGATAAGTTCTGGCCAGAACACTGGATGAACTCCTCTGCTCTTGTTAGAATAATGAGATCAGCAGTGAATAGAATGTTAGATCTTTTATGCCCTCATTAGAGGGAAGGCAAATCTTCAATTAAATATCTCATTTAAAAGCAGCTCACCACTGAGTACTGTGCTGATGTGCCAGACTGAATTTTATATCCTGGAGTGGGCCTTCAACCTATGGTTTCTGACCGAGGTGAAATGAACCTGTTAGACAACCTGAAATGTACTGTTGAAACTTCCAAATCTCTGGTGAAACCCACTAATCTAGAGAATTATGTGAGAAGTTAGCAACTTTGTGAATTGGGTAACTTAATTTCCTAGATTTTGTGTTGCATGCCAGCATGTAAAATTAATGTTTAATGTTAATTTCTCAAAAAAAAACTGCTTTCTCTCTACAGATGCTGTCGGACCTGCTGAGTTTCTTACAGCAATTTCTGTTTTTGTTCCTAATCAATGTTTGCTTTGGGTTTACAGGGTCCTCTTCCAAATACTTGTGGTCATTTCTGGGAAATGGTTTGGGAGCAAAAATCTCGGGGCGTTGTCATGCTCAACAGAGTGATCGAAAAGGGATCGGTTAGTAATTGAATATATTACCATTCATCCTTCTGAGTCATTGCGCAGAGCTGTTGAAACTGTCAATCTGTAGTCAAAATGGCATGAAATAGTTCTTGTCTTATTTGCAAGTAATTAGGATTGTGCAGGCTCAGTGGATTGGCCGTGCTAAATTGCCCATAGTGTCTGGGGATGGGTCTGGGTGGGATATTCAGGGTCGGTGTGGACTTGTTGGGCCGAAGGGCCTGTTTCCAAACTGTAGGGCTTCTATGATTCCATTAGATCATGATGCTAGCAGTGATTAATTTTCATTAAAGATGGGGATCATAAGTAAAGAAATTAGCTACTTTTGTAGCGCTTGTTGTTTTATTAGACCATGATTATAGAATTTAGTTGTGTAATCAATATTTGTCCCCCCTTGACACAGAAGATAGTCTTTTGGAACTACAGAACTGCATATTGCTTAATTAAAAGACACATTAAATCAAATCTTTTCATCTCGCTGTCATCATTACATTCACATGATTAATCAGTATAAAGGAGAGCCATGTTTTATACTGCATAAGAAGTGTATATATTGGCTGGCAAATGGACCCTGATGGGTAAAGGCATTATGATGAATAAAGCATTAGATGATGCCTGCCAGCTAACAGCCATGCTTTACTTAATTTTAAATCGGGCAGGTTGATGTTGATTTATCAAGACATTGCCCTAAAGAATCAAACAGATAATGGCTGTTGCCTATTTTAAGTTGAAAGTGATACAACGCATGTATGCATTCTGTCTGCAAAGAAAAGGACCATTTGTGCTGATACATGCAGCTTTCCAGTATGCAAAATGTGAAACACTGCAAACCTGTCAATCATACTTTTAGTATAGTTATCCTCATACTTCAGATTATTTAGCAAATGGCAGCCATTTGTAGAATCTAATGTCAGAAACTGAGTTTTGAGTTATGCAATTTTGTGTTGGCTGGGTTCGGTCAGTAGCTTGTTTGTTGCAAAACAGGGCAAGGCAAACGCTGTTTGATATGAACCAACAGTCTGTGGGCCGTATGCCCTGTATATCCATGTCCCTCGAAGTTATTGGTATTTAAAAAATAATATTAATTTCTGTCTTGGACATGGTCAGGCTGTGTGGGCTAGAAAAGCTGTTAAGCACTTTGCATCAATCATTGTTTCAGATGGAATGTTTTAATGTTCTTTTCCAACCTCTGTTTAAAATAAAATCCTATTTTTGGAAAGTCATTGGCACAGAAGGGGGCCATTTAGACTATCTAGTCCATGCCAACTTTCTGTGGAGCAATCCAGACAGTTCCATTTGTATTGTCTGCAATTTGTATTTCCCCCAATACCCCAAGTTTAAGAACATCTGTTGCAATTATTCATTGATCTAAAATTAATCAGAGAGGTCGCCACTGTTTATACCACATGCCCTATTTTCTTTGTTCTTTGGACCATTTCGAATGCAAGCTCCTATGTTCTGTAGTAATGTGCAACTTAGTTATATTAAGAGCCTTCTATTACTGTCAAAATAGTTTTGGTTATGCAGCTGCTGCATTTACTTTATCAATGAATTGTACTAAACTTGTTTTAATTTGGACTTTAACTGTCTGTTTGTTGGCTTTAATTAGCTGTTGCTCCCAAAACCAACATCCATTCTATTGCTTATCTTGATCTCTACAAAAGTACTTCATATTGGTATAAGGCTTGCTTGTCAGCAGTTGTCTGGTATGTTTCTTTCGCTGTGTTATATATTTTCTAATCAGCCTGTTCAGAAATGTTAGAACACTCCTCTGGAGCAGTTGGGACTTGAGCCCAGGTCTCCTGGCCCAAAGGCACAGTACCCTTACATTGGTAATAATCAATTGTGATACCTGCTTGGTATTCAAATATTTGAAAAATTATGGTCAGCATCTCTACTTCCAAACTGATTTCTCAGCAATGCAGGAATTGTGCCATCAGGGGTTAGTGCTTTTTTTGTATTTGAGTTCCAACTGAGTTTTTCCTCACTTTCTGCAACTTGTTTTCTTTTGCACAATTGGCCATCTGCTGTTCTTGCCAACTTCCATGTCTATTTTTTTAAAAAGGAGAAATTGCTGGAAAGACTCGGCAGGTCTGACAGTGTCTGGAGAGAAGGGAGTTAATGTTTCAGCTTCAGTGACCCTTCTCAGAATTGGTTGTAACTATGAAAAGGTTGGTACAAATACTAGAGAAAGGGAAGGGGGAAATGAGTAAACGACAGGCAGAGATGGAGCTGACAGAGAGACAGACAGTTGGGCAGACTAAGGAATGTGTAAAGGTCAGCCTGGGAGAATGAATAGCTGCTAACGGGGGCAGTTAGTGGCTGACAATGGCTTGTTTGTGGTAACAACCCATGTGATGACAAGGCTTGTAGTCTGGTGATTGGGGTAAGGAGATGCTCGGGGCCCCAAAATAATTGAACTTGATATGGAGTCCAGAAGATTGCAGGGTTCCCAAGTGGAAAACCAGGTGGTGTTCTTCCTTATCTAGTATCTCACTAGTTGTGAAAATTTTAGCTGGTGGTTCATGTTTATATTTGAGAAATATTTAGCTCTGGGAAGATTATTGTGTTAAGTGTAAGGATAATTAAATGATGACCTTTTACAGATTGCCAGAACACTTTTTTTAAAAAGAAAGCATTTCAAAAGGTAACCCATATTTGTTTCACTGAAGTCGGACTGGAGAATAAAGAGCTATAAGACAGTAAGTGGGCTTATTCACCTAAAAAACTGGAGAGATGATGTTTCTGACACTTGCAAGAAGTGCAATCCGGAGGGGTGCTTGTGTTTTGCAGTTGGGTCTAAATTCATTTTAAAACATTGCAAACCCTAAAAGGTTACCTCACTGGATCAAAGAAGAAATTATAGATAAGGCATAATGAAACTCGCGGTAGTTTGAGGACAACCATAGCAAACGTCTTCATCATGGAGATGGGTGGAGCTTACTGAGATTTTTCTGGTTACTATTTATCTGGATGCTTTTGTGGAAAGAGTTAGTTGCATTTTGGAACTGATTTGGTTTGCACTTTACTTAGAGGGGACTTTTTTTCAAAAAAAAACTGATAATTGGGTTAACCTGAATTCTAGATATTTTTAATCAACCTATTCAAACATGTTAAAAAGTCCTCTAGAACAAGTGAGACTTGAACCACACTTTCTGGTCTAGAGGTAGGGATGCTATCACTGTGCTACAAGGCCCCTAAAAAGTTGATTATCTGTCATGGTGGGATTCAGACATGTCCCCAGACCCATTACCTTGGGTGTTCTGCATTACCAATCCAGTCATATTACCATTTTGCCACCATTTCTCCACCTGCACCATCAGCTGAGTAAAACCCCAACCACTATATTTCTTTGCATGGAAGGCAGCCGTCATCTGAGTTTGATTCTTGAAGGAATGGAAGTTGGAAATTGCCTAGTTTGGAGATGGTGGGAGAATTTCTTGTAAACCTCAAGTGTTGTCTTGCAATTTAAAGTACCCAGCTGAATTAGCTTGGAAGTATTGAAAAATAACAAGAATCAGGGCTGAGGCATTCACAGTCATGAGAGAGTAAATGGAGAAGCTGGAACTAAGAAGAAAATTTTCAGATGACTGTGGCATATTTATGGTTCTGAGGAAGGGCCACTGGACCCAAAGCGTTAACGATTTTTTCTTCACAGATGCTGCCAGACCTGCTGAGCTTTTCCAGCACCTTCTGTTTTTGTTCCTGATTTACAGTATCTGCAGTTCTTTTGGCTTTTACTGCCTGTTTATGGTTGTTTGCTATAGAAGTCAATACTTTAAGATACTGTAATGTATAAGAGCATTCTTGGAGAAAGAAAGACATACACCTGAGGGCATGGGTAATGTCGGTATAAGCTCTAGTGTTAATTGTACTTGCTTTAAGTTTGTTATATACGTAAAACTTTGCTTGTAAAAGAAGCAAAATTTTGTGTATAATTATAACAGTTAAAACAAGTTAAAATTCAGATTTTAAAAATTAGCAGTTCTTAACTTGATTCACAGCCTATTCATCCATGAAAAACTAACGTAAGTGCTTTACTTACCTTAGTGAATTTTTCCATTTTTCGTACCTCAGTGAAATTTACTTAATCTCTCACCAAATGTGATATTTCTTCAGTATATCCTGTTAGAATTGTCGTCTTCTTAATGTGAAGCTGATGATTAAAACCATTGCCTTTTTAAATATGATAGCGAGAACTGCAGATGCTGGAGTCAGAAATAACAAAGTCTGGAGCTGGAGGAACATAGCAGGCCAGGCAGCATAAGAGAAACAGGAAAGCTGACGCTTTGGGTTAGGACCCTTCTTCAGAAATGCCTTTTTAAATATAATGTTTTATATTTTAATAGAAAGCAAGGTGCTTCTATGAAACTTTTGCCTTTTATTGTGCTACTACTTCTGTGTGTTTTAAGATGTAACTAGATAGAAAGTTTAGGCATGTTTTATTTCTATTAATCCACAAAGTTACTATCTAGCCACAAGTAACTTCATTAAATGTTATTTCAGTAACAGGAATATCTTTTTGGAATATAATAAGTAGAGTTGGTTCACTTTTAGTTGCAGAAAACACTCACATTAGTACAAGATGAATGCCAATTTTTTAAAAAGTTCCTTTCAATTCTAGGTAAAATGTGCAAAGTACTGGCCAAGTAAAGAAGAAGGGGAAATGATGTTCACAGACACAAAATTCAAGTTAACTTTAATTTCTGAAGATGTGAAATCATACTATACAGTACGGCAATTGGAAGTGGAAAACCTCGCAGTAAGTACTTTAGACTGAATTTGGGAACTTCAGACTTTGAACTAGAACTCTCTCTCTTTATCTGACAAAATATAGAACCCAAACGTGGATACTGATTTCCACCAGGAAAACACCAGCACAGATCCCTTGGGCACACCACTTGTTACGTGTTGCCAACCTGAAAAGACATATTTCCTTTTACCCTTTACTTCCTGTTAACAAACCAGTTTACTATCCATGCCAATACGTTACACCTTGTATGAGATTTTACTTTCTATAATAACTTTTTGTGGTACTTTATCAAATGCTTTCTGGGGATCTAAGTACTGTACAGTACTTCATTTGATTCACCTTTATCCACATCATGTGCATGCCTGCTCAAAGAACTCCAATCGATTGATCAAAGATGATTTCTTCTTCACAAAACCAGGTTTAGATTGACTTGAACCTATTCAAGTTCCCTGCAGTAATTTAAATAACATTTTCTAATACTTTCCCTCAGATAAAATGTTAAGCTAATTGGCCTATAGTTTTCTGCTTTCTAATTTCCTTCCAAATAGGGGAGTTACATTCTGTATCTTCAATACAATGGGTCCATTCCTGAATCAGAGGAATTTTGACAATTAAAACCAAAGCATCAACGTGCTACATTTTTTAAGACCGGAGGATGTAGTCCATCATGAACTGTGCTCTTGATCCACAGCATCGACAATTTACTCACACCACTTCTCTGATTATGATTTTACTGAGTTCCTCCGTCCCTTCTATTTCTTGATTTATCGTAGCTCAATGACGTTACTTATACCTTTTATAGTGAAGACTAATGCAAAATAAAGTTTCAATTCCAATTATCACTGTGCCCTTTTGAGGGGCTGTTTATTATTTGTTTATTTATACCCCACCCTACCATGTGTTTACTGTTAGGGGCCAATACACCACCCCCAAAAGTGACTTCTTGCGTTTATCATTTCTCATTTCCATCCTAACTGCAATTATTTCCAAAACTATAATGATTGATGTCATTGAAAATATTTAAGCTGAAGCTTGTGGTTTATATATTAAGCATTGTCTATTAACTTCTAAAAGTTTTCCTAAGATAGACCACCAGTTTATATTAGTCAGCTTGCTGATGTTCCTCGTTCCTTCTAAGTTCTGTTAGCATCAATTGAATTTCAGATGACTGAAATTCCAAACAAAAATTGTATTTTGGAAGATGTATTAAGGGCTTAAAGATTTTAATAGAAAACATATCACGTACATTGACATTTATTCTTTTGTTATCACTCTATCTAGACCAAAGAAACCAGGGAAATATTGCACTTTCATTATACCACATGGCCTGATTTTGGAGTACCAGAATCACCTGCTTCATTCCTTAACTTCCTTTTCAAAGTAAGGGAATCTGGCTCATTAAATCCAGAGTATGGACCTATAATGGTTCATTGCAGTGCAGGGATAGGACGATCTGGCACCTTTTCTTTGGTCGATACTTGTCTCCTTCTGGTAAGTGAATTTTGATATTCTGTATAGATCCCTGACAGAATTCAGGGATTGGTTTAAAAATTTTGCCTTTCAACAAAGAAATGACAGATTATGACTGCGCACGTGGAAGGAAATTTGTTTGTTAAATTACATACTTTTCTTTCTGGACACGATTCTCAAGACAAAACAGCATATTACCTATCTGCATATTATAACCAATTCTGCTGCATACTTTTCTGATCATCATCGACCAAGAAAGTCTAAAGAAACCAGGGAGAAAATAAGGAAAAAAACAACTTGAGTACAAATCACATTAAAAAAATTCATTACTGTTTGAGAACCCATCTTGACTAAAGGAAATTCATTTGTGTTAATTTCTGAATAGCCTCTGAAGAAAATGTTGCCTCAAGCTCAGTATTTTGCATAGTAAATATTTCTGTGACAAGGCCATCGATCCAGCAATCAATTGTTAGTAGAGAAAACAGTATTTTTTTTCATCCCCTATTCCCAATTCCTTCTCCTCCGCCGCATCTGCTCCCAGGATGACGCATTCCACTCCCGTACATCTCAGATGTCCTCATCCTTCAAGGACCGCAACTTCCCCCCCCCCCCCCCCACTGTGGTCGAGAACGCCCTCGACCGTGTCTCCCGCATTTCCCGCAACTCATCCCTCACGCCCCGTCCCCGCAATAATAACCAAAAAAGAATCCCCTCGTCCTCATGTACCACCCCACCAACCTCCGGATCCAACGCATCATCCTCTGACACTTCCGCCATCTGCAATCTGACCCCACCACCAAAGACATTTTTCCCTCCCCACCCTTATCTGCTTTCCGGAGGGACCACTCCCTCCGCGACTCCCATGTCCGCTCCACACTCCCCTCCAGCCCCACCACACCCGGCACTTTTCCCTGCAACCGCAGGAAGTGCTACATCTGCCCCCACACCACCTCCCTCACCCCAATCCCAGGCCCCAAGAAGACTTTCCACATCAGGCAGATGTTCACCTGCACATCTGCCAATGTGGTATACTGCATCTGGTGTACCCGTTGTGCCTTCCTCTACATCGGGGAAACCAAGCGGAGGCTTGGGGACCGCTTTGCAGAACACCTGCGCTCAGTTCGCAGCAAACAACTGCACCTCCCAGTCGCGAACCATTTCAACTCCCCCTCCCATTCCTCAGACGACATGTCCATCCTGGGCCTGCTGCAATGCCACAATGATGCCACCCGAAGGCTGCAGGAACAGCAAATCATATTCAGCCTGGGAACCCTGCAGCCCAATGGTATCAATGTGGATTTCACAAGCTTCAAAATCTCCCCTCCCCCCAACCGCATCCCAAAACCAGCCCAGCTTGTCCCCACCTCCCTAACCTGTTTTTCCTCTCACCTATCCCCTCCTCCCACCTCAAGCCCCACCCCCATTTCCAATCTACTGACCTCATCCCACCCCCTTGACCTGACGGACCTATCTCCTCCCTACCCCCCCACCTACACTCACCTTTACTGGCTCCATCCTCGCCTCTTCGACTTGTCTGCCTCCTCTCCACCTATCCTCTCCTCTATCCATCTTCTATCTGCCTCCCCCTCTCTCCCTATTTATTTCAGAACCCTCTTCCCCTCCCCCATTTCTGATGAAGGGCCTAGGCCCGAAACGTCAAGCTTTCCTGCTCCTCTGATGCTGCTTGGCCTGCTGTGTTCATCCAGCTCCACACCTTGTTATCTTACAACTAAGGTTCCACAGGTTATGCTAGCAGGCTTGAAGCAAGCTTTTACGGCCAGCATCATCATTATCACACTCCACATTCCAGACCATGATTTGCTGTCAATTCAGTTAATACATAGATGAAAATATCTAAGGATCAAATTCTAAAAAGTCTGATTCAATTTTTTTAAAAATTCTTTATAGGACACGATCAATATTGTAGATATACATTGTATAACTATTGGTCACCGGGTCATTCGCTTTCTTCACTTGCACCTCAAAACACAGACACGTTGACTCTTCAGTGCATTTGTATGATTGTGTGCACTTATTATACAGAAAAACTGTAACAAGAATTAAGGATACTTCATCCCAAAGTGCTCAAATGAAACTAATTGGAACTGTATGACTGAACTGTGATTATCTTGATTTAATCCCAATGTTTGCAGATGGACAAGCGGAAAGATCCTTTGTCTGTGAATATTAAGGAAGTTTTATTAGAAATGAGAAAATATCGTATGGGTCTCATTCAAACAGCTGATCAAATGCGTTTCTCCTATATGGCTATTATTGAAGGGGCCAAATTCATTATGGGAGACTCCTCTGTACAAGTAAGTACTTCAGTATGTTTAATTGATTTTGATCGTTAAGTGACTCTTACAACAGGATACAGCACTTCACGTGCAGCATAAAGCAAATGTACCAGTAAAATAAACAAAATTAAGATTTAACTGTTAATACATAATTTACTTCTCTATGTATTATTACTGGACTTGCAACAGTCTAGACAAATGCATTTAAATTGCATTACAAAGTAATAGCATTAAAACCATTATTGTTAAGTGCTTTATCCAGGTGACAAAACTTTTCGACAAAGGACCCACTTAAGGCGAGGGCCTGGCTTGACTATTAATCCAGAAACTCTGCTATTGTTTTGGGGACCCAGGTTCGAATCCTGCCATGACAGATGGTGGAATTTGAATGTAATAAAAAAACAATCTGGAATAAAGAATCTACTAATGATCATGAAATCATTGCCGATTGTTGGAAAAGCCTGTCTGGTTCACTAATGTCCTTCAGGGAAGGAAATCTGCTATCCTCACCTGATCTAGTCAACATGTGACTCCAGACCCATGGCAGTGTAGTTGACTCTCAGTTGCCCTCTGAAATGGCCTAACAAGCCATTCAGTTGTACCAGTCGTTACAAAGTCTTGAAGAAATGAAACTGGATGAATCATCAGGCTTCAGCTTAGGCATTGGAAAAGACTAGCAGAAACAGCCCTGTCAACCCTGCAAAGTTCTCTTTACTAACATTTGGGGGTTAGGGCCAAAATTGGGAGAGCTATCTCACAGACTTGTCAAGCAGCAGCCTGACGTAGTCATACTCATGGAATCATACATTACAGACAATGTCTCGGGCATCACCATCCCTGGATATGTCCTATCCAACTGGCAGGACAGACCCGGCAGAGGTGGTGGCACAATGATCTACAGTTGGGAGGAGTTGCTGTGGGATTCCTCAACATTGACTCTAGACCCCATGAAATCTTGTGGCTTCAGGTTAAACATGGGCAAGGAAGCCTCCTTTTGGTTACCATGTCGCGTCCTCCTTCAGCTGATGAATTGGTACTTCTCCACATTGACCAATACTTGGAGGAAACACTGTGGATGGCAAGGGCAGAAGTGCTACTGATGGAGTTTGTTGGGTCCTAAAGGACATGCTGCTAGACTGGGTCTGCAGCAAGTGGTGAGGGAGCCACAAGAGGGAAAACATACTTGACCTCCTCCTTATCAACCTGCTAGCTGCGGATGAGTCTGTTCGTGACAGTATCGGTGAGAGCAACCACCACACAGACCTTGTGAAGACAAAGCCCCACCTTCACATTGAGAATAACCTCCATCATGTTATGTGGCACTATCATCGTGCTAAATGGTACAGACTTCGAACAGATCTGGCAGCTCAAGACTGGGCATCCATGAGGCACTGTGGGCCATCACCAACAGCAGAATTGCACTCCACAATCTGTAACCTTATGGCTGGACATATCTCCCACTCAGCAATTACCATCAAGACAGGGATTCAACCTGATTCGATAGAGAGTGCAGGAGGACATGTCAAGAGCAGCACCAGGCATACCTGAAGATGAGGTGTCAACCTTGTGAAGCCACCAAACAGGATTACTTGCATGCCATATACCATAAGCAGCAAGTGATGGACAGAGCTAAGTGATCCCACAACCAAAGGATCAGATCTAAGCTCTGGAAATGGCAGGACTGCAATCATGAATAGTGGTGAGTGATTGAACACTTCACTGAAAGAGGAGGCTCCACAAATATTCCCATCCTCAATGATGGAAGAGCCCAGCACGTCAGTGCAAAAGATAAAGTTGAAGCTTTCGCAGCAACCTTCAGCCAGAAGTGTTATGTGGATGATCCATGTCTGCTTCCTTTAGCATTACAGATACCAGTTCAATCAATTCGATTCACTCCATGTGATATCAAGAAATCGTTGAAGACCCTGGATACTGCAAAGGCTACGGACCCTGACAACATTCCGACAATAGTACTGAAGACTTATGCTGCAGAACTTACTGCTCCCCTAGCCAAGCTCTTCCAGTATAGTTATAATACTGACATCTACGCGACAATGTGGAAAATGTACGGGTATATTCTGAACATTTAAAAAGCAGGAGAAATCCAACCTTGTCAATTACCGACCCATCAGGCTACTCTCAATCATTAGTAAAGTGTTGGAAGGTGCCATCGACAGTGCTTTCAAGTAGCACTTGCTCAGCAGTAACCTGCTGAGTGATGCCTAGTTTAGGTTCTGCCAGGGCCATTCAGCCCCTAACCTCATTACGGCCTTGGCTCAAACATGGATAAAACATCGAATTCAAGAGATGAGGTGAGGTGAGGTGAGAGTGACAGCCCTTGACATCAAGGCTGAATTTGACAAAGTGTGACGTCAAGGAGCCCTAGCAAAAATGGAATCAATAGGTATCAGGGGCAAACAGTCTGGTTGGAGTCATCCTTGACACGTAGCAAGCTGGTTGTGGTTATTGGAGGTCAGTCATCTCAGCTCCAAGACATCTGTGCGGGAGATCCTCAGGGTAGTGTTGTAGGCCCAACCATCTTCATCAATGAAGCTGCTTCATCAATGACCTTCCCTCCATCATGAAGTCACAGTGGGGATGTTCGCCAATGATTGCACAGTGTTCAGCACCATTTGTGACTCCTCTGATACTGAAGCAGTCCATGGTCAAATGCAACAAGATCTGGCCAATATCCAGGCTTGAGCTGACAAATGGCAAGTAATACTCACATCATACAAATGTCAGGTGATGACCATCCACCACTAAAAGACAATCTAACTACTGCCCCTTGACATTAAATGATGTTACCATCACTGAAGAGCCACCATCACACCCCCTCCCCAACTTAATCAATATCCTGGGGCATTATCATTAATCAGAAACTCACCTGGACACTCTACATAAACATAGTGCTAACAAGAGCAGGCCAGAGGCTTGGAATACTGTGGTGAGTAACTCCTGAATCATGCCTTGTAGCTAGTGGACAGGCTTTGGGGAAAGTCAGGAATGTGATAGAATACTCCCCACTTGCCTGGATGAAAGCAGCCCGAACAACACCGCAGAAGCTTGACACCATTCAGGACAAAGCAGCCCACTTGATTGGCACTATAACCACAACATTTACTCCTTCCTTCACCACTGATGCTCAGCAGCAGTATGTACTATCTACAAGATACAACCCAGGAATTCACCAAATAGCCTCAGACAGCACCTTCCGAATCCACGACCACTTCCATCCAGAACAAGAGCAGCAGATACATGGGAACACCACCACCTTCAAGTTCCTCTCCAAGCCACTCAACATCTTGACTTGGAAATATATTACTGTTTCTTCACTGTCGCTGGATCAAAATCCTGGAATTCCCTTCTTAAGGGCATTGTGGATCAATCCACAGCAGGTGGACTGCAGTAGTTCAAGAACGCAACTTACCACCACCGATTAGGGATGGGTAATAAATGCTGGCCAGCTAGCAACACCCACATCCAGCAAATGAAAAAAATCTCTATCTTTATGAAGCTATCTTATTTAGTAAAAGTAGTGGCAAGCCTCTGTCAGCATTTCCTTCTGTGATATGGAAATGAAGACCCGTCAAGTGATTTCAGATCCAACTAGAGTATGGATTTATCATACTTTTTTTTTTCTTTCTCCCTTCAGCAGTTCTTAAAATAAGAATTTGAACAGTTCAACTATTTTCCTTAGCTTCTGTGAAGCACAATGTCCATAACTTGACAAGAATTGCATCTAATATAACAGACTCACTTGAGGTATAGTGATGGTTGGCATAGGAAATAAAGCATTCATTTTGGTTTTGTGGAGCGTACTGATCTGAGCCTGGGGTAATATTGATATGGTACAGTGTCAGTATTCTATTTAATTACAAGATGAGTGAGTGACTGAAAACTGTTTAGATAGACTGTAGGTTAGTTATCTGTGGTGTGGATGGAGCCTGCAGAACAGGAAGGTCCTGACCTTAATCCCTAGAGATTGTTCAGTTAGCTGGTCTCTGTTGAGCTATTAGTGGAACAACTAAAATTAGCTTTCTGTTCTGAAGAGAAATATCGACTGCTTCTGCATCTGATTCCTGTGCAGTGATCTCATCCTCACAGAAACTCTGTGCCTGTAGATATTTGGGTAGCACAGGATTATGCTGAACTGTGTTGTTCCTATTCTCACAGCCAGCTATCCACATTTTAAACTGCGTTTGAGGGGTGACTTTAAAGAAGTTTATTAAATCTTGAAGGGCATGGATAGGGTGAATAGACAAGGCCTTTTCCCCAGGGTAGGGGAGTCCAGAACTAGAGGGCGTAGGTTTACAGTGAGAGGGGAAAGATTTAAAAGGGACTTGAGGGGCAACTTTTTCATGCAAATGGTCGGTGCATGTATGGAATGACCTGCCACAGGTGGTGGCGGAGGCTGGTACAATTACAACATTTTAAAAGGCATCTGGATAGGTATAAGAATAGGAAGATTTTAGCAGGAAATGGGACTAGATTTCTTTAGGATAGCTGGTCATCATGGACGAGTTGGGCTGAAGGGTCTCTTTTGTGTGCTGTACATTTCTGACTCTAAGCATGATTGGATTGTATCGAACATGAGATGGAGAGTGAAAATTAATTGAATGATTACCTTTCTTAAAACCAGTTTGATTACCTTTTTAAAATGTTGTGTTCTTAATTTAAGGAACAGTGGAAAGAGCTATCAAATGAAGATCTTGACCCACCTCCAGAGCATAGTCCTCCACCCCCACGGCCTCCAAAAAAGACAACTGAGACACCAAACGGTAAAGCACCGGATCATAGAATGTCCTTCACTGACCCAAACGAGAGAACCTGTGAGAAGAAGCAGGAAGAAAGTCATGATGGTATAATGAATCAACTTACCAGTTCGAGATCAGAAAGGTATTTGGAAAAGCTAATCTACTCAGACCAGTTTAAAACAATTTTAAAATTATTGAAGTGGATATGTTTTTATTTTCCTTAAGTCATTATTGTATGTTTGAATGCATTCTGACATTTCCATTGTTAAACTTGAAAGCTGGTGTTTTCAGAAGAGAGATGTTTAAATTACATGATACATATTACATTAGCGTGACATAAAAAGGAACTTCCTGAAAGGTGCTTTTGGAAAAACTAACTAACCACTTTAGATTTAGCCAATCATGAATCAACAACTCTCCATTGCAACAATGTTCTTTGAAAAATCTTGGCTCAAGTAAAGCAGTAGGCAGAGATAAAAGGTACTGCAGATGCTGGAGAATCCGAGATAACAAGCATGGGGCTGGATGAACACAGCAGGTCAAGCAGCATCATAGGAGCAGGAAAACTTGACGTTT
>JAHRHZ010000087.1:17240257-17369301 GCA_024137785.1 Ginglymostoma cirratum
TGTCTGCCTCCTCTCCACCTATCCTCTCCTCTATCCTCTCCTCTATCCGCCTCCCCCTCTCTCCCTATTTATTTCAGAACCCTCTTCCCCTCCCCCATTTCTGATGAAGGGTTTAGGCCCGAAACGTCAAGTTTTCCTGCTCCTATGATGCTGCTTGACCTGCTGTGTTCATCCAGCCCCATGCTTGTTATCTCTTAAAGCAGTAGGCAATTAGGTTTTTGAAAGTTAGTGAAGCTATATGTTGTATTTGACTGGTAACATAAAAGTCGATGCATTCAATAAATAGTAATTAAAAGAAAAATGATTTAATCTTTTATACAGCTTTCTTAGATCAAAATTTGAACTTCTTATTCCACCTGAGAAAGTAAAATTAATTTACTTTTTATTTATCAAGGATAATTTTAGCTCAGGCTGCAGCTGCCTTAAATTGGGATTGGCGTGACTGTACAAGATCCTTTTGCATATTTATCATTAACCAAAAATTGTAGGATTTGTTATTGTTTTGTGGTGGCAATAGGGTCTTGGTGTGATTAATCAGCAGCAGCTTGAAGTGAGGTTTTAAAAAAACAATGTGTCTCTTTTTACTCGCCTATTCTTTTTACTCGCCTATTCTTTTTACTCGCCTATTCTTTTTACTCGCCTAGTTATAAAAATTGCTTCAGGCAGTTGCTACAGTGGTCAGATAGTGGCATAGTGGTGATGTCAGTTGACTAGTAGTCGAGAGGTCAAGGCTAATGCTTTGGCAGCATGGGGTCAAATCCCGCAATAACAAATAGAAATTAAAATGCAATTAATAAATCTACAGTGTAAAGCTAGTGTCAGTAATAATAGCCATGAAGTAGTCATTTGTGAAAACCATCTGGTGCGAAATGTTCTTTTTAGGGGATAAAATCTGCCATCCTTAGCTGTTGTGACCTACATTTAACTCGAGACTAATAGCAATGTGGATGACTCTTAAATGGCTTCGTGAGCCACACGGTTCTCCTGCAATTCGGGATGATCAACAAATGCCTTGTGTGCGATGTCAAATCCATGACAAAATCAAGACAAAGGTTGAAAGTTTACTTAGCGTTATTCCTAATGGTCCAGTATTTCTATCCAGTGTGTAAATGAATCATGCTGACCAAGGCATATGCAAGTTGCATGCTCAACCTGTACTGATTCTGGTGTCACAATGAAAGGTGCACTCCAATTGGTTGTAAGGATAAAGTTTAAAAAGGGGGAAACGGTTGTCCTGCACGTGCTTTGGATTATTATTCAGCAGTCCCTTTAGAAATACAGTTGTGTGCCAACAGTGGGTAATAAAATTGGGTGTGGCTGTGGTGCCCCTATGAAGGCATAATGACTACGAGGATACCAGGCACACAGTCATCTCCCTGTCTTCCATTGTCAAGATGATTGTGCAACTCACTGCCCTACCAATTAAGGGCCATCTTTCTTCCACGTTTGCTGCTGATAATGTAAACAGTGGGACTACAAGCAGCAAGCAAGAGAAAACCATGCTTTGGTTTGAAGAAGTGTCTCCTTGCAGAATCTTTTACATGTATTTAGCCACATATGGACTACCAGCCGTGGGCTCCATTGAAATTCTTTGAACTACAGTCTGGACAATAGGCCATCTATTGGATAAGCTTGCAAAGCTACATGCTTTCTCTACCTACTTCGCTGTGCTGTCTGGCATTAACAAGTTTATGCAAAAGGCATGAGTAAGTCCTTCACTCAACCATGTCACTCGTTGTAGACATAGCAACTAATCAGTATTAAACATTGCCAGAAGAAATGAATCCGCACCCGATCTGAAAGTTGATGGCCCTATATGAATACAACTGGTTGGGGTTCTCCTTGTTGCTGAATGTGTGTTCACTGATTTTTAAAAAAAGTGTTACGTGAAGCATTGAGTCCTCGAATGGCAGTTGTAGCGTTAAATCAATATAATGTACTGATAAAGAGTTCAACCTGCTTCTGGAAAATTCTCGGTGCTTGTGGGCTAATGCCGTCACCAGTAAGGCATCTGGCACAATTTGTAGCTGAAATATACATGCTTGCGTGCTTAGGGTGCTTTTTTGGACCCCCAGCTAAATTTCCCATAATGTTTCGTCCTGCTGCACAGATCTCCAAGGTCCATATGTGGCAGCAACTCTCATAAGTAGAAGTCAATGCGAGGGAACATTAACTCCAAAACCTCTCAGTACACAAAAACAAGCACTGTGCATCCATATTTGGTGCAAAATTATTTAACTATACTTCTAAAGTGTGAAAAATTCAAAACCTTTTAAAACTAATTTGTATCTCTTTTTCTCTTGGGGATGGATTCTGGTAGTGTAGACTCACCATGGCTTATTTATCGTAATTAAATAATTTGTGGAATTTTGTAACAAACGTCTTGGGGGTAAAGAACAATACGAAGTGTCTGCATGCATGTTATTTATATTTTTCACAAATATAATTTAAGATCGTTCTATGACCGTCTTCTCTCTGCAGGATAAAGATACTTTCGGTTTCGAGATAAGGGTCACGGGAGGAGATATATATATAAAATGCACTTCTGTTGACATGGTGTTCCATTGTTAATTATTTGAACAGCTGCATTCATTTCAGAATGCGTAGCTGATGAAGCAAGTTGAGCAGTGATCCTGCTGTACCTCTGGGTAGATGACTCACCTGAGTTTGAAGGCTGTGAGTTCAAGCCCCTCTCTGGAGACTGAAAGCACAAAATCTAGGCTGATGCTCACGTTTCCTGTGTTACAATAGTAACTACACTTCAAAAAGAAAACTTTTGTTATGACATGTTTTCGGATGGTTCTTAGCTAGTGAAAGTTGCTAGAAAAATGAGGTGAAGCATGTTGGAAGTTTTTGGAAATGATCAGCCATTTCCAATTATGGTGGTTTTGCATGGGGCTGTAATTGAAAAGAAACCTGATAAAATATGTACATGACCAATAAAACTCTATGGTGCAGTTGTCTGTAGAACTCATTATGAGATGATCAACAAAGTAGATTAGGGGGTTTCTGTAATTGGCACCATGTTAATTTTTTTTTTTGGATATGTTGTACAGTACAGCTGATTATTGCAAAGTTGTAGGGCCCATGTTTATAGTTTTGAGGCTGGATTGCAAGGGAAAAACATCGCTGGTGAGATCATTCGGATAAAATAACTTTTTTTAAAGATTCATCGTTATCCTGTGGTCTACAGCATATCGTTCAGATTTATAGATCTTTAGTATTCAAGCAAAATAACAAAACAGTTTTGTCTGTGTTGGAGTGTGTGTTCTTTTAATGTTGGCAAAGGTAGAATCTTTCCAAAAATGCACATTCTGTATCGTGGGGATACTTAATTCATAATTGCAATGTTCCTGCTAATTTTGCCATCTGACATTCAAGTATGAGAAATTCTTGACATGCATTGAATTTTTTTAATATATCAGATGTAGATACCTTCAGTAAAATGTAAAACATGCATGGTTCTCAACTGTTTTATTTTGCTTTCCTTTTAGTTCAGAACTAGAACTTCGGAAGAGGCATGTTGGCGAAAGTGCTTCAGTGCCCACGCAGATGAGTAAACAGGTGAATCCAGGAAGAAGTGAAGAGGATGAGGTGGTGGTGGAAGAGAAAAACTCATGGTCACATTGGAAACCTTTTATGGTTAATGTATGTGTGCTCACTGCTCTTACAGCTGGGGCTTACCTCTGTTACAGGGTATACTTTCATTGACAAATACTCCAGAGATAATGTATGTATTGCAGTACAGTAAAACAGATAAAATATTTGCTGTTTTGAAAAACTGGAGGGTCCATGTCTTAAGAAGCAAACCTAGTTTCTGAGGCTGGAGCTTGGGTGCGAATTATAGGGATATGATGATAATGATGCACTATGGTTTGTTGTAGTTCCATGGTCCCAAGAGCATAACAATCAAATCTCAGGGCCTTGAATATTCAGGAGAAAGCAGTAAAAATGCCAAATAGCTCTTTATTTTTAATGTGTGTGCGTGCGTGCAAGTGTGCTGGGGTAGGGCACAATAATATTGTATACTGCATTCTTTTGATATTGAGAAATTAATCATGTTCAGACATAATCATATCCTGTAACCCTGGTGTACTTAATTCATAATTACAATATTAGTGTACGTTTTGCTGTTCTTACATCCAAATGAAAAATGCCCAATATGTTCTTTAGAAACATGATGTAGCATTTATGTTAAACTTGTGTTTTCTTCCCAAACACCTTTCAGTAATCAAAAATATATCTTTTCTTATGGATTTTGGGATGTGTCTGCGGTGAAATTGCATTAATCAAAGCAAAGCTTTGGCTTTATCTTGCTGCTTTCGTTAAAACAGGTTTGTTAAGAGGCTTCCACTGCTGCTCAGGGTATCTCAGCAAAATAGACCTCTTCAACTGTATCTGGTAAATATTTTGCATTACACATGTTCTTGCTCATGCACAGACCATCATAAAGCAAAGCAAATTAACTCACATTTAGCCTTCCGCTTATTCAGTGACTGTGTAATGGAGGAGGGGTAATATAAAATACAGACATTTCCACCAGCATTTTTACAGCTGCACCACAAAATTTAAACTGCTATGTTTGTAACTGAATATTTTTTCACTCCATATTTATTAGTTGTCAATCTTTTAACCACCAATGTATTACAAATATAGCATTTTTCTTCAACCTTGTGACAAAGGCACATAGACAAGTTTTAAAAAAAAGATACTTCACGCCCGTACTGGAAACTGACTGCCAACTGCCCTCTAGAATATAGGGTACCAGTGCTTAATGTGAGGGAAAATTGTAAGTAGTCAGTGTATAGTCTGTTGTCTTCAGAAAATAAAATAATTAACATTTTTGGATCATGTAATCAAAATACAGGGATACTAATGATATAAAATAGAAGATCATGTGTAAGCTATAGAATTGCTTTTTAGAATGATTATTAATGGTCTGGATGTATCATGTATCCTGGCAGTTGTACATTGAATACCAGTATAGTAGAGTGCATGCAGACTCCATTAGTGTCATTTAAATATGTAATTGCTCAGAATATGAAAGATGTATATCTTAATTACTACTGTGAACATGTGTAGCATACATTGAAAGTCTTTGCATGATTGTTCTGGTAGGTAGTAATTGCAGTGGTTCTGACACTGACAAGTTATTCCTTCAGTGGTTGATTTCTCTGGTGGGTTTTTATATAAAAGCTAGCATACCTGTGTTTCCAATTGTGTGTGTGTGTGTGTGTGTGTGTGTGCGAGATTGAAATGTCACATTTCAGGTAGGTAGGATCAAGTCCACACATTCCAAATTGCCTACAGGGCTTGTTCATGTCTTACTTCCTGTTGCCTTAAGCAAGGCACAGTTCTACAGTTGTTTAACTTTGCGAGATAAGGTTCAATGTTTGGAGGTTTTTTTCAAGTAGTGGCTCTGAACAAGGCTGTATTCCTGTACTGAAATATGACTGGCTAATCTGGTAACTTCCTCCATTGTATAAATTACCAGGTTTTTGACTGATTTGAGGCACTTTGTAGAGTTTCAACCAAAAAAGTCTACATTTTAATAGCCTACATCAATGTTAAATCCTCAGCACTGGGGTATTATTTGAATGCAATCTAATGGAAATGAGTAAATAAGCTCAAATTGTAAGATGTTAAATTAAAAGGCTCTTGTATAATTATGTAGTTATGGTGTATTTACAGAAAATTAAAAGTTGGGTCTGGTATACCTCTTAAAAGACAGAAGATGCTAAATAGCTGCTTTAACGTAAAGGAGCTATTGAGCTGCTGTACTAAATGCCTTAATTAAAATGCTCCTTGGATCTTGCTCTTTCCAGAATAGTCATGCCAATAAGATAATTAAACAGATTAAACAATTAGACTGTGTCATTAAGTGTTTTGCACATTTTGATACGATGAACAGATTGTGGACCAGAAATAGAGTGTAAATTTTCCACAAAAGTGATCTTTAACAATTTAATCTAAGAGTTGTTGTGCTTCATCTCCACCAGTTGGAAAGGAAGGATGGTGCACACCACTGTAATTTTTAGCACTCTGCAAATGCCCATGTTCTACCTGGATACTCAGCATTTGTTGCCCATCCCTAATTGTCTTTGAATTGATTGAGTGGCTTGCTGGGCCATTTCTATCTGCAGTGGATCTGAAGTCACAAAGACCATGCTGTGTAAAGATGGCCAATTTCCTTCTCTAAATGAAACTTACGAGCCAGATAGGTTTTAGGACAATCAGTGGCAGTTTCATGGCACCATTATTGATGCCAGCTTTTTCTTTTTTATTCATTCACAGTGGGGCATTGCTGGCTAGGCACTATTTATTGCCCATTCCCAGAGGGCAGTTAAGATTCAACCATTACTGTGGGTCTGGAGTCACATATAGACCAGACCAGGTAATGATAGCAGTTTCCTCTCCAAAGGACATCAGTGATCCAATTGGATTTTTCCGACAATAGATTCATTTCATTATTGGACTCTTAATTCCAGATATTTATTGAATTAAAATTCCGCCATCTGCTGGGTGGCATTCAAACCCAGGTCCCCAGAACATTACCTGAGTCTCTGGATTATTGGTCCAGCGGTAATACTGCTAGGCCATCGAATCCCCAGATTTTATTTGAATTTAAATTTCCACCAATTTCTCTGGTGAGATGTAAAGCCAAGAGCACTCATCTGGGCCTCTGGGTTTCTAGTCAGCATTACTACTAGGTCATTGCCTCCCCTAGTTATGCACACAAAATTTTGGAATTCCAATATATTATCTCAAACCAGTGGACAAATACGTAGGACCTGGATCTTATGGAATGTCAGCTATTTGAAGAGTAGCACGTCTTAATTATGAAATAACCTCTTGCCTTCCCAAGACCCTTCTGTGATGCTGACTAAATGAGGAAAGCAAGGCAAAAGGTATAAAATGATTGAAAACATATATGAGTAGTTTGATCAGTTTGGTAATATTTTTAATTTTATAAATCTGGCAATATGTGCAGTTGATCAATACAGTGACACCAGTTCAATATGGAAACTTAATTCAGCCTTGCTTTAATTGGCAGTGATCGTTATTCTTACTAGCAGCAAATTTAGTTGCGACTTATTAAAATATCTTTCCATTATCAGTATTTGTGCAATGAACCTCATGTAATTGAGATACTTCAGTTTATTCAAGTTTAAAAAAGAGCTTGGTCAAATATGTGAAAGTGTTGAAAAGGTGAATTTGGTCCAGGATTTCTAGCAGATTTTGAATGAACAAGTAAACGTCAGTATTTGAATACCATAGTTTATTGTTCTGAAATCTTGAGTTTGAAGGTTTAGGGCAATGCAGAGTTCAGCTTTAACAATCAGTTTCCCAAAGGAAGTTGTGGACGAGAGACAAGTAGTCAACATCGTAGAAACTGACTTGTAAACTCTGCATCGGCATTCATTTGAATCAGATATTTTTCGACAGGCTCATTCCTATCTATCTGTGGAGAACTGAAGCTGGTCATTCACAGAGCCTTACAGTACTGGGTTGTGTAAAAGTTTCAGCAGTAGTCACGAGTTTTTGTGTCATTTGATCACGTTTTGTCATCCATCCCAATTAATAAAAAAAAATCAACCACATTGCTCTTAAACAATAGTCACATGTTTATTAGAGTGTAGTTCAGTTGTCTGGTTTCTATTACCTTAGAACTTGAAGAGGCCACTAACTCAAGAAGAGTCTACCTTCTCATCTTCTATTTGGTTACCATAACCATAAGAGAGAGGAGTAGAATTAGGCCATTCAGCCTATCATGTCTGATCCCCAATTCAATCATGGCTGATACATGTCTCAACCCCAATGCTCCTACCTTCTCGCCGTAATCCAAAATCCCCTTACTATCTATCAATAACCTATTTATTTCTGCCTAAAAGATACACGGTGAATTGGCTTCCACAGCCTTCTGCAACAGTGAATTCCACGGATTCACCACCCTCTGGCTGAAGAAATTTGTCCCCGCTATATATGTTGCATTGGGCTGATCTGAAGCACTGTGATTCAAAGGGTTGGCCTTGGTAGGGTAGTAGTCCAGTTGCTCTGAGAACCTTTCTCGGGAAATCTAGTGACAAGGTTGCTACCTGAAAAACTTGGATTTTATTTAGCCGGTGGTTGTTTTTGCGCGTCGGTTGCAGCAGACATGGCTGACAGGTTTGAAATGTGCAATTTAATCAAGCTGAGGCTACGCAACAAGATCTAAAGTACTACACCATCTTGAGAATAGATTTGTTGATGTGAGCTGTTAAAAGGAACAGGGCATTATTAATCGGGTAAACAGGTTTTTGGAAGCTGACCAGAAGTCAATTTTACTAAATACCTAGATACTGCATAAGTGGCGAGAGATGATCTTCTAATGCTCTGTGTCAGAGTACAGAAGCCAATGATTAGCTAATGGGTTTTTCCACCATAACCCCCTCCTAAAACTCAAGCCTTTTACCTTAAATCTATGACCCTAGCTATTGACCCTTCTACTAGCGGGAAACTGTCTTCCTATATCATCTGTCTATACCTCTCTCAAATTTATAGACCTCATTCAAGTCCCCCTTCAGCCTTCTCTGCTTTAAGAGAAACCACCAGCCCATGTAGTTTCTCTTCATAGCTGAAACACTCCAGCCCAGACAACATCCTGGTGAATATCCTCCACACTCTTTCGAGTGCAGTCTCATTCTTCCTCGTGTCATTTATCCATCATCTTCCTGTGCTTGTATTCGGTACAAATAAAGGCAAGCATCTGATATGTTGTCTTAACTGCGTTATCTCCACCTGACCTGTTGCCTTCAAGAATCTGAATCTCATTGATCTTCTGTCCTCCCTATGATCCTAACATTCATTGTGTATTCTCTTGCCATCCAAAATGCATCACCTCACTCTTTTTTTCTGGATTTAATTCCATTTGCCATTGTTATGCCCATCTTTATTGCCCTACAATCAGGCTTTCCTACTTGCTATTTACCACACTACAATTCTCATGTCCATCCAAACTTATTGATCAGACCCCTCACATTCATGGTTTAGACATGAATTCATATTATAAACAGCAAGGGACCAAGCACCACATCCTACTGCACCACTGGATGCCGGCTTCCAAAAACAGCCTTTGACCGTGATGCTCTGCCTCCTGCCCCTAAGCCAAATTTGGGTCCATTTT
Organism: Ginglymostoma cirratum; assembly: GCA_024137785.1. Classification (NCBI taxonomy): domain Eukaryota; kingdom Metazoa; phylum Chordata; class Chondrichthyes; order Orectolobiformes; family Ginglymostomatidae; genus Ginglymostoma; species Ginglymostoma cirratum. The sequence continues at coordinate 17,249,421 of JAHRHZ010000087.1, forward strand.
GCCAATTGCCCTGGATTCCATGGGCTCTACCTTCTTGCCCAGTCTTCCCATGCTAATCCTTGTCGAAATCGCTACCGAAGTCCATGTAGATCACGTCCACTGCACCACCGCCATTCACACCTCTAGTCATCTTTTTGACCCCAAATGCTCTGACGTAGATTTTCCAACAAGTGGCTGCTCCCAGTCTACTTTAGCCAAAATCTGTCTCATTGTATTAAAATCAGCTTACTCCCAGTTGTGAACTTTTATTTGTGGTCCATTTTTGGCCTTTTATTTCTACCTTGAATGTTTGGGAGTTAAGAGCCCTCTCATCTAAATGCTCTCTCACTGACGCTTCTATCACTTGTCCAGCTTCTTTGCGTAAAATTAGATCCTGTTTCTTTTATGACTTTCTACATGCTGGCTTAAAAAGGTGCTTCTGGATATATTTTAAGAATTCCATCCTCGATAAGCCTTTCACTTTGTCTGTCCCAGTTAATTTGGGGAAGTTGAAATCTCCCACTGTTTTATTAATTTTACACTTCAGTAATTTGTCTGTATGTCTATCCTTGCACCTCTTTCTGACTATTAGGAGCATATGATAGATCCCCAAACATATGATTACCTTTTTTTTTTGATTGTGGGTGCTATCCATTTGGCCTGAATTGAGAGCTTACAAGCTATCATCCCTCCTTATTGCTGTAATTGACTCCTTGATAAATATTGTGATACCACCACCTCGTTTACACCCCTGTTTTGTCTGAAGATTCTGTACCCAGGAACATTAAGCTGTCAGTCCTGGCCCATCTCAACCATGTCTCCTTACTGCAGTTCTGTCATATCAGTACCCTCAGTATTATTCAGTACCCTCAATTCATCTGTCTTACAAGACTCCTTGTATTTAAATGCATCCAACTTTGCCGAGCTTCCTTTGTTTTAACTTGACTCTGCACGCTGTGTCACTTACTTGGCTTTTCTTCTATATTGGTCTGTACATCACCTACTGTTCTACCTCCACTCCCTATCACATTCCACTGCCAAATTAGTCCACACGCCCCTCTGCAAAGATATTGATCCTATTGTGATTCAGGTGTAACCATTGGATTTGTAGAGGTTCCATGATCTCCAGAAACAGACCCAGTGATCCAAATCTAAAGCCCTCTTTTCTGCGCTGACTCTTCAGCCATGCATTCACATGTTTATCCATATATTCCTATTCTCTCTAGCATATGGCACTGGGAGTAATCCAGAAACTAGACTGCGGCCTTTGAGGACCTACATTTCAATCTACTACCTAGCTTCCTAAATAAAAACCAAAAGAACTGAAGATGTTGTAAGTTAGAAACAAAAACCGAAATGCTGGAAAAGCTCAGGTCTGGCAGCATCTGAAGAGAAATCTGAACTAATGTATCGGGCCCGGTGACCTTCCTCAGAATTAGCTTCCTAAATTCTTGTTGCAAGATCTCATTCCTCTTTCCTCCCACGTTAGTACCAATGCAAACCACAACCTCTGACTAGCCTCCCCTTTCAGAATTTCCTGCACCCATTCAGTGATATCCCTGACCCTGGTCACAGCTGGGGCAACATATCATCTTGTAGTTATGCCTGTGGCCACAGAAATCCCTGTCTGTTTAACTCATTCCTTTTTGAAGTTATTCCCCTGGTGCAGTGTCGGTGTTGATTGCTGAGAATTTAAAACCTCAGACCTATTTCCAAAAGATTGTACATTTGTTTATTTGATATTGTGCATATTTTATATTGGCAGACATGATGGCCTGATTTTCCCCAAGTTTGGCAAGCTTGATTTTTGTTTTGGACGATACTGATTTAGATAGAATTGTGTTCAATTAGTGTGGTAGCTGCCTCAATATAATTAATATTAATATTCACCTTCTATTCATTTCATATGATATTCTCTAATGTATCTTATACATTAGTAGAAATCTGTGTCCCAGTATAACTACACAATTACATTTGATCACACTTAAAAAGAATTCCAGCTTAGATCTTGCTAATTTGGACTAGAAAATTAAGCTAAAATCAAACATAGTCATCTTTGGAGTCTTATCTGTTTGTATGTCAGTGTATGGATTTCAAATAAGCTGTTGAAAGTAATATTTTCTCCTCACCAAACCATTGGCCAAAGTAAGCTTCTGATTCCATGCCAGTAATTACTCCAAAGTGTAACATGCACACCAGCAATGGAGTGGTAGGAAAGTGCAAAAAGAAATTTGTTTAAAAAGTATTCTGTTGTAAACATTACTTGCCATCTATTGCAATGTTCAGAGTTCACAACTTAATTGTCATTTTAAACAAAAAAAAATTTTGGTCCAAATATGTTTGTTTTTTTCCCTATATAGTGTTGCAGTTTAGTGAATGATGTGAACCAGCATCCGTTCTAGAAACAGTATTGTAGTAGCTATTATCTGTAACATGGCATCGGAGTTTATCAATAGATCATAAAATTATGCAAAGGTGTGTTTCTCTGTGTAATTAAATAGATTTTTATTTTTTGTACTTTTAAATGGATGAGGAATAGGGAAATCTTTTCAGTATTTTGTTTGTATGGCCTTGCCCTTACAATTCTTATGTCTGGTGTTGCAGAGAACCCTTCAAGTTAAGAACATAAGTACTACTGTTCTCTCTTTCTCCTGTAGTCTTCCCAGCAATGTGATTGTTAACTTTTTCTTTTAGAAACAAATTCTGTAAGATCACACTAATTTGCATAAATTTCAGGGATGTGTCTGACTTAACTGGAATTATTTTTGTTTTAATTGATGTACTTTTGGACCAAATGCATACAATTTTTTTTAAAAATCTACCAACTTGTTTTCATTGTGATATGTTGAACACAGCTTATTTTTATAAAATTTCTCAGTGAAACTGTAGCTTTTAATTTAAAATGATAAATGAATTGCTTGCACTAAGCGTTTGTCAATAACTTGACTTCAAATAAAACCATAAAGCAGCAAGTTTGATCATTTGAATGTCCTCTCCTAAGTGCACTGCCAAACAACTTTGAAAGCTAAACATCCCACTCCTAGAATTATGGAAAACAAACTGTGCTCCGTTTTTGTACAATCTAGTTTCTTTATTATAGGTAAATTATAGGTAAGCACTTGGGAGCTAAAAGTTGCACTTTTCTGTATCAATCTTAAAAGAAAACTAAGATTCACTGACTTTTTACTTGAGCTGGTCTGATCTTTTAACATGTTCCTATTTGACTGTTTCACATTTTTATTAGCTTTTTGCCACAGAAGTACTAAATAGCTTCATGTATTTTACTGTACAGTATCTTATGGACTAAGAATAACTGTATTGCTATTTTCCAGGTAGCATTAGCTACTTATGCATGTATTGATATTGTTTGATTTTCTACGGTTTTATATTGTTCAACCATTTGACAAGAAAGAGGTCTGAGGCTTTTTAAGCATTTACAGACTTTGCAAAACCATTTAAAATTTTACCAGCTGGCTTTCACATGCACCACATTAATTTTTAATTTAAAATAAAAAAACAAATTGAAAACAAATCTTTTGTTTCATCGTGGTATATGTTATACTTTAAATAGTAAACTTCAAGACCTCCAGTTGTAAATTCAAAACTTTATCTATTTTTAAAGCATTATCAAATAAAGTTGTTGCCTTGTTATAAAGCTAGAGTATGTATCAGCCAGTTGTCAACTAATAATTGGGAAAATTCTTGATTATTTTCAATCTTTAGAATTATTGATTAGGGGCTTTTTGCTTAATTGGCACAACTTCTTCCTTTTCGGTTCCATGTGTATTACCCCTTCTGTTACCATGCATTCATTAACATTCCACAGCCACGCACAAAACCTATTGACTATCATGTTTTCTGTTGCAACAAGTTTAAGGACCTTTTTTTAATGGGGTGTGGCAAGCCCAACATTTACTGCACATTCCCCCTTTGCCTTTGAACAGTGTGTTTTGCTAGATATTTCACAGGGCAGTAAGGAGTCAACGACATTGCTGTGTGTCTGAAGCTATATGTTGATTAGACTAACTGAGATGGAAGATTTTGTTCTTTAAAAGGCGGTAGTGAACCAGATAGGTTTTTACTGCAACCAACTGTAGTTGTCATGGGCACCATTACTGAGGTTCTGTGTTGACTTTAAATTCCACTGAGAAGATTTCGGGGCCCTTGGACCATAGTACTTTCACAAAAAAAGTACTGTTTTCAGGTAAACAGATCGTTTCCTTTTGGAAACAACTTTTATTACCAAAGTCTACAGACAAATGAACCAGAAAATTTTAAAATGCATTACGCTTGTTTCTGACATACTTGTGACTCCTGAAAATTTAAGTTAACAGCTGCACATAAAAATATATGCATGGCTATGTTGTTTGTCAACATCGTGACTCAGCTTTACCCTTTATCGCATGCTTACTCATCTAATCATCCCATTGATGTTAAGCTCTGGATATTGCCATTTTGATTGAAACTAGATGGTGTGTTTACTTGGTCTGCTGGAATTAAAGGTATCTGATATGTCGATTTTTCACTTCAAAGAGCAGCTAAACCACCTGAAATACTATGTTGAAAAGAGCCTTCATCCATAAAAGGACCACAGGTATCACTCTCCATTAAGGAGATGTAATTGCTTATGTAAGGCTTAAGGTGAGGAGATAGCCATGAACAACTACAGCTGGAACAGAGATTGAATTTATGCTAATGATCTTTATTCTGCACCATACTCTAGTCGTCTAGCCAGCTAAGCTAACCAACTTCCACAGAGAGTGGTAATGAGGTGGAACATGCTTCCTGAAAGGGTGATGCACGATGGACCATGGGAGAATAGGGTACATCAGGAACTAGTAATCGATGCTCTTAGGGGCTGTTTTCGCATTAAGGCAGTTATGCTCAAATTGGGGTCAGTCGAGGAGCATCCTCAGTGCCCATGATTTTCTTCCTGGCTCTTACCCTTGCCCCTGTTTAGAGTATAAATGATTAATCATTTCAAAAGGAAATTTATCAGGCTCTTGAGGAAAATAAACTTGCATGGTAACAGACAGAGAACAAGGAGTTGAGACCGACTTGAATTTCTCAACAGGCAGCTGAAATGGACTTTAGGCTGAATGACTGTGCTATCCTGCCTGTGAGTAATATTTTTGATCATGTTTAAAGAACAAATATGTTTGAAAAGAACTCAAAGCTTTTACTTTTCATAATTCAGCTGTTGTTTGTGTCTACATTTTATGTTTATTTTTGGTTTTTCTTTTGCAAGGAGACAACAATCTGAACTGTAGGATTCAGACAGCCATCCTTTTCTAGGGAGTCTCCAGATTTCTAATCCTGTTCTTTTATCGAAAATCTAGTTGTTTGCCTGAAAATGAATTTGGTTAATCCTTACATGGAAATGGAGACTGACTGAAACCAGTTTTGTTTGAACTAATGGTTGAAATCAGTTGGAAGATGAAATGAGAGTGTTGGTGTTACTGACTCCTCAAATGGTCAAAAATCTAATCTTGGCGTAATCTGAACATTTGCATTATGATCATGTGTTTTTATAATCATATTCATATACAAACTTTTAACTGCTTTGGATACCGACAAAACCCTCCCCTGCACATTCAGTGTTTGCCATTTGGCTCTTTTTAAAAAAATTGACCTACAAAATCTTCTAAAATTTAAGAAATGTTAAGTAAAATTTTATCATTGTTACTGAAATTTGTTACTTTAGGGAAATTACTTTTCTAATGGTAATGATATAGCAAGGACATGTGTGCTTCCTTAAACCATTGCGTTTTGCGCCATTATTAAGGCACGCAGGGAGGAGCTATTGATTGAAGCTAGATGATTCTCAGCTCATTGTTCTGTATTGACTAAACACAGTTTATTTTTTTTTAAAGCACTAGCTGCCTCTCCACTCAATGTGTGATACATATTACCTTCCTCCCATTCCATTTTGTTTCTAGACAATTTGGTAATGCTCTACTTAATATTTAGAGCATTAAAATGGCATCCACGTTGTAACAGATGCTTAAACCTTTGTAATGAGTAGTATAATTTTCGCCAATTTTTTGAAAGCATGCTGTCTGCAATGGCAATTTATTACATCAGCTGTTTCAAAAATGTAAAGCCTTTACATTTGCCTTAACTGTAATGAATTTTTGACACATCACAAAATTTGGTCAATAGATAACTGTTTTGTTCAAATTTAGGTCATTAAATTTCAAGTTTTGCCCACCATGATTGCTCTTGTTCTCAAAGCTAGACACCACAGGCTACTAGACAGTTTATCTTAAAAGCCTTTAAGTAGGTATAGCAGGAATTCTATTTTGGACAGACCCATAAGTTTATACAGCAGAATATGGACCAGCAGTACTATACTGAAAAGATAATAAGACAGACCAAGATAGTTAAGGCTACACTTGTTGACATCGCCAATAGTACAGGTGATTGTTTTGAACATAACCTATAACTTGATATATTGGGGCCCTCAGTGTTTGCTTTGGAACATCAAGTACTGTTCTAGTGACCCCACCCCCCATCCTATGCTACAACTAATTGAGTACTCAAACATTATTCCAAAGTGCAAAGGTAATCCCCAGTTTCCTTTCATTCACACATATGCCATAAACCATTTTCCGCCTTTAACAGCAAGTGTGAGAAACTTGTAGACTTTTTCTTTGTCAGGAAGTTCAAGACAAGCTGACTGCCTCTGTACTTTCCTATCTCCTTATAACATTTGTCATGCCCTAATCTCTCAGTTTTTCTCTGGATTCTACACTACCTTCTGCCTTGTGCTCTACACAATCATCTATACTAACCACCTCTTGTTACTTGGAGATAAAAAAAAAATTACTGGAGAAACTCAACGGGTCTGGCAGCATCCGTGGAGAGAAAGTAGAGTTAATGTTTAGTCCAGTAACTTCTTCAGAACTGTTGCCTGCTTCTAACCTACCATCATCCTTTTCAAAATAAAACTCTTGACTTCTCCAGTCAACTAAAAGAAAAGATATGGGAAATTGACTGTGATGTAGTAAATCCAATTCTTTGTAATTAATTGTGCACGCAATATAATACACGTAGGGAAATGTAGAATGAAAATATGGCACGAGTGATAAATTTTCAATGGGATGAAAGATCACGAAGGGATCGGGGAAAGAGTACAGATATTTAAAAGCAAAACATAAAGTGGAAGAAGACAGACAAATATCAAAACAGTTGTCTTTAGCCATTGTCCTACCTTCTGCTGCAAAATTAGCCTAGAGGCTGCATGATATTTGGTGTTTTGCTATTAAACTTTCCACCTTCCCAATTTTATACAACCATATTGAATTTGGAAGATTAATTAATGAGAATAAATGCAATATGGCCCACTAATGATGTGGTCCATTTTGTTAACGGATATATATTTCACAAAGTTCTCTTTCTTGCTATGACTTGGATTGCCTAGAGTTCTCCTTTCAGGGATGTGTATGTTTGCCCTTATTTGAGCTGAATTTTCCTGTGGACTTTGGAGCTCTGCAGTCGGTACTAAATGGGTATCCCAATTCCACAATTGCTGACCAGCACCAGGATATTCCAAAAGGGTGGCAAATTAGCCATCTCCAAACCTTGACAGTCTTACTGGGAAGTCGTTGCTGCTGGGGCGGCCGGTTTGAGACAAATAGGAAAGCAATGGCCTAATGGCATTATCACTAGATTATTAATCCAGAGACCCAGTTAATGTTCTGAGGACCTGGATTTGAATTCCGCCATGGCAGATGGTGGAATTTGAATTTCAATAATTATCTGGAATTAAGGGTCAAATGATGACCATGAAACCATTACCGATTGTCAGGAAAAAACTCATCTGGTTCACTAATGTCCTTTAGGGGTGGAAATCTGCTTTCCTTACCTGGTCTGGCCTACACGTGACTCCCGACCCACACAATGTGGTTGACTCTTAACTGCCCTCTGGGCACTTGGGGATGGACAATAAATACTGGTCCAGCCAGCGATGCCCACAACACACAAATGAATAAATTTTTAAAAGTCTCAACATGAAGACATCTTGGGAGAGATGAACTTAAAATGAAAATCAGAGAAACCAAGTAGTAGACCCCACAGATCCAATGGAAACTCCCATGATGGCTTCCTGTAGTCCCTTGGACTGCCAGTTCCATAGAGCAGGTATTTTCCATGTGCAGATGACAAAATGTTAGCAGCCCTATTGCATCCTCATGAATAGGAGCCTTAAATATGTCAGCTGGCTGTTTGTTTCCACTTCATGAGTCGTCAATCCATCACCCTGCCCATTACTGGTAAATCTCCCCACTGCCAGGAATATGTTAGAGTGGTGTCTAGATCTGGCTGCCTACTATATTTCTGTACTTTGATACTGTTTGTGGCAAGCGACTAAGGAAAATTCCGAAATAACATTTTTAAGCAGTATAGGAATGAAGAACACCATGTGTGATATTGACTCTGAGTGATAAATAACTTTATTGTAATGTGTTGGATCACCATAGCATGGTGGCTTATCCTAGTTTTCATTGTTCCAAATTAACAATAAATGCCTATGGCAGTTTGTTTGTATGTTTCCCCTCATTGCATCCTATTACAAAATAATCCATCATTGAGATTTCAAACAGTTAGATGTCTACATCCATCACCATGTGGGAATCTCCAAACCAAACTCTCGGCTGCTTATAGAGTTGTGGGTCTTGCCCAGTAAACTGTAAGAGCTGGGGTTCAGTTTGGTAAGTGTTGAGCTTTAGGAGATCTCTGTTCAAGTCTCTGCAAATATACTGGTGGACTTTAACTTGCTCATATTGTGCAATTTACCCTCACAAACCCCCACAAAACAATGTTGCCCTTGCTCAGCTAATGTTGGAGCTTTGACTTGCAGGGTCATCAACCTAATGCAGGAGAAAACCTCGAGTAACAGTTTTACTCATGAAAGTAGAGCCTCTAACGGAGGATTGAGTTCATTCCAACATCTGTACATCAGACATTTCTTGCACAGTCCCCTCAACGCAAAAGTGACATCTTTGTGCTCTACTGAAACCTCTAAGAAGGATGACTGTTTAAGTGACAACCCCATATTTTAACACTGTCAATGCTCCAACTAAATATTTTGTTTTGAGTTCCAACTTGAAAGTAACAGACTGGTTTTGGAAGTCTGAATTTTCTCCTTTATCAAATTGAAGATTTTGTTTGTCAATTTTATTGTGAATTCTAAAAATTTACAATTGAACAAATGATACATTTATAACAGCAATACATTTTGGTAATGTGTATGTGTTTCCTTTTGTATTTTCTACTCAATTGACGCATTCTGAACTTCAGTATGTTAAGATTTGGGATTACCCAGTTTAATAATGGAATTTATGAAGAGACAAATGTATTTTACATGTCTAAATAATATTTGCAAGTTTAACAATTTTAAAAAGTACAGTGCAGCTACTTGGTACAAATCAGTGACCGAAATCTGACCACGTTATTGCACGCTAATATCGAATAACCACTTGTATAAGTCAGAAAAAAAAGTTGCACTTTGAAAATCTTTATACAATATAAACATGATGTAAGTAAAATTATTGAACACAAGCACATTATCTACAGACATCTGTTGTTATTAGTTTTGAAAAAGAACAGTGAAACATTCAGAGAATAGTAATTTCAGTAGTTGAATTTTGGTTCATGCCTTCTTCATACCATAGCATATCCACCTTCTCAAAAGCCAAACGACCTTTCTCACCTGCACAATGAGACGAATGGTAATCTAACGTGTAACAAAGCTGCACAAGTTGAACAATAAAATGTAGTTTTTGGTAGATATTTCATTAGTCTTACTAATTCATTGATTAACATCTGTCAGTTCAAGAGAATGTTGCTGATTTTCTCCGTAGTAAATAGTTAGCAACAGGGTAATACTTTAGTGCTATTAAGTGTAGTTAGTAGGTATTTTAGAGTAATTGTTCAATTTGTGTGTGATGAGCATGGGTAAGGTATCAATGGTAAATGATATTAAGATGGAAATAGGAAGCTTTTTAGATGGGTATTTGCAATTAAGTTTGGAGTTCATTAGTCACTAGTTAAGAGCAATCTAGTTTAGCCTGAGGCAGTGGCTGGGAATGGGGTGTCAAAGCTGATGGTTTTTAAACAATTGGCAGCACAGGAGCAGAAGTCGACCATTCAGTCCATCATGTAAAATTTGGATAGGGTTGGCCAGCCTTCTCCACTATTCTGTCTGATGGCTGATCATCTGTCTCAATAGCAGGCTCCTGCTTTCTCACAATACCCCTTTAATGCCTTTAGTATCAAGAAAGCTACATCTTTCTTTGTAAATATGTTTAGTGATTTGACCTCCACAGACTTGTGGTAGAGAATTCCATACAGTACATAACCCTCGTAGTGAAGAAATTTCTCCTCCTCTGTCCTAAATTGCTTACCTGTATCCTGAGACTGTGACCCCTTGATCTAGATCTCTCACAGGGGAAACATCAACCTTGTATCTAGTCTGCCCAGCGCTGACCGAATTTTGTTTAAATGAGACCCCTTCTCATTTTTCTTGTCTCCAATGAATGGTGTATTATGTTCCCAATGTTTGGCTGGAGGAAATTGCATCACCTCCAAAACCAAACGGTGTGAAAGTATAATGGGTCATTTCAAAGTAGTTAGTTTTGTGAAATATGGAAAATGATGTACAACACAAGAATTGCATTTATATAAATTATACTTGTTTTTCATTTTGGTTATCTTATTGGATTTACAATAAGCCTTGCACACAAAATGGCGTACATGTGACAAACTGTTCCAGAGGATGTTGAGTCTCAATTTGCAAATCTTATACCATTATGTACTTTTAAATGTTAAAACAAAAGCTCAGTGGGAATGACAATATTCGCAGGAGATTTCTCTCGTGAACGTTTTTACTAGTCACTTTACTGTTGGACTGATTTAAAAGTACAAACTATGCCATTCAGAAATATTGAGGAAAAATAAATTTGTGGCTTCATCAACACTGTAAATCTCGAGTAGTTTGGCCATCCAGAGTGGTAGGTTTGATCCCCAGGTATGTAAAGTTATTGACTAGGGCAGCAGTGTATAATTTCTGTGGTCCCTGAGTTAAACAAGAAAAAAAAGCTGGCCTTGTTTCTTGCTCCAAATCCTCATCTAGCCAGCTGTCCTGGTTTGTGCAGATTTTGTGTGTGAAGAGGTTAGGCTCATTGGTGATACGCCCTAAATAGAATAGATCACTAAGACTTGGTGTCAGGATTAACTTACGGAATAGTAACCGCTCAGAGGTGGTAACGTGTGCAACTGTACTTTTTGAAACATACTCAATAAGGAGGGTAACAAATTGGTGAGAAGAAAGGTGATTTTTTTTTTCAATATAATCATTACCAAAAGACTGGAGGGTTTCTTTTGCTGTTTCGCGCACATTCACTATTTGAGAGTGGCACAAGCTGGCAATCTGTTCAATGCTTTCCACAGCCTTGAAGGAAGAACAAATTGAGATCCCATTAGATACAATCTTTAAATTTGCTTTAAAACATTTATATGGTTCTGTTGCAACCTGAGCATCTCCCAACTGCTTTTTTGCATTTGCAATAATGCTGTAACTTTCATGAGCTGCCCACCATGCTGATTTGTACACCGTATTGCCCAGGCTGAAACTGTTTACCAGGTTTATTAACAGATGGTCAATAAAGTCACGCAACACTAAAGATACAAATACACATAAAGAGATTGAAAGTTCTAGTGTATTGATTTAGAAACATAGAAGTTAGGAGCAGGAGGAGGCCATTTGGCCCTCTGAGCCTGCTCCACCACTCATCATGATCATAGTTGAGCATTCAACTCAATAGCCTAATCCTGCTTTCTCCCCACAACCTTTGATCCCATTCATCCCAAGTGCTATATCTAGCCGCCTCTTGAATACATTCAATGTTCTGGCATCAACTACTTCCTGTGGTAATGAATTCCACAGGCTCACCACTCTGGGTGAAGAAATGTCTCCTCATCTCTGTCCTAAATAGTCTACCCCGAATCCTCAGACTGTGACCCCTGATTCTGGACACACCCACCATTGGGACCATCTACCCTGTCTAGTCCTATTAGAATTTTATAAGTGTCTATGACATGCCCCCCCCCCCCCATTTGTCTGAACTCCAGCGAAAACAATCCTAACCTAGTCAATCTCTCCTCATACGTCAGTCTCTCGATCCCCAGAAAAGGAGACCAAAACTGCGCACAATATTCCAGATGTGGTCTCACCAAGGCCCTGTACAACTGCAACACATCCCCGCTCCTGTACTTGAAACCTCTCACAAAGAAGGCCAACATACCCTTTACCGCCTGCTGCACCTGCATGCTTACCTTCAGCAACTGGTGCATATAGACGCTCGGGTCCCACTGCATATTTAGCTCCGTATCACAAGGATTAAACTGTTTGATTAAGCAAGCTGCTTAGAATACATAGATATGTAACCTTCTGACGAAAATATGGAACGGGGATATTATTTAAACATTTGGAGTAGAGTTGAGAGATGGACTTGAGCACGAAACCAGGAATGGCTAGTGTCAGTGGCCCAAAAATTCCAATGGGGAAATAGACATCGCAGCAGCAGCAGAGATTAGAGTCACATATTAAGACAAAGTGGAAAATCTCAATGCAGCTGTCACCTAAATGAAGTGTTGAGGAATTGACATTTTGACCTGGCACCTGGAGTATTTAAAAAAAAAACAAAGAAATGTCCCCAGCTCTTGAGTTAAAAGTCAGATTTTGGAAGGTTCAGTTTGACATGAGCCTAATAGTTGGTTATTCAGGAAAGCATAGAGAATTTAAAACATGTTCTAATTCCTGGGTGGTTATTGAACTCCACTCTGCCACTCAACACAATTTCTCACCTCCGCACACTACTACCCTATCACCATCGCCCTGACTTCGCACTAACTACTGTGGGCCTGATGACCCTGTCCTGTTCAGAGCTCGCTGGCTGCACCAACATTCCCACCATGCCACCCCCTAAAAGTGGTGACTTCACCAGACCTGGCACTATTCTGTTCACCCCCCCACCCCACTCCAACCACACAACACCCCGCTCACCCCAACCTCACCCTCAACCTACCGTAAGCATTTTTCCACTACCTGCCACCCTACTGACCTAACTGCCACCTTACACACTTATCTTCTCCAGTTCAAAGTGGCTGCAGAACCTTGAAATCATAGAAAACCATATTTACTGGATTCCTCTGTAGTGTTTCAGAAGTGAAGACTCCTGGATGGGAAATTTGAGGCGAGAGCTGATCTAAAGGTAAGTGTTAATATTTTGTTAGATACAGATCGGAAATCTATGCCAATATTTTTTGGCATGAAAAGATATTTTCATTTCACAGGTATTAAATTTTAGGCATCATGGTCTCAGCTTTCCAGCTGCATCTTATTGGTTTCTACTAGAGAAGGCTAATAGAAGTATGGAGGCATGCACAAAGTGCTGCATTCCCTTCTCAGTTCCCTTTCTACTCATGTCTAACGAAATTGCTTGATAGTGAGGGAAACTTGACTTCACCAGTGAGCCTCAGAGTCCACTATGCAAAATTTGAAGTGCTAGTTGGGGCAAAAAAAAGAGGAACTTGCACAAGTTCTCTCAATATTAATCTACCAAAAAAAAGCTTCAGGCAGTTCAACCTTTGCTTCATTGTTGCCATTCAGTAGGCTGGCCATGGCTTGCTAAAGGACATCACTGCCCTCAGTCAGGTATGCATTGCAAGAGAACCAGTTTGCCTCATCCAAGTCATCACAGTTGGAAATGCGACCAAGGTTAGCGGAGGTGTCTATAATCAGTGCAAGAACTGCCCTCCTAGATATTGCCATCACCACCACCAAGTTTAGAAAGTCTAGGTCTATAGTATTTCAAATTATCTCCAGATTGATCAGATTAAAGATCTACATTTCAAAGATGACCCAATAGCAGTGCAATTTAACAGTTAAGTAAATATTTGTCCCTGGCAGTATTTTTGCACTGTCTTTCCTTCTAATGAAGATGAATATAATTATTTTTATGACTCCAACTAATGAAAGGTTTCTTTATATTCACAAATATTGATCTTTCTGAATCATAATACTGAAACGAATAAAATGAAACATTATTGTTTTGAAACAAAACATTTTTTTCTGCTTATCAGTCCACCTTGTCTACTTTAAAAACTTATGCTTTGTATTTCCTTTCATTTAGTCAACACTGCTGCAAATGGAAATGTCTTAATAGGTGTATAAAATTACAAAATTAATATGCATTAATAATGAGTATAGGTACTTTTTAAAAAAATTCTTTGAAACGGTTTCAAATATATTTTGGTCCCGTCAATGGAAACACTAAATGTACGTAACCCTAACTTGCCTTCAGTTCTTTAAGTGCTATGCAAGCAGCTCTCTGGAGTTGTGTATCTTTTTCTTTCAAGGTTTCCGTGTAATATGCCAAAGCCTGCAAAAGGTGAAATTGGGACTTGTTAGCCAGTTCTAAATTGTTAAAATACAAACAAATTAACCAAATTGAATTCAGAATTCAAATACCATTGAATTAAATTTTCAGCACTGTTGATATAATTCGGTAATAGATGGAGGAAAATTTTGTTAGAGTGCATCGTTGTGAAATGTACTCTGTTCTATAGATTTGTTTGTGCAAGTTAGAGAAATTTTGTTTATTTTCAAAAAAAAAAGCCTAAGTAAATGGAAGTGTGACTGTTTAACAGCATGGCAAGTAGACGAGGAGACATGAGTGAAAATGGGACAAATTTAGGATTGCCTGAAGCAATTCATTACCTCATAGAGTGTGACCCAATACTTACAATCGTTCAATATGAGCGAGCAAGCAAGTTTGACAGACTGTCAGTCAAAGTAATAGAGTTGCTAATCAAAAGACTTCATTGTCTTTTTATACTCCTGACACAAAGTTAATATGCAAATACAACACCTTTATGAAAATCATGCGGTGTTTTGAACATGAGATGCCATTTTCACAAAACTAAATTGGAATCATACAAATGAGCCAGAAACTTGTGGTGATTAGTAATTTGTGATTCTTTTTCCTCATCATGAGATGTTGGCAGATTTCCACATTATTAATGTGCATTGTTCAGGTATTATTACTTCACCAAAAACTGGCTCATTATTACTCAGTACATTTTATAATTTTGTTAGTTACTTTAAAAAATAGGAACAGGAGTAGACCATTCAGCCCTTCGACCCTGCTCTGCAATTGAATGTGATCATGCCTCACCATCCAACACAGTATCCTTTTCCCTCTTTTTCTACATACCTTTTGATCCCTTTAGCACTAAGAGCTTTGTCTAACTTCATCCTGAAAACAGCCCCCAAGTACTTCATGTGGAAGAGAATTCCATAGCCTTACCACTCTCTAGGTGAAGAAGATTGTCCATATCTCGCTCCTGAATGGTAGGCTGGGACCCCAGTTCTGGGTTTTCTGGTCAACGGAACATCTTTCGTATATTCACTTTGTCTAATCCTGTTAGAATTCTGTAGTTTTCTGAGATTCTCCCTCATTCTGCTAAACTTCAGTGAATACATTCTTGACTGATCTAGTCTCTGTGTGTCAGATCTGCCAGGCCAGGAATCAGTCAGGTAAACGTTCGCAGTCATGCCATAGCCAGAATATCCTTTCTGAGATGAGATGAACCAAATCTGCACACAATACTCCAGGTGTAATCTTTCTAAGGCTGTGTACAGTTGCAACAAAACATCCCTTATGCTGTGCTCAAATCCTCTCACTCTGAAGGCCAACACACAATTTGCGTCCTTCACTGCCTGCTGCACCTAATTGTTTGCTTTCAGCAACTGGTGTCAAGGTCATCCAGGTTTCGTTGCGCCTCCTTTTCCCAATTTGTCACCATTCCGATATTAATCTGCCTTCCTATTTATACCAACAAAAGGAATAACCTCACCTTTATCCACATTATACTTCATCTGCCATTCAACTGGTCCAAATCAGACTGAAGTATCTCCGCATCCTCAAAGTTCACCATCCCACCCAGCTTTGTGTATCACCTGCAAATTTGGAGTTCTTACATATAATTCCTAACCTAAATCATTAATATATATTGTGAATAGCTGGGTTCCAAGCACTGATCCCTACTATCCCATTAGTTACTGCCTGCCAATCAGAAAAAGACTAAATTTTGTGTTTTGATACTGTTTCCTACTCTGTCAGTACATATCCCCAGTCCCATGTGCTTTAATTTTAATTGCTAATATCTTATCTGGGACCTTTATTGAAAGCCTTCGAAAGTCCAAGTGAACCACATCCACTGGCTCTCCCCTATCA
The DNA here is from genome assembly GCA_024137785.1 of Ginglymostoma cirratum. Taxonomy (NCBI): domain Eukaryota; kingdom Metazoa; phylum Chordata; class Chondrichthyes; order Orectolobiformes; family Ginglymostomatidae; genus Ginglymostoma; species Ginglymostoma cirratum. Next base: position 17,265,701 of record JAHRHZ010000087.1, read on the forward strand.
AAAATATTAGTTACGTCTTCGAAAAATTCCAGTCGCTTTGTCAAGCAAGATTTTCCTTCCCTAAATCGTTGCTGATCTGTCCGTTCCTGTCATTGTTTTCTAAGTACACTGATATTAAATCTTTTATAATGAACACTAACATTTTCCGTACTATTGACGTCAGGCTAAATGGTCTATAATTCACTGCTTTCTCAGTCCCTCTTTTTTTCAAACACTGGGGTACATTAGCAACCACCCAATCCATAAGAATTGTTCCAGAGTGAAATTTTGAAAGCTAACCACCAATATGTAGATTATTTCTAGGGCCACTTTCTTATGTACTCTAGGATGTAGATTATCAGACCCTGGGGTTTTATAGGCCTTTTATCCATGAATGTCCCTAATACCATTTCCCTACTACTACTGATGATGATATTACTAAACACAATATTCTAAATACTACACTAAACTTTGTAATGTAGCACAAATGACATCTTTCAGCGACTCCCCCATCCGTTCCACACTCCCCACTAGCTCCACCACCCCCGGCATCTTTCCCTGCAACCACATGAGGTGCTACACCCTCCCCTACATCTCCCCCCTCACCTCCATCCAGGATCCAAAAAAAACCTTCCACATCCGACAGATGTTCACCTGCACAGCCGCTAATGTGGTCTATTGCATCCGCTGCTCCCAATGTGGCTTCCTCTACATCGGTGAGACCAAGCAGAGGCTCGGAGACCACTTTGTAGAACACCTGTGCTTGGTCCATGACAAACGACAACACCTTCCAGTCATGAACCATTTCAACTCCCCTTCCCAATCTCTGGACGACACGTCCATCCTGGGCCTCCTCCACTGTCACAATGACGCCACCTGGAAACTGGAGGAGCAGCAGCACCTCATATTCTGCCTTGGGAGTCTACAACCCACTGGTTTCAATGTGGACTTAGCTAGCTTTAAGATGTCCCCACCCCCAGCATCATCCCATGATCAACCCTCCCTCTCATCCCCGCTTCCTTGACCTGACACAACCTATCCATCTTCTCTCCCACCTATCCACTCCTCCTACCTCACTGATCAATCCTCACCACTGCCAACCTGCACTCCCCTATCGCCATCCCACCTACCTTTCCCAGCCCCACCCCTCCTCTCTCTATTTATTTCAGAACCCCTTTCCCCCTCCCCCATTTCTGAAGAAGGGTCCTGACACAAAATGTCAGCTTTCCTGCTCCTCTGATGCTGTCTGGCCTGCTGTATTCCTCCAGCTCCACACTGTATTATCTCAGACTCCGGCATCAGCAGTTCTTAATATCTTTCAGCTTTTTTTTTCCTCCGGTTTTTCTCTTTCATTATCTCATTTTGTAAATAAATTCCTTCAATGTGGCTTACTTAAAAAAGATTTACATTTACATTGTGCATTTCACAATCAACAGTTATCTCAAGCTGCTTTTCATCCAATTAACTGACTTTTTGAAATGTAGGCTATTGAAATGTAGGAATATTACAGTTTTCTAATAAATATCTGTGGAATTCATGCTTTTATCCTGTTTTTAAACTTGCTGATTTTCAATATGTAAATAGGTATGTTTTGTACATAAAACTGTGCCTTTTTCACACAATTTTCATTCTGTTGCTGTATATTATCAAAACTAAAGGTTATTAAATTATTCAGTACTGGTTAGCTTGTTTACATTATTCAAGTCAGGCTAAAATACAACAAATTGTATATTTTGGTCCTTAAAATCTCCATTAGAACTATGACTGCTTACCTTTGCTCTAAAATTGTTATTTGCTGAAGCACTGCGAAGGAATGAGGTTACAGTTTGTGCAATCTTGGGGTTCTCATCTAATTGAAGAATGCAAATTGACTGCAAGGTTTGGTGCAGAGGTTGAAGCTCAGAAACTAACTTTTCTTTTAACTTTTTCAGCGTTTTCGTCTTCTGTGTAGTCTGTAGTGCTTCAGGGAGAAATACTAAAAATGTAAAGAGTAAAAAAAAATTTAAATAAGGCAACATAAACAGTTTAAAAAAAAGTTCAAAGATGCATAATTCAGGTTATTCTTCTTAGCCCTTTTGTATCCTTTTTTTTTAAAAGTTTTTTTTTAAATGTTCATTTTCCACATGGTTTCTGCAATGATAAATAGGAACAGGTACAGGCCATTCAGCTCCTTGAGTCTACTCCATCATTTAATCAAATCATGGCAAATCTGATTGCGGCCTAAACTCCACTTTCTTACTTGAGTCTCATAACTATTGATTCCCACATAAATCAAAAATCTGTCCAAATCAATTTAAATGTACCAAATAACCAGCTTCTTCTATGTTGTTTGGGAAAGAGAATTTCAAAGTCTGATGACCCTCTAAGAGACAAGATTTCTCCTATCTCTGCCTCAATGAGAAACTTTTTTTTATTCACTCATTTTAGACCCACATTTCTCACCATACAACTGAATGTAAAATTTTGTCATGCTATGATCACTTGTGCCTGGATTATTTATCAAGGTCAATAATCAACTCTGTCCCTTTGCACATCAATCAGTCCAATATAACATGTTCCATGGTTGGTCCCAGACTGCATTGTTCCAAGTAGCTGTCCTAAATATTCTCGACAAAGTCATCCTCCAGAATATCTTTGTTAATTTGCTTCATCCAATTATCTGAAGATTTAAAACATACAAATATTGCACTATCTTTCAAACCCCTGTTATTTATTGATTTCGAGTCAGAGAGCTGTTCAGCATGAAACCAAATTCTTCGATCTGACTCATCCATGCCGACCAGATGTCCTAAATTAATCTAGTCCCATTTGCCAGCGTTTGGGCCATGTCATTCTAAATCCTTCCTATTCTTATACCCATTCAGATGCCTTTTAAATGTTGTAATTGTATCAGCCTCCAGCACTTCCTCTGGCAGCTCATTCCATACATGCACCACCCTCTGTGGAAAATGTTGCCTATTAGGTCCCTTTTAAATCTTTCCCCTCTCACTTTAAACCTATGCCCTATAGTTTTGCACTTCCCCACCACAGGGAAAAGACCTTGGCTGTTTACCTATCCACGTCCCTCATGATTTTATAAACTTCTATTAGGTCACCCCTCAGCCTCCAATGCTCCGGGGAAATTAGCCCCAGCCTATTCAGCCTCTCCTTATAGCTCAAACCCTTCAACCCTGGCAACTTCCTTGTAAATCTTTTCTGAACCTTTTTGACTTTCACAACATCCATCCTACAGCAAGGAGACCAGAATTGAATGTAGTGTTCCAAAAGTGTCCTTACCAATGTCCTGTACAACTGCAATATGATCTCCCAACTCTTATACTCATTGCACGAACCAATAAAGACAAGCATACCAAATGCCGCCTTCAGTATCCTGTCCACCTGCGACTCCACTTTCAAGGAACTATGAACCTGCACTCCAAGCTCTCTTTGTTCACCAACACTCCCCAAGACCTTACCATTTAGTGTATGAGTCCTGCCCTGATTTGCCTTTCCAAAAGGTAGCCCCTCACATTTATCTAATTTAAACTCCATCTGCCACTCCTCGGCCCTTCAGCCCATCCGATCAAGGTTGCATTGTACTCTGAGGTAACTTTCTTCGCTGTCCACTACATCTCCAATTTTGGTATCATCTGCAAACTTACTAACCATACCTCCTATGTTCACATGCAAATCATTTATATGAATGACGAAAAGCAGTGGACCCAGCACCAATCTTTGTGGCACATTTATACTCATTTTTATTTTGCAACTATTGTCGGGCAGCCTGTAAACTACTTCCACCGGTGACATCCTTTTTTCAATCTGCACCCAAACTTATTCTATATCCTGATCTTCTGAACCAAGATCTTTTCTTACTGCATTCAGTTCTGCTATAACGTGTTCCAGCGATGTGAATTGGCTATAACACAATTGATGAAAAGGGGAACGCTATTTCTAAAACATGAACTTGTGTTGGCTATAACATGATTCCAACGGTGCACAAAAGAGTATGTGCAACATCGCATGATCGTTTCGCAGGCTTTGTCCTGAATATGTGCAATATTAGTGCTGAAAGAATCTGAAGACAATGGACCACAGCCATCCACTTCAGCATTAACTATTTTTCACCCTATACCTGCAACCACAACTACACCTGAAGGTGATGTTGATGATGACAATCCTCAGCCCCTACATTAACAACAGAGCAACCAGGATTTTGACTCAGTGACACTGCAGGAACAGTGATAGGTTTCCAAATCGGGATGGTGACTGGCTTGGAGGTGAATTTGCAGCTGACAGTGTTCCTATTTGTCACCTTTTTCTGTTTAAATGGTAGTAGTCATGTTGAAGTCTAAGGAGCCTTGGTGAATCTTGTACCTGCTACCCACTGCTGGTTGAGGGGGTAAATGTGGATCTTGTGCCAATCAAGTGGGCTACTTTGTCCTGAATGATGTCAAGATTCTTGTATTGTTGGAGCTGATTCATTCAGGAACGTGGGGATTATTCCATCACCCTCCTAAGTTTTGCCTTTTGGATGCTAGCAGGCTTTAGGGAGTCAGGTGTTGTGTTACTCACAGCAGCATTCCTGGCTTCTGACCTGTACTCAGTCATAGGACTTTTGGCTAGTCTAGTTCAGTTTCTGGTCAGTATCAAGAAGGTGATGGTTACATTCTATTTTTTTTGTTGGAGATGGTCATTGCCTGGCACTTGTGTGGCACAAATGTCAAAATCTACCTTTTTACCATCTTCTCCTACTCTAAGCTAATTTGCTGGTCCATTCTTTGGCTTGTATGCTTTATGCCTTCCCGTAAGACCCTGGCTTCCATTACTCATAACAGGACCTTCTATGAAAATTATTGCTTTGTTCTTTCATTTTAACTATCCAATTCTCCCTTCATGTGAATCCTGTGACCATCATCCACACTATTTATTTCTAGCCATTATGGGACTTGTGCTTTTATATTTACTGTTATTTATGTATAGAAGTTCAAATTATATTCAAACTCCTATGAATCATTCACATTGAACAATAAGGCTATTAAGGGTATGGTCTTTTACTAATCATTGATTATATCCTGGTTTTGCTGAGAAGAGCTTGAAGTCAGCATTTTGATCTCATCATTGGGTAGTGCCTTTCTTCTTGATAAGTGATTCATCCCATCTTCTGCGGAGAAATTTTAAAAATCAAGAAAAATAAACCTGTCTTCTATCAATTCACTACCGTCTTTTCCTTGCCCTTTTTCAGCAGTTTTAATGCCAGTCCTGTTTCCTATTGCTTCTGCTCTTCCTATATCATTTACATTGATAACTTCCAATAACATGAAATCTTAGCACAGAAATATTTTCCAAGACACCTCACTGATGTGTAATTAGACAAAAAAAAAAATGCCAAGACAAAGAAGGACATATTCAGATAGGTAGCCAAAAGCTGAATGTGTGATTCCTTGTGTGAAGGTTGGACAAATTGAATAATAGAGATATTGACTCAAAAAGTAGGAAGGATATGTTGAGCCTTTATAAATTTCTGGTTTGGGCATAACTACAGTATTACATCCAGTTCTGGGCACCTCACGTATGGAAGACAGTGAGGGTCCATGAAGAGTCATTGAAAATTTACAAGAGTGGTTCCAAGAATGAGGAATTTTAGATACTATTTTAACGTACAGAACATGAATTTGTTCTGCTTGGAATAAAGGAGATTGCAGAGAGATCTGTGAGAGGCGTGTAAGATGATAGGTTTAGGCAAGGTACAAACAAAGCTGTTCGCATTCCATGGTTGATGCAATTAACTTTTGCTCCTTAAGGACCAGGAGAGACCACTTTAAGATTTTGGGCAAAAAATGCAAATGATGGTGGTAGAAGCAGAAAGGATCAATCATTTCAAAAAGAAATTGGTTAGGTATTCAAGGTAAATAGAGTTAGAGTTACAGAGCTATGTGGATATAACGAGAGAGGGACTAATTGGATTGTTCCTTGGGGAGTCAACGTGGACTTGAAGGTCTGAATGACCTCACTCTATGCCATTTAAATATAAAGGAACAGTTTTGAAAGAAAACAGTTGAAGTATGTTCGAAAATGCTTTCCTGAATGTGTTGGCTTTTGGGATATTTTTGAGTTTAACGAAATGCAATGGACTGAGCAGAAATACCTCTCAAAACTGGCACAATTTGCACCTGGATCACCAATCTAAAAGACAGATAAAAGCGTGTGTAGGGATTGAATTGTATAAAAAAAGTATCAAAATATTAACATTGATTAATATTAGATCAGGAATGCAGAACCAATTCAACAGTGCTTTGAGCTGTGATGGCTACAGTATGTTTAAACTTAATCTCAATCCACTGAAATCTGTTTGACACACAACAACATAACTAAAACTCTTGTAAATCAAACATGAATGCATCAAATCATAAATTTTCTGCTAAATCAATGACCGCATACTCAAATTTCAATGCAAACAAATAGCTTTTTTTACTCATACCTTCCTTTGCAAGTCTGGTCAGGTGTGTCCCCAGCTGAGTAATATTGTACTTCTTCACATAGTTGAAAAACTGGAAGATTGTCACTATTTCCTCTGAGACATTAGGACACAGCAGTAATTCGCAACAGCTGACAATCTGGTACAGAAGTGTTCTGAATACTTACAAAAACATGAAAATTGTAAACATTTAAAGATTCTAATCAGACTGTTATTGAGATGAGTTCTTTGACCATGTAAGATCAGTTAAAAATGTATGTAGGATCAGCTGTGAAAAAGGATTCAACTGATAGCAATTTACTGGGTGAGTGGCATCCAACTGTAGGTGCTGTTTATTATGTACGTCTAGGACGGCTTCCTGAAACAATATGTAGATAGCCCAACTAGGGAAGGGACTGTACTAGACCTTGTACTGGGGAGTGAGCCTGGCCACTGATTGAAGTTTCAGTGGTGGGGAAGGATAATTACAATAGTATTAGGCAGGAACTGGAGAAATTAGTTTGAGGGCAACAGTTGAGAGTAGATCTGCGTCTGACAGTTTGGAGTCATGAGGCTCTGGGAAATGCCTGATCAAGTCTTAGGGATTTATCTACTGTAATATGTTTTAATACCTCCAGCCCCTCCTCTTCTGTAATATGAACCCCTTTTAAAACATCACTATTTATTTCCCCAAGTTCTCTAGCTCTCATTTATTTCTCCAGAGTAAATACTGATGCTGAATATTCATTTAATATCTCCCCCATTTCCTATGAGGATGAAAGGTAAGGATGGGAAGCTTTGACAACCTTGGATGATAAGACATATTGAAAGTTTAATGAAAAAGGAAGCACGGTTTAGGAAACTGAAATGAGACAAGGCCCTTGAAGACTCTAAAGGAAACAGGAAAGAATCAGGAATTAGGAGAGCCTAAAGGCGCCGTGATATGTTCTTGGCAAGTAGGATTAAGGAGATTAACGGGGTTGGGGGGGGGGGGTGGGAAGGGCGGGTGTGGAGAGCGGGGGCGGTGGGGCGAGACCAGGGGAGGTGGTGGAACAGTTTTTCTGACTGAAGCACTGTGACCAGTAGTGTTCCACAAGGATCAATGCTGGGACCTCTGTTGCTTGTAATATATATAAATGATTTGGGTGAAAATGTAGGCTGATTAGAAAGTTTGCAGAAGGCAAGAAAATTGGTGGAGTTGTGGATAATAAGGAAGGTTGTCAAAGGATACAGCAGGATATAGATCAGTTGGAAAGTCAGGCAAAGAAATGTCAGATGGAATTTAATCTAGACTAGATTGAAGTGAAGCATCTTTGGAAGGTCATCTGCAAGGGAAAAACGTACAGTTAATGGCAGAACCCTTTGTATATCAATGCTCCTAAGGGTTCTTAGAATCCAAGTCCATAGTTCCCTGAAAGTGGCAACATAAGTGGATAAGATGGTAAAGAAAGCATGCTACATGCTTGTTTTCATCAGTCAGGTGTATAAATGTTGGTAAAAGTCATGTTGCAGCTCTATAAAACTAGTTAGGCCAACTGTATTAGAGAGAGGTTGGACAAACTCAGATTGTTTTCATGTTGGAGGCTAAGGGGTGATCTGATAGTATATAAAATTGAGAGGCATGGAATGGATGGATAGTCAGAGTCTTTTTCCCAGGGTGGAAATGTCAATACAAGGGCACATTGGTTGAAAGTGAGGGGGTAAATTTAAAGGAGATGCTTGAGAAAAGTTTTTTTTTACACATGTGGTTGGTGCCTGGAACACACTGCTAGGTTTAAGAGGTATTTAGACAGCCACGTGAATAGGTAGAGAATAGAGGGAAATGGACTATGTGCAGGCAGATGGGGTTAGTTTACAATGGCATCATGATCAGCACAGACATGGTGGGCCAAAAGGCCTGTTCCTGTGCTATACTGTTCTGAGTTGTCTGAAGACAATGGCCTGACTTTTTTTTTATGACCTATGGTCTTTGATACTAGGCAATTTATACAAGCTTCTGGTTTAACAGGGTTCATGAGCTCAGCCACACATTGAAGGAAGACGATTTATAACCACAGGCAAGTATGATTTGTGTACAAGTAGAAGCTTTAAAGTAATTACAGAACTTAATTTATTTCCTTTTCAAGTGACACAATTTGGTTATCCACACTAGACCAATCCACTATGACACATTGCTAACTTGAATTACAATGTTGATTTTTTTTTTTTAAGTTTAGTTTCTATAGAATGTGTGGCCTCAAAATTTTACTTAATGTTATTTGACTCTGGCATAAATCTGTCAAGTTAACAATCAACTTTAACAACTGCACAGTCTTACTAAATAGTATATTTTCTGCTTTGTAACATAATAGCTGTTTTTGTCTGTTGTCACTTTTGTAGTTTACTCCCATGGCCATCAGAAGGACACATTCTTTCATATTTCAACATAGATTTCTGTTGAACCAAAGATGATGGCACATCACATTGTAAAATATGTAACTACTGTGCTTTCCCCCACCATAAACTTTTGATGAAAAGAACTTCATAACATTCTAAGAATACATAACAAGTTAGTCATTGTTGAATGAGAAAAGGCAGGTTAATTCATGCATGAGTCTCTTCAATGTGTACTGGCTTGCTTTTATATAGTTTATCTTTGAATTTCTCAAATCCAAGATGAGCAGTTGCTTTATTTTCCCCAATACAGCTGAATGACGTAGTTAGCTAAACCTTGGCTCTAATTTCTAACCATTTCTAAGAATGTAATGCAATAATCTTCTATACTATTTACTTTGTTACAAGAATTTTGAGTAGTAGAACTGTGACAGAATTTTTCTTTAAATTTTCATGGATTTAGGAGCAAAAATGAGCACACATACTTCATAGTACAGGCTCAAGTTTTCATTCTTAGCATTTCTAAGCCACCAATAAATAAAGGCCCCAGAAAAAAATATAAAGATACTGAAAATTTTAAAATATAAACGTGCTGGTAATAGTCAGCGGGTGAGACAGCAGCTATCAAAAGAGAAACAGTTAACATTTTGGGTTAATGACCTGACGAAAGGTTAATTGTATTTTTCTCTCTCCATATTTGCTGCCTGTTCTGAATATTTGCAGCCTTTTCTGCATCATTGCAATAAAAGGGACATATATAAAATTTGTAAATGTCTCAAAGGATTTATGGCATTGTAGATAGTAGAGACAGGAATGGCGAAGATATTAATAGTTGAACTGAGGAGTAGAACTGTAACAGGTAGATTCCAGCGCAATTTAAAGTTAAACTCATCAGTTTTGATTTCAAAAGAATAGATTAGTAAAATGTGAAATGAGGGTGCAAGAATGGCATGATGATGAATAAGAAATTGCTAAGAATACACAATGTAACAAGACTACCTGTTAAGAAGTCTAAAATAAAAGGTTCCCTATCTGAACGTGTGTAGCATTCATGAAAAAGTAGCAAATTCATAGCATACGTGGAAGTAAATGAATACTATCTGATAACTGGTATGAAGGCATGTTTGCAGGATGAAAAGGAATCAGTCCTGAATATTGGAAATATTTGACATTCACGCAAAATGGGAAGCTAGTAAAAGTGGAGGGGCAGCACTGTTAATTAAAGATGGCAATTGTATTTCTGAGATGACGTTGTTCAGGAGATCAGATGTAGAATCAGTTTGAATGGAAATGAGGAATAGAAGGGGAAGGAAGTTACCAGTTGTAGTGGTCCACAGGAACCCTAACTAATCACAACATGGGATAAAATTCACAAGATGATATATTGAGTGTTTGTAATAAAGGGATGGCAACAATTGTGACTTCAATATATCATAAAACATTAATTACTTCAATTTGCATATAAGTTCAAAAAATCAGATTGGCAGTAGTAGCCTGGTTGAGTAGTTCATAAAATGCTTTTGAGAGTTTCTTTAAGCCACACATTTGGAAATGTCCAGAAAGCAGATGACATTGGACTTTGTATGGTGTGATGTGACAAGATTAATTACCTTAGAATAAAGGCACTCCTAGTTGCAGTGACCACAATATGATTATATTTTTTTGCCCAGTTTGAAGGGAGAAGATTGGGTCCAAGTCTAGTGGCTTAAACATATGTGCAACAATATGGATATGAAAGTTGAGTTAGCTGAAATGAACTGACATATTAAGCTAGGTGAAAGGCCAATGGGCACAGTGGCAGATATTTAAGGGATAATTCCTAGTACTCAAAATAGGTATAGTATTAACTTAAGAAAAATTTTTAAAGAGAAGGCCTACAATCCAAGGTTAATTAAAGAAGTTAAGTATTAGTCTTAAGTAAAATAAAAACTGCGGAAGTGAGTAGTAGGTCAGGTGTTTAGTCAGAATAATAAAAAAAAGAGATTGACTAAAAGATTAATCAGAAGGAAGAAATCAGCCTATGAGAGGAAGCTAGCTGGGAGTATAAAACAGATAGAGAGTAATTCTACAAATGGGCATGGAAAGAAGTCCAGTGAGTTTTTGGTCCTCAATTTGAGCATGACGTGTCAATTGTCAATCAGAAGGAAATGGCAGTTTTGTGTCTGTCTTCACAATAGAGGGTACAAAATACATTCCAGTAATAGCTATAAATTATTAGGTGAATAGGAGAAGTAATTCCACGAGATTTCTAATCCTAAAAAAAGTGAGACTAAGCAAACTGGTAGAGCTACACACTGACAATTCTCAAGGTCCAGCTTGACTTCATCCTTGGGCCCTATAAAAAGGTGACTAATAAGTTAGTGAATCAGCTGGAATTCATTTTCCAAAATTCACAAATGTTCAATCAGATTCAAAAGTCACAAATTTAAACCCTCTATTCAAGAAGGGTGGGAGACAGGAAATGAGGAATTATAGGCCTGTTAGCTTTGTGCCTGTGATGGGAACGTAAAGATTATAGCTTTGCATTTTTTTTTCAAGAAACACTCAAGGTAATTGGAAAGAGTCAGCATGGTTTTGTCGAAAGGAAATCATGCCTAACCTATTTATTCCTTCAACCATCTCCAAAAATGTGCTGTAGATAAAGGGAACCTGTAGATATACTGTACTTGGATTTCCAGAAGTCTTTTGATAAGGTGCCACATTAAAGATTATTGTGAAAGATAAAAGCTGATGATAATAGGAGTAACATATGTGCATGGATAGGAGATTGGCTAGCTGACCGAAAACAGTGTGCATAAATGGGTATTCGTTTGAATGGCAGAATATTAGCAATGGAGTGCCATATTCATCTATGTTGGGATCTCAAATTTTTACAATTTACTTAAATGACTTGGTTAAGGAGAGTGAAGTTGTGGTGTTTAAATTTGAAGATATCACCAAGACAGGTAGGAAAATATGTTGTGAAGAAGACACATGGAAGTTGCAGACACCTACGAATAGGTTGAACGAGTGGGTTAAAATGTAGAAGATAGAGTGTGATGTGGGAAGATGAGTCCTCCACTTTGGCAAGCACAATAATAAAACAGATTATTACTTAAATGGAGAATGGCTGCAGAATTCTGAGGTGCAGAGGGATTTAGATGTTCCAGTGCATGAGTCACAAAAGGTTAGTATGCAGGTACAGCATAATCAAGAAGGCTTGTGGGATGTTATCTTTTTATTCAAGAGGAATTGAACATAAAAGTGAGGAAGCTGTGCTTCAGTTATATAGGGTGTCGGTGAGACCACATGTCAAATACTTGTACAGTTTTCATCTTTTTATTTAAGGAAGGACGTAATTGCATTGAAGGCAGCTCAGAGGTTTACTAGATTAGTATTTTGAAATGATTAGATTAACTTATGAGGATAAATTGGACAGGCCGGGCTTATTTTTACAGGAGTTTAGAAGAGTGAGCAGTGACTTGATTGAAATTCCCATAATTTATTTTTTTCAAAAGCAAACTGAAGAAAGTATTTTAAACATTAATTTCCTTTTGATTTTGTTCTTCTGTGAGAATTATGAATTATTTTTTGTTAAATTGACTGACTCAATCAAGGGCCTGATTAGGGGAAGTGATAAATGATTGGGTGTTTTAGTTGCATGAGCTGGATAATTCAGCGAACTTTAAATTTGAAACTTTTATATAATTCCCATAGGCCACATGTCACCAAACTGCTATTAATGAATTTAAGCAAGTTTTAAAAGATACATCGTGATGTAATTACATGCTAAAGTTAATTTGAGGTAATTGTTAGCACAATCGTCATACTATCTCGGGTTGTGGTATCTGTTGCATAATGGATATTTTTATATGTATGTATGGGACAAAGTGGCTCGGTGATAATATATCACTGAACTAGTAACCAAGAACATCAGGCTAATGTCCTGAGGACAAGGATTTGAATCTTATCATGATAGTGAAATTTGAATTCAATTTAAAACAAACTGAAATAAAAGGCTAACCCAACGAGAACTCTTGTTGAGAACAATTGCCATCAATTGTCATGAAGACCCATCCAGTTCACTAATCTCCTTTTAGCAAAGGATATCTGCCATCGTTGCCTGGTCTGCTCTCCTGTGACTCCAGCCCCACAATGCTATAATTGACTTTTAACCACCCCTGGCCAGTAGGGTTGGGTAATAAATCCCATGAACAAATTTTAAGAAATTTGACTGCAGACAATCCTGTAAAAACAACTACAAGCGTAGCTTACCTCTTTCTGTCTGTCCTGGGTGCCTTGCAGCCACTTTCTGTGTGTAACAACTTCTTAGTTGTGCCAGGAACCTCTCAGCTGATGAGTATAGTACACTGTCTATCCCTGTGCATTTACTCCAGAATGACTGGACAGATTTCCCCATCTTTGATTTTGGAATAACTGAAAGTAAAAATGATAAAATGCAATTATATTAAAAGAAGTTGTCAGAGAAATTTTAAATACTGCTATCATCTTATTGTACTATAGTAGTTACTGGATCACAATGAAACAGTCTTTCTTCTTAAAAATTCGTAATGCATCAACATCTTCCTTTGAATACCATGTCTACAGGAATTTCCACTCCTATTAATGAACTTAATACAGTAAAGTCCTATGTCCTGGAATGTTTCCCAGATTAAAGCTACCACATACCATTTCTACATGCATACATTATTTAAGGAATTACATTGTCAGTGATTCTAAGTTGATCACGTGGGCTGTATTTGTAAATATGCAAATGAAAGTTCCATTGATTGTTCGTAAAGAGAGAGCAAAGTTGAACAATGAGCTCCTAGAATCCATAGATCATGTGCTCGTACATACTTGAAAATCTTTGTCAAGTGCAGTTTACTGAATTGGTCTTAATTTATTTTCTTTTAGTTATTGAAGTATTTCAAGTTTAGTTAGTGTTGAAGTGATCAAGACCACTTATGGATGAGTCATCAAGCAACAGGGCTTTTAAAGGGAGTGAAAAATCAGTGGTGAATTTTTTTTTGAAGAAAACATATATAGGATCAAGACAACAACATATTTTCACAAAGCTATGTTTAGTTAATTCAATGTTAGTAGGTGTGACAGTACTATGGCTTTAAGAGGTGTATTTTGTCCTTTTTTTAAATAATAAAAGGGTTGAGGTAGGGAAGAGCAGTCTGCTCCAAAGCCAATAAAGTAAACAGCTTGTGAGGCCTTGAGTTTATTTTTAAAGTTGTAACAATAGAAGCAGCCTGAATGGATAAGGACAAGCTCCCACAGAACCAGGGTTTTTCTTTAAGTTTTAGCCTTCAGTAGCAATTGTTGGAGTCTCGAAGCTGGATGTGGAAGTTCTTGTTTCTCTCTTTGTTACGTCTAAAAGCTGGGGTCTCTTCCTGCTGCTAGAATTACATGTGAGACAATCTATCTTACTGAAATTGTCTTTGTCAAGGGTGTGTTTATGGAATGTTAGTATATTGGAACAGTTAATTAGTAGTTTATATGTATAATTTTGTTGAGCATTTCGATAGATTTATAGTTAAGCCAGTTTTCTTTTTTATTTTGTCTGTATTTTAATTAGAGTGTATGAATAAATAGTGTTTGATTCATGCCTGGTAATTTGACCAATCGAATTGCATCCGTAACCCAATGCCTTACACTTAGTATCGATCCTAACTTTTTCTTATTTTAAAGCTATCACTTTAAGATATTTTGAGGGAGTGGGGTTGGTCTGGTCCATAACATAGGCAACAGATATTGAACTTGATGTTTCTTGTACCATTCTAGATTTATGGAGCTTAGCATTCCACAGTTATTGAAATTACATGATTTGCTTTCATTCTTGTGTCATGGTGTTCTGGTGCCACTTGGCTACAGTGACTATAATAAATAAGACTAATCATTTGCAGTTTTGTGTTAAACCTCAAGCATTCGTAATTCTAAATGTTCTTGTAATGTATCACATTTTCAAACCCTTACTTTTATAGAAAAAAAATCTAAAGATTGCAAGTATTGCTGCCCTGATATGCAGTAGCACAAACTGTACCCACAAAATCTCAGCTGAGATTTGTCAACAAAGAGCCAGATGCCAAGGATTTCCCCATAGGTAATGATAATAAGGCAATTTGTGAGTTATCCTGGACTGCTGTCCATCTACAAAAGGTGCCCAACAAAAACTACCATTCTGGTGTTGACCCAGGAAGCCAACCAACCCCCAACAAAAATAAAGCAGTTTGGTAGGGGGAGGGGAGACAGTGTTAGTATAACAGGGACACAGCATACTTCAGTAAATGAACCAAAACAAAGGAGGTTCAGCTTATTGAGTTTCAAGGGAGTAAACTGATACTGGATAGCCTCCAATGCTCAGAGTATTATAGGTAAGACAGATGAGTTAATGGCATGGATGCATTGCAAATTCACATGTCAATGTTGTTGCCATCAAAGACGTGATTGAGGGAGAACTGGATCGGCAATTCAATGATCTGAGGTATGAATGTTCAGGCAGGACAAGGAAGAGTGTAAAAGAAGAGGCCTTGTTATATTATTAGTTAAGGAGTGACAGCATCTTGGAGGGGTCTTCAAATGAGGCTTAGAGAGTAGAGTTAGAATAAAAGGGGGGCAGTCACATTGCTGGAAGTGTATTGTGGACTCCCAAACAGCCAGCAGACATTAAAGGAGCAGATATGTAGACAAATCACTGAGCTGTTAAAAAAAAACACTAATACAGTAATTATATTAAGGGATTTCAACTTTTCTAGCATTAATTGGGATAATCATTCTGTAAAAGGTTTTGACCGGACTGAAATCTATTCGAGAAATTTTTATGTTAACATGTCAAAGATCCAACAAGGAACAGTGCAGTGCTGGACCTAATTCTGTTGAATAAACTGAAAGATGTTCAAGGTGGCATGGGGAGAGTATTTTAGTGATAGCACCCACAACTCAATACATTTTAACAAAAACAAAGTTGCTGGAGAAGCTCAGCAGGTCTGGCAGCATCTGTGAAGGAGAAAACAGAGTTAACGTTTCAGGTCCCCAGTTCTGAAGAAGGGTCACTGGACCCAAAATGTTGCCTCTATTTTTCCCTTCTCAGACGCTGCCAGACCTACTGAGCTTTTCAAGCAACTTTGTTTTTGTTCCTGATTCACAGCATCCGCAGTTCTTTTGGTTTTTATTTAG
The DNA here is from genome assembly GCA_024137785.1 of Ginglymostoma cirratum. Lineage (NCBI taxonomy): Eukaryota > Metazoa > Chordata > Chondrichthyes > Orectolobiformes > Ginglymostomatidae > Ginglymostoma > Ginglymostoma cirratum. The sequence continues at coordinate 17,281,653 of JAHRHZ010000087.1, forward strand.
TACCGTACACTTTAGGTGTGTTATGGAACAGGAAAAAACAGTGGTTTGCAAAATAGGGTTTTGGACTGGGAGAAGTCAGATTTTATTAAATTATTCATTTGCTAGAATCCTGGATATCTAGGCATATTCAGTTATGAATAAGAAGGAAAAGGGAGCTTTTAACACATGCAAAGGGAGCAAATCAATGCTGGCCCTGGTGGAGTACAGAAAGTGCAGGGAGGAACTGAAGAGACCAATTCGAAGAGCAATGAGGGGGCGTCAAAAAATTTATCGGCAGGGTGAATCCCAAGCAATTCTATAAATGCATCAAGGATTAAGAGGAGAATAACCAGGGAAAGGGTAGGGCACTGGGGACCAAAGGCTCAACATAAAGCATGGAGTCAAAGGACATTGGTAGCGTGTTAAACAGGGACTTCACTTTTGTCTGCACTTTGGAGAAGAAAGCAGTAAGTACAGATTTTAGGAAGTGGGACAGAAATTCTTCAGTTGTTTGATGTAATGTGTGAAGAGGTTTTGGCAGGCTTAAAAGTGGACAAAGTGGAGTTGTTCAGTGAAAGACACGAGAGAATTACAGGGGCTTTAACACAAACCTTTAATTCCTTTCTGGCCACAGGAGTTGCCAGAGGACTGCAGGACACCTAATGTGATTCCACTTTTCAAGAAGGGCTTTAAAGATAAATCAGGAAATTACAGAACCGTGAGTCTTTTATAAGTGGTTGAGAAATTTGGAGAAAATTCTGAAGGAGAGAATTAATCTCCACTTGGAGATGCAAAGTTTGATCAGGGAGAGTCAGCAGGACAACCTCCTTCTGAGAAAGTCAATCAAATTCAATTTGAATTTTTCAAGGAGGTGATCTGGTGTATAAATGAAGATAGTGCAGTTGATGCAGCTTGCATGGATTTTAGCAAGGCCTTGCCAAGCTCCCACATGGGAGACCTGGTAAAGAAGATAAAAGCATATGGGAACCAGGGTACCTTGGCAAGATGAATCCTTAGATGGTTTTGTGATAGGAAACAGAGAGTAGTGGTAGAAGGTTGTTTGTGGGATTAGAGGCTGGAGTCCAATGGTGAATTAGAAGGATCAGTACTTGGTCTCTTGATTGTTCATGATATATATAAATGATATGGATGAGCATGCTGGGGGTAGATGAGAAAGCTTATGCGTGACAAATAAGATTGGTCATGTGATTGGCTGTGAGGAAGAAGGTCTTATGTTGCAGAATAATATAGATGGATTGGTCAGAAGGGCTGATCAGTGGCAGATGAAATTTAACCCTGATAAGTATGAGGTGATGCACTATGGAAGAAGTAACAAAAAAAAAGGGAGTACTTTATTCAATGAATGGCAGGACACTAGGAAGCTCAGAGGAACAGGGTGTGTTTGTCCACAGATCCCTGAAGGTGGTAAGACAGGTTAATATGGTAGTTAAGATGACATACAGTACACATCTTTATCAGTAGTGGCATAGATTATAAGAGCAGTGAGGTCGTGTTTGTGCTGTGCAAAACTTTGATTAGGCTTACTCCAGCTGGAGTACTGTGTATAGTTCTGGTCATCAGTGATCAGGAAGACAGTAATTGCACTTAAGGGATTGCAAAGGAGACTGACCAGGATGTTGGCTGGGACGGAGCAGTTTAGCTCAGGAGAGGCTGCAGGAGCTTGGATATAGTAAGAACTGCTTATGCTGGAGTCTGAGATAACACAGTGTGAAGCTGGAGGATCACAGCAGGCCAGGCAGCATCAGAGGAGCAGGAAAGCTTCGGGTCGGGGCTCTTGTTAGGTTGTTTTCTTTAGAGCAAAGAAGCCTGAGAAGGGACCTGACTGAGGTGTGTAAGATTGAGATGGCACGGACAGGGTGGAAAGGAAGCAGCTGTTCTCCTTAGTGGAGGTTCAGTGCGTTGGGGCATAATTTTAAGACTTAGAGGGAATTTGAGGATTTCTTTTTCACCCTATGGCACTGGAAATCCGGAAGGCACTGCCTGTGACAATAGTTGAGGTAGGTAACTTCACAACTTTTCAAGTACTCATCTAAGTATCTTTTAATGTGTCATAACATCCAAAGCTATGGGAAAAGTGATAGAGAGTCAGACCACTGTAGATTTAAAGTAGTTTTTGTCAGTGCAGGCCTGATGGGCTGAATGGTGTCTTCTGTACCCCATGATTCTGAAGATTTGCATTTATATACTACATTAAATCTAAGGATGATTGATAGAATATTTTCAGCAATTAAGTCATTTTTAGAAGTATCACTTGTAATTTATACAACAATCAATTTTTACTTTTTTATAACAAATACAATACTGATAACTCAAAATATGCTTTTGAGATCTAACTTTAGTATCACAGAATTATGTTGCTATTTGCTTAACAGCAATTCAGAAGTAAGACAATGCAAACTGCTCACGTGCAAGATACTTTTTAAATTGATTCATCGTGATATTGCTCCCTCTAATGAGGACATGCATGGTGCTGGAAGAGCCAAATTGTATAACTGAAGCTAAGCCAGGTGAGGCAAATGGATTGATCTGAAATTTCTACCTTTTAACAAAAAACTAATCATTCAGGGAATTTAAAGTGATCAACTACAGTGTAACTCATAAAATGAAAGGTAAATATTTTATAAGGGCATTCAAAGGAAATAATGTTATACAATAATGGACAAGCTAAGGTGAACATCCACAACAAATACTAAACAACTGTACTTAATGTTAGAAAATGTTTACTTTTGAGCATTAAAAGCAATTATAAAATTGTCTAGAGGGCTGGCTATACAAATTAAAAATAGGATCTCTTTGGTCTGCAATTCGAGTGAAGCTATGTAGCCCTGATATTTTATGTCTGCTAATGTATTATCCTGTTATTTCAAACAATCTGGAACCTAAACCATTGGAGAGTTTCTTTTTTCATGATATAAATCTTTCTGTCTAAACAATTTTTGAACGATGTTCCAAGATAAATCTCGGTGAACTGTCCATAATTGTGGTCATTTTATACAAACCTTCTTCCACAGATTTAATATTGCTTGACTTCTTACAACAAATGACAGCTAGAGTTTCCAATACCAGGATCTGTTGAGAGAGTTCCTCTAATATGTAGCTCTCAAGGACAGGTACACAGCCAGTCGATGTAAATCTCTGAAACACAAACCAAATTATTTGTGGGGGGGGGGGGTCCTAAAAACAGGCTAGCATGGTAAGTGTTTTAAAAATTAGATATTGAATATCATGCACCTTATTATGTTTAATCTTAACAGAAAAATGTTGTTTATACATAAAATTAACGTCTCACATTTTGATCCTGTAAAACAAGGAATTAAGTTGTGCAGATTAGGGAACTGAAATTTCAAGTTTGTTGTAAACTGATTTGTGTAAGTGTGATCACAGAAGTGAATCAATTAGCATAACCATCCCAAAAACTCCTATGAAGAGCAACCCAGAATGAAAATGAAAACAAAGTACTGGAGAGGCTGGCTGCTGCCAGAACCTGCTGAGTTTCTCCAGCACTTTGTGCTTTTATTTCAGACCTCTAGCACCTGCTGTACCTTGCTTTTATTTAACAGAAACCTAGGCCCTTTCATATTCCAAAAGTAGGAATAACAAAGTTTACACAAGATGCTAAAGTTACAAAATCTGATCTAGTGCGTGGCCAGAGATAGGACGATGTAGTAAATAAAGGTATAGAATTTATAGTTGGGAACGAAGAAATGATTTGAGTACTATTATTTCAAATGTTCAATGAGAGGTTTAGGAATGGGGCAAACAGCAACAGACCCAGTGGTGGGGAGCTAAAATTAAGGACATAAGAAAAGGAGCAGGAGTAGACCATTCAGTCCCTCAAGTTTGTCCCACTATTCAACAAACTCATGGCTGATCTGCCCCAGGTCTGAGCTCCTCTTTCAAACCAGCTCAATAGAGTTCACTGATATTTCAAAACTCTATCTATCTATCTCCTTGTTTGAATACTTTCAGTGATCTTGCCTCCAAAACTGTCTGGTATAGAGAATTCTGGTCTTTCACTACTCTCTGAGACAAGACATTCCTTCACATCTCAGTTTTAAATGTGTGCACCTTTATTTTGTAAGTATGTCCCCTAGTTCAAGATTCTGCCACTAGTGGAAACATGATCTCAACTTCTACCCTGTCAAGCCTGCTCAGATTGTTGTATGTTTCAATAAGATCACCTCTCACTCTTCTAAACTCTAATCAATAAAGAGCTAACCTATTTAGTCATTCTTGATAAGTCAATTCCTTTAATCACAGAAATCAGCCTAGTGAATCTCTTTTAAACTGCTCCAATGCCAATAAATCATTTCCTATATATGGAAACCAAAACTGTATACTACATTACTGTTGATTATGTGTGTTTCTATTTTATGCAGTAGCCTTTTATGTAGCACCTTAGCAAATGCCTTCTGGAAATCCAAACATACAACATCTACCAGCTGTTCTTTATCAATTCTACTTGTTATGCCTCAAGAACTTTGGCAAATGTAACAAACGTGATTACCCTTCCACGAAACCATGTTGACTCTGTTTGATTGCATTAAGCTTTTCTAAATGTCCTGCTGTTTCTTCCCTAATAATAAACTCTAACATTTTCCCAATGACAGATATTAGGGTAAATGGCCTATAGTTTCCTGCTTTCTTTCCACCTCCCTTCTTGAACAGGGCATTACATTAGTGGTTTTCCAATCTACTGGAATCTTGAGTGTTTTGGAATATTTTAACCAATGCCTTCATTACCTCTGAAGTAATTTTCTGTTCAAAGTCTTAGAGGTAGACCATCCTGGTGTCTTGTCTGTCTTAGTCCCATTACCTCATCAAATATTTTGTCCCTTGTGAAAGAGACTGTTACACGATCTTTCCTCCCATCAGCACCTTGCTTATCTGTTACTTTTCAGATTTTTGGATGTCCTTTGCAAACATGTCGAAGCTGAACACATGTTTGTGAACGATGTCAACAAAGGACAAGATAGGGTCAAAGAAGAGAGCTTTAGAATTTTTTTTGAGTGGTCTATCAAGAAGCGAAGACTTTTTTTCCTAATGGTGACCTAATTAAAACTGAATCAATCAGATTAGAACTAAGTGAGGTCAGTTCAGTCTTACCAAGCTGAACAGAAGGTTAGCTAGTCAACTATGCCAGGACATCAGAGGGGGTAGGAAGTAATAATTTCTACTGTCAACTTTAAGGAATGTCCAGACCTAAATTTGGCACTAGTGAATTCTTTATTCTAATTAGTAGAGCATAGATTCTTCTGGTTCAAGTTTAGTTATAAGCTACATGTTTTGTATTTAGACTTGTCTTTTGAAATATCAGTGTGGATAATAAATACCTGGAGAACCATTTTCCCCTTGATTTGAGGATGGTGTGTGCAAACGTTTCCTGTTATTTTAAAATCTTTGTTAAATAGTATCCTTTCTTCCTGCTATTTAGGACCTGGATGAATTATATCAAGGTTATATCAATCAGCCAGTTCCCTCCGATTATGAACATCTAAAAGTACAATATGCAATATTTGTAACAATTTCTGTTCCACAGACTTGCAGGAAAAAAACATTTGCACTTATCAAAGGGGTAGAGAATGTTTTCACCTCCAAATTAACGTAGACATGTAATGAACACCTGAAGTGGATGTGTGATTCCAAGCAAGCATGAATCTATTTGTAATACAAAAAAAATGCAGCCATACTCCCATGCAAAGGTTAAAAAAAATCATATGACTCCAGGTTATAGTCCAATAGATTTATTGGAAGACTCAAGCTTTCAAAGTCTCACTCCTTCAGGTGACACTTACACCTGAAGAAGAAAAGAGACTCCAAAAGCTTGCGTCTTCAAATAAACCTGTTGGACTATAACCTGGTACTGTGATTTTTTGACCTTGTCACCCCAGTCCAACACTAGCACCTCCACATCATACTCTTGTGCATACTGGAACACTTTTGATAGTTTTCTGTAACTCCAGTTTCCTTATCTGTGCGCTTAGCATTACTCCTTAGCATTCCCTTTGCTCAAATTTTAAGACTTGAAACTTGTGAAAAATCAGTTGATTGGTAATCGAAAACGTCATCCCTTTTGAAATTGTAAAATGTTTTAAGATCAATCATGGGTTGCAATTTGCAGGTTTTGTAATTGAAAGTAAAACATGATATCACATCAATCCAAAAAGCAGAACTTCAATTTTGTTTTAGTTTCATCAAGAAATGCAGAAAAGTGAGCTCAGTCTTTTAAAAAAAATTCAACACTCTAATATGTAATGATGTACCTGAAATAATTCTTTTGTAGAGAAATCAATAAGGAGTTATGGAGAATACATCTGAACCTCTTTGCATAACATCAAAGGGCTAAAAGAGAGGAAACAAACAATCGCAGTTAATTTTATCCCTACTTACCTGCAGAAGTCTCCTGCACAGTTGCAGGTGAGTTAAGAGGACTTGGTCAAGACACATATTTTCTGATGTCAGAGCAAGGGTTCCTGTTGCTTTAACTCCCAAATCTCCATTCTTAGTGAAAGCATGCTGACTATTGCCTTTATTGTACCGACCAATCCTGTCAAAGATAGGGAGTGTAAGAAAAATAAATCGGAACAAAGCACAGTACAGATAACAGCTTGCACTCAAGTTAATATTTAAAAGGAAAAACCTCAAGTTAGGGTGATATTAAAAGGTAGCCGAATCAGAATGCTTTAAACTTGTGCAACCGAGTGCAAAAACAGTGTTTAAAAACACAAAAGAACTGTGGATGCTGTAAATCTGAAACAAAAACAGAAATTGCTGGAAAAACTCAACAGGTCTGGCAGCATCTGTGAAGAGAAATCAGAGTTAATGTATCGGGTCTGGTGATCCTTCCTCAAAACTTCTGAGGAAGTGTCACCGGATCCGAAACATTGTCACTGATTTCTCTTTACAGATGCCAGATCTGCTAAGCTTTTCCAGCAATTTCTGTTTTTGTTTGTGGCAAAAATAGTGTTGTCTAATTAGCTAGTGGGACCAAAGATAAGGCATACAGTAATACTCCAAATTCTAAGCTATATCATATACAGTTTTACTGAGTTTTTTTGATTGTGTAGAAATTTCCTGGATTCAATTTTCCTAGAAATGTCAGTACAGAAGGAATTCCATTGATACCTTCACGACAGCTTCACATATTTATTTTAATTCAATTTCTCTGCTCTTTCAGTCTGCCCCCTCTTTTTCTCAATTGGATGCATTTATCACTTAAACACTGATTATCTCTCTTTTAATGTATTCCATGCTACCATAATATTTTGTCTGAGAAAGTATAGTAGGCAAAAGTTTTCTGTCCAACTAAAGATAAGGCTAAAAGTAGATGCCGTTACTTAAGGATAAATGGTGCAGCAACATTTGGAGAGAATCATGGTTATCAATGTTTATACTGAACCATTACTCTTCAAAATGATTCATACCATAGTTAATTTGGGAAGAAAGGGCAACTCACTCTTTGCCTCTCTATTTTCGGAGCTTGCTGCTTATGCCCATTCATTACCTATTAAATTTAGCACAGGAAGTTATGTCCTGGCCTTGCAAAGTTAGTACACTTTAATAATGAAAATAAATGCATGAGTAGAGAGATTAGATTCTTGGGATATCTGGATCAGTACTGGGGAACTGGAACCTGTTATAATCCAGAGATTTTGCACCCTGAACAGAGCTGGGACCAAAGCCCTTACAAGACTGTTTGCTATTGCTCTTGGGGAGGATTTAAACTATCTTACCATGGGTTTGAGAATTAGGAAGTAATATTAGAGAAGAAAAGCGATTTGTCCATAAAGATATGAGAAACAAATAATATCAAAGTAGGAATTAGGTGGAGTCACAACAAGAAGGAATGCAATTAAGCCTACATTGCATGCTCATGTATGCATGGAGTGTGGTAAATATTTCCTAATCAGCCTGATCGGAGATTCTATGACACAGCTCCAGAGTAGGCCTCCTGGTCCAGAGGAAGAGATGCTACCACTGCATCACAAGGACCCCATGGAGTATGTTAGGTAAGTAGGTAGGTGAGATATAGATGGTAATAGCTATGTGGAAACTTGATACTAGGATAACAGACACTTGGATCTCAAAAAGGCAAGAAAAACTATTACTGAATGCAAGGTGTTCAGGAAATGTAAAGAGAAAAAACCTAAGGTCTGTGACAATACTAACAGGAGAATAGAGTAGTGCTCGAGAGAAAACATCCTAGAAGGCCAAGTACTGAAACTCTGGTTAGGTTATGAAATGATAGAGGTTCCATAGCACCACTGGATGTATTTTATAGGCTGCCAATTAATGAGAAAGATATGGAGGAATAAGTTTACAAGGAAAATACGGGGAGTTGCAAAAATTAGAGGAGTTAGCCTGTAGATCAACTGTACTTGGATTTCTGGACGGTGTTTGATAACAAAGGGGGCTTCATTATCTTAATGTCGACTGAGATAATATTATAAAATGAGTTTCTGAAATGTTCAGCCCAGTTTTCTGTATCAGGATTTCTCTAATTCAACACTGAGTGAGACACCATAAGTGAGAGGCTAGAAAACCCCAGCAGGTCAGACAGCATCAGAGGAGCGGGAAAGTTCACATTTCAGGCTGATACGTTGACTTTCCCGCTCCTCTGATGCTGTCTGACCTGCTGTGCTTTTCCGGCCTCACACCTATAGAATCTGGCTTTGAGCACCTGCAGTCCTTATTGTCTCTAAGTCTGAGTGAGACACTACTGGAACTAGTTCTGATGAATGAGGCAAATGAATCGAGCATCAGGACTGCAACATTTAGGGGACACTGATTGCAGTACCATATGTTTTAGTTTGGTTATGAAAAGGTCAAAGAAGAATCCAGAGAAAAAATAACTAATTAGGGAAGACAAATTTCAATGGAGTGAGGACAAATCTCACTCAAATATTCGAAGATTAGCAAGCAATTTCCTCTGTTATTCACAATATATATTAATAGTTTAAATGGGAGAACTAAATATAATATCTCAAAGTTTGCAGACAACCACAGAGCTGGATGGGTGAGTGAGCTGTGAGGAGAATGCAGAGATGCTGCAGTGTGATTTGACCAAGTTGAGTAAGTGCACAATTGCATGGCATACAAAGTATAACACGGATAAATTTAGGTTATCTACTTTGATAGCAAAAAACAGCAAGGTGGATTATTATCTGAATGGCAACAGATTGTGAAAGGGGAAGGTGCATCAACACTTTGTACATTAAACACTTAAAGTAAGCATGCAGGAACAGCAAAGGCAGCAAATGGCACATTGACCTCCATGGTGAAAGCATTTGTGTACAGGAGCTAAGACATCTTGCTACAATTGTACTGAGCCTTGGTGAGGCCAACCTGGAGGATTGTGAAGAATTTTGGTCTCCTTATCAGTGAAGGACATTCTGGATATGCAGGGAGTGCAACAAAGGATTACCAGACTGACTCCTGGGATGGCAGAACTGACCATTTGAAGATAGATGGATCAGTAAGGCCTAAATTCACTGGAATTCTGAAGAATGAGGGAGGGAACTAATTATAACATGACTAGACAGGGTAAAAGCAGGAATGATGATCCTCATGACTGGGGTGTCCAGAACCATGGTTACAGTTTAAGTATATCGGGTAGGTCATTTAGGACTACGATGAGAAATTTCTTCACTCAGTGGTGAGTCAAAGGAATTCTTTGCCACAGAAAGCAGGTGGTACCAAAACATGAACTTTCTGCAAAAGGGAGATATAGTTCTTAGGGCTAAAGGGAACAAAGGGTATGAGGCAAAAGTGGGAACAGGGTATTGAGTTGGATGATCAGCCATAGGAGGCGTGAAAGGCTGAATGGCCTACACCTCCAACTTTCTATGTTTCTATGTAATACTGTAATGAACCTACTGACTACCTTTAAAGAGGGGATGGTTTGGATACAGTTAAGGTATCATTCCCCTGAGGGGAAACAGTGGGACAAATAAAGACAGAGCTCTTTGCATAATGAAAAGCATAGAAAAGAAGAAGAAAAATGTTGCACATTTCCAGTGTTGGGTTGATAACACAATTGAGTCACAAAAGATTAGTGTGCAACCTCAAAATTGGCCAGTTGTTCCTAACCAGACTTCAAGAATAACAGATCCAGCAAAAAGTTTATAACTTAAGCAGAAATTAACAATTTATTATTATTACTTTAACTTTGGTAGAGCGAGGATAAACTACAAGGTAACCTTATTAATGCCAATGATGTAATCCTGTCTTCTTTAATCATAAACCCCACTCTCACACAGAGACACATTGTTTTAGGTCACGATCCTACACAGCCCACTAGGACATGACTGAAAGGTTCCTCAAAACCATGTGTGGGAATTAAGGTCACTGGTTTAAATGCATTTTAAGGTTTACCTATGAATTGACAAGTATGGCCCACTTCAACTCATTGTCCCAAACCAAAAAATGAGAAAAACAAAGAAAAAAAATGATCTCAACATTTCCTCTGGAGTCTATCTTTCTCATGGGGATATACCTTTGATAAATGTTATGAAATATCTTCTTAAATGTCTGCTACTGCATCTCTACAGAATTATGCTTTAACATCATGTTCAAGTTCATTTTAATCAGTTCTGCCTTTACCATTGTATTTGTATTTGCATTTATTTAAATTGAGGTTGCTAACCTTGCACACCTCTCACCCTAAACTGATTTTTGAAATTATTTTAAGGTTGTGGTTGTGGCTGGTTAAATCAGCATTTATAGTCGATCCCTAATTGCCCTAGAGAGAATGCGGCTGAGCTGCCTTCTTGAACTACTGCACTACATGATAATACTTTGAGGAAGGAAAATCAATGATTTTGAAACAGCAACAGGCTTGGAAGAGAATTTTCAGATGGTGATGTTTACATGCATCTGCTGTCTTGTCCTTTTAGGTGATGGAGTGTGTGGATTTAGAAGATACTGTTGAAAGAGCCTTTTTGAGTCGCTGCCGTGCATCGTGTGGATATGTACTACTCCCACTTTGCATTTGTGATTGAAGGCTTTGTCCTGGATGGGTTTGAGCTCTTAGTGTGCACCCATCCAAGCAACAGGAGAGTATTCCATTTATAATGCTGACTTCTACCTTGTGGATGATGGATAGAATATGGGGAATCAGGAGGCAAGTTACTTATTGCAGAATTGCTAGCCTCTGACCTGCTTTTATAGCTACTGTATTTGTAAGGCTAGTCCAGATCAGTTTCTGTTCAATGATGTTCCCAGAATTTCAAAAGTGGAGGAATCAGTGATGATAATGCCATTGATTCTCAAAGGAAGTTGGCTAGATTCTCTCTTGTTCAAGACAATAAAATTCCATTATGTTGCGATCACTTGAAACATCACAAAGACAGGATGGAGGAGTGGATAGACATATGGCTGATGAAAAATTCATGCAGAGATGTATGAAGTGATACATTTTGACAGGAAGAACGTGGAGAATCTACATCCAGTCAATTATTCAATTCTAAATGGAGCAGAAAGAGCTGCAATATACGTGCTCAAATCATTGAAGATGCCACAGAATATTGAGAAAAATACTACTAATTAGGCATGTGGAATTTTGTGTTTCATGAATAGACCAAGTGCAAAAGCTAGGAAATAATTGTGAAACTTCATAGAACACTGGTTCAATCTCAAGTGTAGTACGACGTGCAATTCTGGTCACCACGTGTGAAGGCATTGGAGAGGAATGAGAATAATTTCACAGTCAGGGGACCTCAGTGAAATGGAAAGACCAGAGAAGAGAAGGAGATTCAATAGAATGGTCAAACTCATGAGTCTGGACAAATTCAATAGGGAGAAACCATTCTCTTTGATGGAAGGGTCAAGAATCGGAGAGCATTGATTTGAGGTGAATGACAAAAAATGAAGGACATTTTTACACGGAGTGTCCTTAGAACCTGGAATGCACTGCTTCAGAATGTGGCAGAGACAAATTCAAAGGGAATTTGATAATTATCCGGGGGAAAAGAATACAGGTCTATAGACAAAGGATGGGGGAGTGGGACTAAGTTGAAGCCCTTGCACAGAACTAGCCTGGATCATTTTTTCTGTACTGTAACCAAGCTATGAATCCTTTATGCTTTATTTGTTAATTTAGTTACTGGGTTATCTGCCCTGTCCACTCAGGTTAGGAATATCTTGTTTCCTGCATTGCACCATTTTTAACAACTTTGTCAGCAATTTTTGTTTCAGTAGAAGAATGGAAAAGCAAGTCTAAATAACAGCAAAGAGCATTAGATGGCCTATTGCAACAACTAATGGCCAATTTTAATTTGTACCTTTGTTTCCATTGTTAATCTCAAACTTTTTGTAATGTGGAAATGAAGTCTTCCTACTTATCCACATAAATCATTTCATACATTTTTAGCAGAAATACATAAAATTATTATATATAGTGTTTTCTCAAATAGTAAAAGTATAGAATTAAACCTTTAACCAAGATAACTAAGACAATTTCACAAAAATGATCTATTTGAGGTATCCACACACTAAAATAACCTGAATAATTGAATTTGATTGTAGTGTTTCTATCGACCCCTCCCTCGGTAAATGCAATCCTGGTTTTTATAATCTTTCATCATAATTTGATCTGACGTTCATGGATATAAAAGCCCATGGTATTTTCACTATAATCCCTCTAGGTCCATTCTGGTGAGCATGTGCTGCACCACTTTGAAGACCAATGTATCATCTCTCAGGTTCAACATTGTGCTCTTCGTGGCTTAATTTAGACTTTGCACAAGTGAAGCATCACTTCCTTGCCTTTTTATTCTAACCTCCCCCCCCCAGAAAGAAGAGCCAATTTTAAATTGCCTTGCACACTTGTGAACTAACATTTAGTGATTCACGTAAATGCACACTTAAATTGTTTGCTCTGACAGCTTTTAGTTTCTCACCAGTAAAAAAAATTTATTTGAATTGCTCAAATTCAAAGATCACAATTCCATCAAATCCCATAATTTCAAGACATGCTGAATTAGTCTATGTTCTTTTATAAATTGTGCACATCCACATGACTTAATGTGCCTCCTAACTTAGTGTCATTTGCAAGCTAAAACACACAAGTTGTCTGTACTTTTATCTAGTACCTTACACAAACAATGAAAAGCTGAAATTCCAATTAAGATCTCTAAGTATTACCACTTGTTGCATTGTGTCCTATTAAAAGGGACAATTCTTGAAAATACATCATATATACAGCTATTTCAATCATAAAATATAGAACTAAACCTCCATCCAAGATCCATATTTCAAGACAATGATCTGTTCGGGGTATCCATAACCTAAACTAAACCAAGCATTTGGAAGAGCAAATCAAAGCCGGACTTATACATTTAATGGTAAGGTCCTAGGGAGTGTTGCTAAACAAAGAGAACTTGGAGTGCAGGTTCATTATTCCTTGAAAGTAGAGTTGCAGGTTGATAGGTTTTTGAAGGCGGCATTTGGTACGCTTGCCTTTATTTGTCAGTGCATTGAGTATAGAAGTTGGGAGGGCATGTTGTGGCTGTACAGGACATTGGTTAGGCCACTATTGGAATACTGCTTGCAATTCTGGTCTCCCTGCTATAGGAAGGATGTTGTGAAACTTGTAAGGGTTCAGAGAAGATTTACAAGGGTGGTGCCAGGGTTGGAGGGTTTGAGCTATAGGGAGAGGCTGAATAGACTGGGGCTATTTTCCCTGAGTGCCAGAGACTGAGGGTGACCTTTATAGAGGTTTATAAAATCATAAGGGGCATGGATAGGGTGAATAACCAAAGTCTTTTCCCCGCTCCAGGGATTCCAAAATTGGAGGGCATTGGTTTAAGGTGAGAGGGGAAAGATTTGAAAGGAATCTAAGGGGCAACTTTTTCCACATAGAGGGTGGTGTGTATATGGAATCAACTGCCAGAGGATTTGGTGGAGGCTGGTACAATCACTACACTTGAAAGGCATCTGGATGGGTATATGAATAGGAAGGGTTTGGAGGGATGTGGGCCAAATGCTGTCAAATGGGACTAGATTTATTTAGGATATCTGGTCAGCATGGACGAGTTGGACAGAAGATGTTTCCGCGCTGTACATCTCTATGATTCTGTGACTCTAATTGAATTGGACTGTAGTATTGTAATTAGTTGGTTATGAATTCAAGAGGCACAATCTCTGTCTTGTTTGAAAACATTTTGTTGGCAATGAAAGCATAGCGTGGGGCTTATAGCCATCTTTCGTTTACCTACCTTTCATCCTTTATCCTAATGCTCCCAGAGCATGAAATATTATCTTCACTTGAATCAATATTTAGGAAGTTGAAGCTTTCTAAGACAGTTTCAACAGTCAGACTGACAGTAGATGCACTTGAGCTGTCTTTTGCTTCTCTCTGTTTTCAAAAAAAAAACTTTTAAAACAAAAATAATCTAACAGATCAGTTTAAATTGCGTCATCATATCACAATTAATCAAAATCATTGCACTATAAATTACACCCCTCAAGATCCTCACTTATATAGTAGAAATATGGTAATTTGTAGCAATGTGCAAGGTATTCTCATGTTTAGACGATTAAAGTTTGTTCAATATATCACAATTTGCTATCTGAAATATTATTGCTTAAATCTGGTGTTATGCAATAACGTACTTTCCTAACTAGCCTAATAGATTTATCAACAGCTGTGTTAAGAAAACAGATATTTGACCACCAGATGTTGAATAATATGAAACAGTAACCTGGAACAAAATACTTAGAACATTGAGTCTTCTTTCAAACACATTCCAAATCTTTTCTCTGAGAATGTGGGGCATAATTGGATAATCAGAACTGGCTCAAAATTGTAACGTTAACCTCCCCTTTCAGATGCTAACAGACCTGCTGAGATTTGAAACTTGTTAGTTTTTCTTTCAAATTAAACCAAAGGTAAATTTGACTATCTAAGCTAATTTGTTTAATGTAGTGAGTATGGACGACCAAGTTTTCCTCAGAATACCAAATGTTGAAAATAGTTATTTTCCTCTTACGCTGCCTTTGCTCAGAACAAATTCAATCAATATTTTTTTAAAAAAGCCTCCGAACCTCCAGCAACTCAAGGTAAAATACTGTTTAATAAATGGAAGCCTGGGAATTTCCAGAAGCAAGAAGAGAATCATCAACTGAGGGAACCAAAAGACACCTTAAATGGTAGCAGCAGTAGTGGACCATTCAGCCCATTAGGGTTTTTTTCCTGCCTTTTCCCTATAAACCCTTTATTTCCTCAAATGATTAAAACCTGTCTATGTCAGTCTTACCATAAAGTTACATTTGCATAGACAGATCTTCCTGAGTTTAGTCATAAAACCCTAAAGATTATAAAGAATCAAAATAAGTCATATCTAGGTTAAAGCACTCAAAGAAGAGCATGACACTTAAGCAGAAATTATGAATAAAACATTTGTTTAAATCAAGTCATGTATACTTTAGGTTGTTCCACTGTTTCATTCGAATAAACCTATGTTTTACAGCCAGGAAAACTTTTCACACTGAGAATGTAAGCACATTTATTGAGATGAAATAGCCTTGCTAGAAAATGCAATCGCAATTATTAATTAATTTTCAACACCAGCCCTGTGAACCTTCAGTAGTTCCGACAAAGGGTCACTGGACTTAAAACATTAGCTCTGTTTTTCTCTCTGCAGGTGCAGCCACAACTGCTGAGTTTCTCCAGCACTTTCTATTTTTGTTCCAGATCTATAGTGTCCACAGTTTTTTGTTTTATAATCCGTTTTCAATGTTAGTCATATAACATGAGCATTTGCACAGTTGAATCTAAGCCCAGTTCCACAAATAAGCTTCTGCTGACTACCAATAAATCATTAGACTCATGTCATTTACCGAACAGAGAGGGGCCATTTGGCCCATCGAGACAATGCTCGCTCTCCTTGGAGTAATCTTCTCCATCCCATTCCCTGTCTGACCCCTATTGCCCTGCAAGTTTAGTTCCTTAAAGTGTCCATCTAATTTCCTGTAAAAAAAATTTTTGATTGATTTTGCTTCCACCAACCATCCTTGTGGGACATAACCACTTTCTGCATAAAATGTTGTTCTTCCTCATAATCCCCCTGCATCTCTTCAGCAAAATTGCAAGTCCCTAGTCTTTGTACCATCAGCTACCAGCAGGCTTAACTAAGCCTGTTATTTCTCCACACAGTCTCCTTTGCTTCAAGAAAAACAATGCCAGCCTTTCCAACCTAATCTTGAAACTGGATTCATTCTGGTAAATCCCCTGTGCACTTTCCGAAGGAGCTTACATACCTTTCCTACACTTTAGTGACCAGAGCTGAACGCCACAATTTAACTCTATTTATGAAGCTAAACACCCCAAATGCCTTCCACACCAATCTCTCAAAATGTTCTCCTAATTTCATAGATTGACACACATGGTTCCCCCAGATCCTTCTGTTCCTGCACTTTTTAGAATTGAGCTAAATCTCACCTCTTCCCAATCTTTCTGTCAAAATCCAACATCTCTCTCAGCTATTTTAAATTCTATCAGCCATTTGCTTACCCATTCTGCTAATATATCCCTGTTTTGTTTCAGATAATTTATGATTTTATTTGCCACTCCTCCAAGTTTCATATCATTAGCAAATTTTGAAATGTTGCTCTGTATTCCAAAGTCCAAGCAAATTACATGTAGCACAAAAAGCAGTGATCCTAGCATTAACCCTTAGGGACCTCCCACTGTGGTACATTCTCCATTCTGAAGAACAACCATTTACTAAGTTCAAGAGATAGACAGGGTTAAGCAATTGCCCAACCAACAGTTCAGATCTAAGCTCTACAGTCATGAACAATGAACAATAAATAAATTGATCTGGAGGAGCAGGCTTTTCAAAAGTCCCCATCATCAATAATGAAGGAACCCAGCACATCAGTGCAAAAGACGAGGCTGAAGCAACTGCAGCAAGCTTCAGCCAGAAGTATATGATTCACGAGCCCTGAATATTACTATTCCGCCATAGGACTTGAGATGGGCTCAAGAATTGGCTGAGACTGCACCAAGCTGTTCCACTAGGATTGCCAAGTACGTCCTGTTCAAAGATAGCAGGAAAAGTCCAATCTGGTCAATTACTGCCCCATCAGTCTACCCTCAATCATAATTACATAATGGAATGATGTCATTAAAAATGCCATCAAGTGAGTCATGCTCAGCAATAACCTGCTTTAGAACATTCAATTGGGGTTGAATACTAGGCCACTAAGCTCCCGATCTGAATATCATTTTGGCCCAAATATGGATAAAAGAGCTGAACTCCAGAGGTGGGGTGAGAATGATTGTTCTTAGTCAGCGTTTGACCATGAGCGGCAATGTGGTATTTTCCCAGATAACTGTTCTTGCTAACTTGAGGTATTTGCCACTTCTGCCGCCATGTGCTTCTGGGTAAAAGGTTAGTATTGGGTAAGGGCTATTTGAAACAGTTCATTGCTACTAATCTTCTTTTGTTTTTGCTTTACCTTGGGCCTATCTAGTGATCAGTGTTTGAGGATATACTACCATAAAGTATCTATAGAAGAGCACAGTTTTTCAATAGCACCAAAGTCTATTGAATGAAAGGAATAAATAACAACTACATTTGGTTGGACATAATTACTAGGTCCTTCCTCTGCGCTCTCCAAAAGCTAAAGTAGAACTCTTATGTCCACCAGCAGACTGTGCAAGGAGACAGCGTAACATGAATAGTAACCTCTTCATAAGTATTACTTTATACTGCAACATCAAGGAGCCTTAGCGAAACTTATCAATGGGAATCAGGGAATACTCTGGTTGGAGTTGTACTTAAAACACACAGATGACTGCTTGAGGTCAATCATATCAGAACAAGGACATTGCTGACAGAGTTCTGCAATGTCATGTCCTCGGCCTAAACATCTTCAGCTACTTTACCTTCTTCCATCATGAGTCTTCAGCCAATTCAGTTCACTTCATGGCATAGCAAGAAACAATTGGAGGCACAGGTTACTGCAAAGGCTATGGACGCTGCCACATTCTGGTGATAGCACCAAACACCTGTGCTCCAGAATTTACCACACCACTCTCCAAACTGTTCCAGTTCAGCTACAACACTGGCTTCTACCTGACACTATGGAAAATTGCCCAGATCTCTCCTGTACACAAAACGCAGGACATGTACAACCTGCCAATTACTGCCCCATCAGTCCACTCTCAATCATCAATAAAGTGATGGAAAGTGTCATCAACAGTTCCACTAAGCAACACCTGTTCATGGATGCCCAGTTTGGGTTCTGCCTGGGCTACTCAGCTCCTGCACTCATTACAGTCTTAGCTCAAACATGGACTGAATGAGCTTTGAGGCAAGTGAGAGTGTGCTCCCTGGATATCAAAGCTGCACTTGATTGGGTGTGACATCAAGGTGTCCTAGTAAACTGGAGTCAATGAGAATAAGGGAGTAAATTTGCCACTGGTTGTAGTCACAGTTAGCACAAAATAAGATGCTTGTGGTATTGGAGTTCCATCATCTCAGCTCAAGGACATCTTTACAGGAATTGTTCAGAGTAGTGTCCGAGGCCTAATAATGCTCAACTGCTTCATCAATGACCTTCCCCCTCCCTGCACCCCCATAATATGGTCAGAATTAGAAATGTTTGCTGATGAATGCTCAATGTTCAACAACATTTGCTTTTCTCAGATACTGAAACAGTCTATGTCCAAATGCAGGCAAACCGAAACAATATCCAGACTTGAGTGGAAAAATGGTCAAAAACATTCACTGCACACAAATGCCAGGCATTGACCACTTTCAATAAGAGACAATGTAACCATCACCCCCAGATATTCAATGGTTTTACTATCTCAGAATCCCCCATTATCAACACTGTGTTACCATTGACCAGAAACTAAACTGTATTAACCATATGAATGCAATAGTTATGAGAGTAGGTGAGGGAGTAGGATTACTGCAGCAAGTAACTCACCTGATTCCCCCAAGTCCATGCTCCACAAGGCACAACTCGGGAGTGTGATGGAATACTCCCAACATGCTTTGTTGGGTGCAGTTCCAACAAAACTCAAAAACTTGACACCATCCAAAACAAAGCTGCCTGCTTGATTGACACCACATTCCAAAAACATCCATTCCCTCCTCTACCAACGCTTAGTAGCAACAGTGTGTATCATCTCCAAGACACACTGCAGGAATTCACCAAAGATTATTAGACAGCACCTTCCAAATTCATGACCATTACCATACACAACCTGGGATGCGATGTATCTGGACCAACTGGTAAAACTACATTAACCATAGGCAGCTTTTCCATCCCTTTCAATTTTCACACTCTCCATGGCCTCCAATTTCTCTGCTTCCACCGATATTTTGTTCGCATCCCCTTCTTTAGTAAATAGTGATGCAAAAGCTCATTGAGTTGCACCTTGAAGTAAATGTCACCTCCTTTGCCTCTAATAGGATAGATGGACAGAAGATTTTCAGGTTTCCTTTTATATTAACTGCCATCATATTCTCATAATCTATCTTTGACAGTCTTACTTTCATCTTCACACACCCCGCACCCACCCCCACCCCTTAATCTTGTGTTTTTGAGCTGACTTCTGATTTCTGACAATTAATCTGACGTTCATCGTGCACATGCATCCTCCTTTTTTGTTTCTCCTTAGTCTTTACCTCCCTCGTTGTCCACAGGACCATTTTTTGTCTTCCTTTTTACCCTTGTTGGAATGTACCTAGTCTGGATCTGAAGTATTTCTTTCTTAAAGATCACTGTTTTTTTCCAGTTTCATTTTACACTGACCCGATTCCTTCTCATGGAGATTAAACCTCTTCCAAATTAAAAGTTCTGTCTTAGATTGTTCCTCACTCTTCTCCATTAACTTAGTCACTCTTATCCCAGTGCTACCCATAACTCTCTTGGTTTAGTTGGTCCAGCTCCAGATCCAGCAATGCTTCTTTTCTAGTTGGACCGAAAACATACTGATGAAGGAAGTTCTAAACACATATCAGAAATTCCTTATCCCTCTTACACTCTAATATTATTCCAAATGATATTTTGGTAGTTAAGATGGTCTAGAAATAAGACTCTCTAGTTCTTGCACATCTCTATAATTTCCTTGCAGATATATTCCTTTTTTTCCCTCTCACTTTTTTGGAGGCCAAAAGAATAACATGACCATACCCTTCCTGTTTCTCAACTTCAACCAAATGCACTCTATCTGTGCCCCCTCAAGCCCATCCCTTCTTTCCAACACTGCAAATTGATATATTTCTGAATCTGGTTCTGCTCTGACCTCAAGTTTCTGGATGCGAATGTAATCTAATAATACATTAATATTTCAAGAACCCATTGACATCCAACTTGGAAATTCTGAATCCAAAATGATGAAAGCTTTACACACTATTTAAGGTTTGACTATAAAATAGGATGATTTTATTAGATAATGAAATACTTTCCAACCTGTACTTTCCTGAAAATACTAAAATATTCATTTCAATATTCATTTATAAATAAAGATAATTGTTGGAGAAACAATAGCACCATACCTTCAGAAAATCTCTGAAATGCAGAATCTGCTGCTCTAGTCTTTGAAGTTCCCTGTAATTTCTTTGATCAGTCCTTAGAATAATTAATATTTCTTGCAGTATGGTCCCTATATTTACTGAAATAAATTCCATGCTTATGTTCTTTCCAGAAGACATTGAAGTGCCGTCCCGCTGTGTACTGAATACTGTCAAAGTTCTCTGTGGACCTAAAGGTTTGGTAAGATCTGCATTCCTGATGTGGCCGGTTGAGTTCCATTCAGTATGTTTCCCAGTACATAGCTGAAATCTGTGATATGGTTTGATGTGCAAAGCAGTTGTTGCCATTGCTGTATAACTTTGAAATTGTTTGTTTGGTATTGAATCTTTTTGAAATTCTCTTTGCTTTGGATATCTTGATTCTGCATAAGGTGATGGTATAGCTCTTTCTGTAGGGACACCTCCTTTCAGGCTATAGGATAATTCCACAGATGGATCTTGAATTGCTAATGTATTATCAGTGCAATGACTGTTTCCTTGTTTGTCTGTGTTTGCATAATTGTAAAATTTCTCATTCTCTGGTACAGATGACAAATTTGTATTGTGGTATCCATTTCCTAAATGATTAGAGATAAAATGTCCTTTTGTTTCATTGCATAATAAAGGTAATGTCTCCTCTTGTCCAATGTGCTGCTTGCAACAGAATAGAAAATAGAGGATTAATGTATTCATCCACAATGACCGTATTAAGAAATCATCAAATTATGTTATTGAGGCATTTACCGTTTCTAGGTATTCACATCCGTAATTCATGCTATTTCATACAAGACATGTCAGTACAAGACTATATCATACTGTCTACACTTAAGAGTCAACACCTGGCAGCAATTTCCCCTTATGATTAGTTTTTTTTTTAAATCTTGGACTGCTAAAGGTTATAAAAGTGCATTGTTCATTGCAATGACACATTCATGTTGAAATACTCACAGAGAGGTACTTGTCCCTGAAGCTCGGTGTGCTGGGAGGTGTCCAGTTATACACAGAGCCTTTGCGACTTGGCAAAGAGAATTTGGAGATTGATCCAGATGTTACTGAGACTTCATCGTTATCAAATGGACTGTGATAAAGCAAAGCATAGGAGAGAAATTAAAAGCGGGCATTGAAATACAAAAATTCATTCTAGATTTCTGAATGATATTGCTGAAAGAATAATGTTTCATTTTGTCATATGTGTCTGATTTTCACTCTGGGGGAGTGATTACATTTGGGGGCGTAGCAAAGGAGTGGAAGCAGGATAAAGTTAAACCACATACACCTGGATACAGTCAGGGAGCGGCCTCAGGTGCTGCCAAGTGCTGAGGCAAGCTGTTTGAAACGCTCATCTCAGTTTTTTGCAAGTTCATCCTGGTTGTTTTCTTAAACATTAATCCTTCTCGTACGTACTTCTCATACCCCTTACTTAAGATGGTGTCATGTGTGGTGACATTATACACTTTTCATTGTATTCCTGTACTTCTGTACTTGAGCACATGTGACAATAAATCTAAATCCCAGCCACTTCCCATGTCAATACATGTAAACCCATGATCTGCCCCTCACTCCCATGTCCCCTCATAATCCCTATGCAAAATTAGTGACAACTCATAATAGGTAAGGCCCTGATCCATCACCCTTTGCCCCATACATTGTCCATGCCAATTCCAAATATCCATTGTAGGCAGATATCAAATCCAAGCTTGTTCGAAACATTCAAAATACCTATTACGGAATTCACTATATAAAATAATATTTCCATTCATGAAAGTCATTCAATGCATTTAAATTCCTCGAAATATTCAACCTCTGAAAAAATCAAGAATTTCTATTCAAAGCGTCACATCAAAAGACAGTTAATCTTTTAATAACACATTTGATATGTGAATGAAACTGTAAATTTACATCACCAACTGCGAGACTGACAGGCCGTAGAAAGTAGCCAAGTATTAACAAAAGTTATACCAGCTATCAGCTCGGTGAACAAACCAAAAACCCAAGCTACAAGTCTTCTCAAAAACTTCAAATATAACAAAAGTATTTGGGGTCAACAAACAACGACTGAATATGCTAGAACAGCTTTTTTTCACTTCTCATAGACACAGTTAGACTTAATAGTACAGAACTTGAGTAATGGTGAGAAGAATTAAGCTGTCAATGATTTTCATCATGCACTCATTCAGGCTGCTGAATGAATTCCAAATTTCAAAGGAAATAACAACTTGCACCACCTGAAAAACAGGGTGCTGATTGGTTGGCAAGTGCCCTTAATTGGCTGAGTTATCATCCATGCTAAATACATCCCCCAACATCATATGGTATTTTATTAATTACTAGATAATCTGACAAAAACACAAGTCTATAGGTGTTTGTACAATGTGAGCTATGGAAAATCACGTGTGAATTATTGAGTGTGGCCTTTCTTAGCATCGGGAGCAACTCATTGCATTTCCAAACAAAGTTCTTGGCATTGAGATGAGCTTTTTATGAGACAACAGTGAGATGCCTCTTAGCATAGATTTCAGGGGGTTTCCAATTACAAACGTCCAATTTATGAACGCTTGTAAATATGAGCACAATCCCATTTATGGTTGTGATTTTAAAGATCCAGCAAACAAACATTTTCTGTACCTACAAACAGCTGTTTTTCATTGTTCTAGATTGTGTTCTGACTTGTGTACAATTTGACTTGAGAATGGACTCCAGAATGAAACTTATTCGCAACCAGGGGACTGTCTGTATTGTTTGTTGCCAGCCTCATTAACTGCAAGGCCAAATAGGACAGGTCCTCTCCACCCCAGTTTAGGACAGCAGGACCGCATGTGGGAGGCAAGGAAAAGAAAACCTTCTGATGGCACTTAAGAAGCATTATAAATACATAATCGCATTAGTAAATATGTGGTCATTTCTCATCATCGTTAGCCATATGAGCGTCTGTAATTTTAGCTGCTGTTCAAGGAATTAAGGTACAGAGGCTAGCCATCCTTAGTGCCACATGATGTTCTAAACCTCCCTGAGCAATAGCTACCCTTTCTATAGTGCCACCACTAACATGAAACTTTCTCATGATTGAATGAGAGAGCATCAGATATTATAAAGGCTCCCATCAGTTTGTAAGCTTAACTTCTATAAAGCAGGAAAAGCATAAAAAGATCAAAGTGGTGAGCTGCTCTTACAGTTGGGATTAGACAGAGGATGCTGGCCTCAGCAACATCAAACAATGTCAGTGAAAGGTGACTGCATACAACTCAGTTCTATTGGACAGTGTTTACAAAGAAGTCCTGCTTGTATTGCTTTGGTTAACACTGAAGCATAGTAGGATGCTGAAGGTGTAGTCCTGTTTGTTCTTAGTGACCACAATCCTGCAGCTGTCATGAATCCTCAACATCCATCACATAGCTTTGGTGTCCAGTTGCCTGAAGCAGAAACCCAAGGATTAACCAGCATCCTTTGTCTACTGCTGTATGGGAACCTGATCCACTGTGGCTGTCCTGCATCTCTGCTGCATTATGAGGGCACCTACGACTGGAAAATCAATATTAGGAGATGGCTCCACATCCACTGGAGACTCGTGCTTTGTCCTCAGCTTTCAGACACAAGTTTTTCTCATCCATTCATGTGGAAGCTGTCAGATATATGCTGTTCAAGCCATTTGTCGCACATACAGTCGGAGATTGTATGTGTGGTAGCAATAATGAGAACCCATGCCCACAGTACCCAAGAAAGACAACATAGCATATAGCATAATAGAAGACATTTTATAGCCAAGGTGTGAATGGCTCCTGAACCTTGTGCCGGCAATGGGACCTGGGAAGGTGTTTATGACCCCTGAAATTAAGGTGAATCTTTACAACTCATTACTAGACATTATTTGTACTTCACAGCCATGGCTAGGATTAATTTGCAATGTCCACTGACATGGTCAATATTGCTAGTGCTGGGGTTGGTTAGCTCACTTGGTTGGACAGCTGGCTTGCAACTGGATATAAGTGACATAGACCCCTACTCTGATTGACACAACCATCCGAATGACCATGTCCAAGCGCCCGGACTAATATCAGATGATGCCCTTGACTTAATGTGCTGGTAATCCCTAACTGAAGGCAGCACCCTTGGCTTGATTCAGGACTACTCCCCTTAGATTTTGAGACATTTGTTTGAAGCACAGTGTGTTCACCATGTAAGCTGCTGGCACAGGTATGACACTGACATAGCATTATGCCATACTGCAACAAGCTCACTCCCTTGACCGATCACTGAAGTGGATAACTTTATTTTTAACTTCTGTACTGCTACCTATTGTATCTAACCAAAATCATAGCTCAAAATGTCAAACTTTTAGACACTTGCAAAGTAATCTAAAAATACCTGGTCATTGTTTTTTTTAATAGTCTTGATTTAACATCTGTTATAATTTCTATTTAAATGACTTCCATTAGTTATGACCCATTGCAATTGCCCTGATATACATACTTAGTGCAGTGCTTTTAAAAGGACAGGACAAGTTAACAGCTAAATATCATGATCAGTTCCACCAAGTATTACTGATAAACATAAGCACTTTGTTATAGAAAGGACAAGTCTTACTAATTTAGTTTATTGTGAAGTAACTAGGATGATTGGTGAGGATAGTGAGGGGATCTTGTCCACATGAATTTTAATAAAAAATTTGACAAGACCCAACAGTGGTCGACTGGTCAGAAAAAGAGTAAAGCCCATGGGATACAGGGGGATGTGGCAAGTTGGATCCAGAATTGGCTCGGTGACAGGAAACAAAGGGTAATCGTTGATGGATACTTTTCTGAATAGAAAGCATTTTCCAGCACTGCTCAGTGGGCAAACAGTTGAGTCCCTTGCCGTTCGTAGAATGTATTCATGATTTAGAACAAAGTGTGGGAGAATTTGGCAAAAATGATAGTGAAGAGGATGGCTGTCGACTGCAGGGTAATATCAATGGTATAGTTGAGAGCAGAAAAGTGCAAATGGGATTCAATGCAGAAAACCACGATAAACACATTTGGAATTGATAAACAAAGAAAGAGAATGCCCAATAAACGGGAGGATATTAAAAGGGGTAAAGGAAGTGTACATCCTTGGAATACATGTCCATAGGCCCCTGAAGGTGGCAGGGCATGTAAATAAGGTGGTTAAAAACTGCATATGGGATGTTTTCCTTCAGCAGGATGAGATATTCAATACAAAAGCAGGAATGCAATGCTGGACCTGTATAAGACAGTGTTTAGGCCACAGCTGGAGTTTTGTGTAAGTTGTGTTCACCACATTACAGGGAGGACATAATTGCTCTGGAGAGAGATTTCAGAGATGATTTATAAGAATGTTTATTGATCTTGAAAATTGCATCAATGAGTAAAGATGGAATAAGCTAGGACTGCTTTTCTGAGAGGAGTTTAAAGGTGACTTAAATTAAGTGTATTAAATAATGATTGGTTTGTGGATAGAGTGAACATGAAAGGCCTGGTTCCCTCAACAGAGAAGTCAATTACCGGAGGAACATGGATTTAATGTGATTGGTAAAAGAATCAAAGACTACCAGAGAAAAAGCTTTTCCACTCACAAGGTGGTGGATGTCTGTAAATCACTGTCCAGTTTAGTGGCTAAGGTAGGTCATTTAAAAGGAACTGGATCTGCACCCAAAACACTGTAACCTGCAAAGCTATTGTCAAATGCTGCAAAGTGGAATTAGAAAAGGCAATTACTTTATTCAGCAGGTTCCGATATAATGAGATGATTAGACTGTTTCTGTGCCTTAACATTCATATGGTTCTGTCAAATTTATGCATGTTCTTGTCTACATGTGTGCATAATTTCCATTGAGTATAAAATTGTGGTCTCATAACCATCACAGTATTTCACAACGTCTGTAAGAGCAGGAAATTTGGCAGATGGGATGTGTTAATTTGGCTGCAATAGATATTTTCAGTTTCCCAATAATGAGTTGATGTAAAGATTAAGTCAGCTGTATTGCATTGCTGGCTTCCTACTTTCAATACATATTGTTCAGACCATCACAATTTTTCTTTTACTTTTCTCATTTTTGATTTGGAACTGAGTTGAAGTTGAAAACTGACCTTTGAACTTTGAACAGCAGCTTTTTTTAAAGAAAAAGGAGAGAAGAAAGACAGATATTTACTGTGGATAACTGTCCTAGAAAGAGAAAGATAAGGTTAATTACTGCTGTAAGGAGACGGTAGATGATTCAGCACTGAGATATTACTATTTTCAGGGACAGCTGATTGAATGTTGAATTATCAGTCAAGGGAGGTATGTTGCCGACCAACCAACCACAGAGAATGTTGAAGAAAAAAAGAGAAAACAAGGTGTAAACTGATTCTGAAACAAATACAGAAATCATTGGATAACCTGACCGGGTCTGGCAGAATCTGTGGAGAGAAAGCAGATTTCACAAGCTTCAAAATCTCCCCTCCCCCAACCGCATCCCAAAACCAGCCCAGCTCATCCCTGCCTCCCTAACCTGTTCCTCTCACCTCTCCCCTACTCCCACCTCAAGCCGCACCCCCATCTCCTATCTACCAACCTCATCCTGCCCCCTTGACCTGTCTGTCCTCCCTGGAATGACCTATCTCCTCCCTACCTCCCCACCTACACTCACTTTTACTAGCTCCATCCCCGCCTCTTTGACTTGTCTGTCTCCTCTCCACCTATCCTCTCCTCTATCCATCCTCTATCCGCCTCCCCCTCTCTCCCTATTTATTTCAGAACCCTCACCCCTCCCCCATTTCTGATGAAGGGTCTAGACCCGAAACGTCAAGCTTTCCTGCTTCTATGATGCTGCTTGGCCTGCTGTGTTCATCCAGCTCCACACCTTCTTATCAAAGATTCTCCAGTATCTACAGTACCTATTATCTCTAACACCCTCACCGGAATCAGATTCACCAGAGAAGAGGAGAAGAACAAACAGCTCCCATTCCTGGACGTCATGGTAGAGCGCAGGATAAATGGAGCATTCCTAACAAAGGTACGCACGAAAGCCCCACACACTGACCAAGTACTGAATTTTAACAGCAACCACCCTAACACACACAAACAAGCTGCATGAGAACATCATTTAAATGGGCAGCAACACACTGCAGCAGCTCAGAGCTACGCCAAAAAGAAGAAGAGTACCTCTTCCAGGTATTGAGAGACAGTGGATACCCGAAAAACTGGGTCAGAAGATGCCTATTACATGAACAACACCAGGAAGATACTACATGCCCCGACACATTCATCACACTACCTGACATCAAAAACACATCTGAACTGACCACAAGGCTCCTACGACCACTGGGCATCAGAGTGGCACACAAACCCACATCAACCCTACACCAACTGCTAACCTGAACCAAAGATCCACTACTCACTATGGACAGGACCAATGTCATATACAAGATTCCCCTGCAGAGACTGTGATAAACACTACATCGGACAAACAGGAAGGAAATTAACAACAAGGGTACACGAACATCAATTGGCTACAAAAAGACACGACCAATATTCACTCATCTCTATCCACATGGATAAGGACAACCACCAATTCAACTGGGACAATGCCAAGATCCTGGGACAAGCAAAGCAGAGACAAGCATGGGAATTCCTAGAAGCCTGGTACTCTCCTAAGAAAGGCTTCAACAAGCACATACAGCTTGACCCCATATACACTCCACTGCGAAGGAAAACTGGAAATGAGGTAATCCAGCTCAACGGACTCCAGAGTTTAAATAATAGGTGGGAAAACACAGTGGCGCTTCATCAGAGGCTGCACTGATGATGTTACCCAGCAGGGTAATGAAATGTCTGCGAAACAACGAACCAGCTCAGCGAGCCAACCAACCACAACACCCACAACCCGAGCTACAAATCTACTCTAAAACATTAAAGCAGAGTCAATTTTTTGGATCTAGTAACCATTCTTTAGAACTCATTGTGACAAAGGGTCTCTGGACTCGAAACATTGACCTGATTCTGACTGAGTTTTGAGCAGCAGGCAGTTTTGTGTTTTGAAAGCTTCTGAACAGAGCTGCTTCTGTTTTACAACCCCTTTGGTTTCACTCCAGTTATCAATTTGTTGAATATTCTGTGAAGAGAATCCCATTAAGTAAGAAGTCAATGGATAATTCTTGAAGTCTGCATCTTTGGAACACTGATATATGAGATTGTAATACAACCCATTGGCCAAGGATTTCACGATGGCCTGGTCTTCATCATTGAAATAATTACCAAACTGGCAAATTTTGGTGATTTTATTTTATTTCTAATTTATCTCTTAACTGTGTGTGTCTGTGTGTCTGTCTGTCTGTCTGTCAGTCAGTGAATGGGGTTTATGATCAAAGAAGATTGGGCTTAGATCATAAATATTAATTAGATTGCCTTGTTTATCTGTGTTATGTCAAAGTTACATTATAAATAACAAATTGTTAACTTTTGTTTAAGTTATAAACTTTTAGCACTGGTTTCATGATTGTTTAAAAGTGGTGTGCACAAGTCCAGTTTGCAATTTCAATTGTGTTGTACAGTTGTTATGGTGGAAATTTATGGCACAGGGAAGCAGACAGATGTCAGTGTAGATTGAGAGGCAAAGACAAATTGGGATTGGGGTATTAAGTCAGGCTACAAGTTGAGACAAGTGGTAGTCAGTGTGGGTATTTGGCCGTGAAGGAAGCAAGAGATAATTAAGTGAGCTGGGAGGCTGACCCATTGAGGATTGCATGAGGTGGTCAAGGATGGTTTGGGATGGTGGGGGGAAAATGCACCACAGGAAGGGCATGGTGTCTTGGATGACAGAGTGCTTGAAAGGTCATGGTTAAGAGGCTCAAATTTAAAGGTGATGGAAGAAAGGTGGGTTATGAATGGGTTCCAAGTGGACTGTAATACCTGTCTGTAACTGACCATAACTTCAAACTAATTGTGGTATTGTAAGGTGTCCAAATCTAAAAAGGAACAGTTTTACTTCTGGCCCATGGAAAGAGTTGAATACCTTATTGCTAAACAGCAGTATGTTTGAGAGTTATGAACATGAGATGCCAATATTGGCATGCCCATAGAACATGTCGAACTTTAATAACAATATGAAATTTTTCCAAAAGAAAAAGGATGTACAGAAAAAGATTTATTGCATTTGTGAATTCATTGACTGCTTGGAGAAAGAGTCTCTGGAATGTCACACCTATGAGGTGTCAAAGAAGCTTCAAAGGGACCAAATGCATTAGAAACTGAACTATAATTCCCTATATGTATCTCAGACTATAAATATGATGGTAAAGAAAACAGAGCAGCCTGAGCAAGAGATATAACTGTAATTTTCCCCTTTCAGGAATAGGGAGAAGGGTTAAAAGTGAGATTAAACTCCAGGCAGTCTGTCTTAGTGGCCTGATGACCTCGTGTGTGGCCTAGTTTGCAGTGAGGCTCACAGCTCTAAGAGCAGCCCTACCCTACATGTAAAGCAAAGAGAGAAAAAATAACTCTCTTACTCTGAGTGCTGCTAGCTGAAAGTGTCTAGGACCAAAAGAGTTTCAATCAATCTACACAGCCAAGCATCTCAAAGAAACTGTTCAACTACCAGCATCAATGCTACCAATAACCTCCACAGCAGTGGTCAGAACGTTCAGCCATCTACTCTTCACAATGAGATCTGGGAGAAAATGTTTTCACAAGGGAAGGAATCCTTCTAAAATGAGCTTTGCTGTGATCAACTGAAGGGATGTGTTAATACCCAGATGGAGCTGGTTCACTCCTCCTTATTCAGATGTTTACTAGTTTGAGATATCCCACCTGGAACCATAACAATTTGGGGAACCTCATGTGGGGACTGGTTGTAATAATATCAATGCCCGCACTGTTCACACAGTTGACTTGATGGATTCACTATGGATCTAATACATCCAGTATTTTTGCAACCTCAGGTGGGAAGAGAGGATGGTAAAAAGGAAAGGTGTTATCAGTCATCAATAGCAAGACCAGCAGCAGGCAGAACCAGAGTGAGCAACTTGTCTGCAGATGTGCATCCATCATTTCTCAAGCGTGTGAGAAGTCATCATTAGAGCTCCCTGGGAACAGCCAATGGCACTTGTCAAATGGAAGGGCTTTCATTCTTGAGAATGTCAACTGATACCACAAAAACACTCAGTACAAATGTGTGAAATAGATACGCACAGTACCTCTGCTAGTACTATCCGTGACGTCACTCCGTCCCACTTATTCATATTTATTGTGCTTATTTGGGTGCTGCCATGTTTTTAGCTGACTGGGTATTTCACAAAGTGTGCATGCACAGAACCCTTTATATGCGTAATTGGAACCTTTCACATGTGGAAGCATCATAGTAGAATGACACTAGTGTGTCACTGTATCTACAGGACTAGAACCAACCACATATAAATGTCCGAGATAGTTCAGCCTATTCAGGGAAGTGGTCACAGAGATATGAGGGATCCTGCAGCCACTCGATTTCTGGTTGAAGTGACAGCAGTAATGGACTTCTTTCACCACAGGCAACATGCAAAGCATTTCACAGGTTGCCACACACGGGCACACTAAAGATGTTCAATGCTCACTTCTGTCATATGAATTATCATCATTTACTCACAGACAAAGACAGCCAGGCAGACAGACTTCAGGGCCATCACACATTTCCCTGGAGTGCAAGAGGTCTTCAATGCAATCATGGAGTTATTACAGCTCCCTAGCAGTAGCCAATGGCTTTCATTCTTGAGAATATGTGTTGACACCCCAAAACTGCTCTCAGTACAAATGTCTGAAAGGTGCGTCTGTAGTACTCCTGCCAGTGGTATCATTCTGTCCTGTTCACTCATATTTATTGTGCTTATTTGTGTGGTGCCATGTTTTTGGCTGACAGAGTGTTTCATGAAGTGTGCAAGAGCAGAACTTTCCACATTGGCAATATGAAACTTTTGGAGGTGCCAGGCGATACAGCCTTTATTCTTTAAATGTGTAACTGGTCTGCGACCAAAGGCAAAGAATCATGCATGTCTGTGCTCGTTTCACAGGCTTATATATATTGCTCAATTTGCAGGGCCCAGACCTTTAGAGGATCTAGCTCAGACTGATGACTGGATCCTGTGTGACATAAGCTTCGCCTTCTGTGCCTGTTTGATGAGACATGATGAGACAGAGACCGAGATGATGAGGCATCTTCACTGCACAGTGAAAAGGTAGCCCAATGCACCTCATGCCTCCATCAGAACTATCATTAAACAAATGAATGGTGTGCTGAAAATATTATTTTACTGCCTCAACCAGTCTGAAGGAGCTCTGCAATATGTACAGAGTGTATCATGAACAGTAGTAGTCTGCTGTTCGCTGCACAACTAGGCCATGTATTGAAGAGCATCCCACCTATACTCACCCTCCCCAAGTAACCCATGGCTAATCCACCTAACCTACAACTCCCTGGATACTATGGGCAATTTAGCATGGCCAATCCACCTGACCCACGCAGACACAGGGAGAGTGTGCAAACTCCACACAGCCAGTCACCAAGGCTGGAATTGAACCAGGGTCCCTGGAGCTGTGAGGAAGCAGTGCAAACCACTGAGTCACCGTGCCACTAGCATACCTTTGTAGCAAAACGAGAAAATCTAGAGCTTTATGAAAGCACAAAGCATACATGGGTTTGTTAAAAATGTTCATTACATCTCCTGTAGATGTTGCACATTATACTGTTTTCACTTTATTTATGTGTACATCAGCATTGTTTCAGGAGCAATAAAATAAGAATGAATTGGACAAACCTGAGGAAGAGGCATGACCTTTTTCTGGATGCAAGGGCAATGGAGAGATATGCAATGGATGCAAGAAAAAAATGTCATGCATACCCAACACAAAGAGTGAGGTAACTACTTGGACATTGACCATTGGCAAAACTCCACTGAATGTTCAGCATGACTGCCAACCCATGCCAGTCTCACTACTGACACTGACACTGACACTCTCCTCTGCCACCTAAAAAAGGAGCAGACTTTTGTCTCACACACCCATTAGTGAATATTATTCCTCAGGATATCTGTTTTTCAGTTGGACATATGTCTATCAGCTTAATGAGACTGGGAAAATTCAAATCATGCACCATATTACAGGTCCTTGATTAGCCCTACAACAGTTCAACTGTCTCTGTTTGAGGTAATCTTGGACAACCACCTTGACATTACATATAAAAGAGGGCCAATTGAGCTTGTACGTTCAACCACGCAAAGAATAGCAAGTGCAAAACTGGACTCAAACAAGAATACGTAATAAAAGACTAAAAGCAAACACGCAACATTGATGGTCACAGGGAAGTTGAGGACATTCCTGCCTTGTGGAGAAAACAATATGTGCCAACCATGTGGTTTGAATTTAGATCTCTGAAGAAACTAGTCCAAAAACTGATGCTAATGTTACACAAATAGAGTGAAAGCAATATAAGGAGCAACATTTACTTGTGACATAGTGAACATTTTTAACACATCCATTGTTCTTTCATAAAGTCCTGGGCTTCCACTTACTTATGCCCACGACAGCTTGTTGCAATCCCCATATCAGCAGTTGAGGTGGATGCTGTCTGCTCAGTGCCCTGTCACATTGCCCTTGATGATTGTGGTGAAATTACTCTACATATCTGAGGTTTCTGGCCTACGGGGTCTGGGCAATCTTCCTTGGCACCTTGAGACAATGGGGTCAATGGCAGAGGGGTTAAGAAGAGACCACACTTGGGGGTGCCCTGAGAAGAAACCTTATTATTCTCCTCCATCTCTGTTTGATGGCAGCTCCCTGTCTTCCTGAGGGGAAAGGGCACCTGAAGATGCCTCACCCCTCTTGCCTTAGCCATTGCTAAATAGGGCCCATAGCTAGACAGAGAGAGAGAATGCAGATCAGAGTTTGTATGGGTCATATGTTGGACCTGTTTTCTCAGGCCAGTCACCAGCCTCTCCATATTGGAAGCTATATATTTACAGGCTTGAGACATGGCAGAACTTCTTCAACATCCAGGCACAGCATCTGGGCTTTATGTCCCACTAACCTTTGCTGTATGCCCAGCAGGGTCTTGTTGCCACTACCAGAGCCCATCATGAGTGTAAGGCTCATCTGGGGCCTGATCCGCAGCAGTCTTATGAGCGTCTGGAATCTGGGCTGTCATATTCTCAATCAGCTGCTGAGATGCGTGTGTGATGGACTCAACGGATTATGCTCCCTAACCTAAAAGCTAACCCTCCATGACTTGTGTGGATCTAACTGCACTGAGAGATGTTGTGGAAGAAACGGGCTACAATACATCCTGTGAGTCAGTGGCATCATCATCTCTAGAGAATGGAGTCTTTAGTCTTCTAATGTGATTGTGGGGTAGACTGGGCATTGCCAGAACCTACAGTGAAGCAATAAAGAACCATGTTAAGAATCGGAGATAATAGGAACTGCTGATGCTGGAGAATTTGAGATAACAAGGTGTAGAGCTAGATGAACACAGCAGGCCAAGCAGCATTAGAGGAGCAGGAAATTTTCTGAAGAAGGGTCTAGGCCCGAAACGTCAAGCTTTCCTGCTCCTCTGATGCTGCTTGGCCTACTGTGTTCATCCAGCTCTACACCTTGTTATCTCTATGTTAAGAATCGGCATAGTTTATGACTGAATCACATTTCCTTTTGTGCCTCCTGTGTCCAAGGAAATGCATTCTCACTCTCATGCATGGCCATTCTAGCCTTGCCCTCTGTGATTGCTCAGCTGCCTTCATCTACTTCAATCTGCATTACTTCTTTACCTACAGGAGTGAACAGC
This sequence comes from Ginglymostoma cirratum, assembly GCA_024137785.1. Classification (NCBI taxonomy): domain Eukaryota; kingdom Metazoa; phylum Chordata; class Chondrichthyes; order Orectolobiformes; family Ginglymostomatidae; genus Ginglymostoma; species Ginglymostoma cirratum. The sequence continues at coordinate 17,315,967 of JAHRHZ010000087.1, forward strand.
CTCATGTCCTGTACTCCACCTCTAGTCTTTGCTTTACCCATTACATTGCGGTTCTCTTTATCTTGCATAATAACGTGCATGTTTAGTGACATTTCAAATGACACCTAACTTATAGCAGCTGCATGCATCTCAATCACACATATGCTCATAGGAGCCTAACTGTTGCAAGCTGTGGCTTCAATTACAATATGGAACTGAGGATGGTCATACCAGGCTCAGTAGCCTAAGTGACTGCTTGGACAGACCCAATAAGTGATGATGCCATGAGAGACCCTTTGGCAACTTGTGACTGTGGTATTTAACCAGCTGGATCAGAACATGTCACTTATTCCTTTCCTACACTGGACCTAGGTTCTCTAATAACTTAGTTCAGACCATTTCAGACAAGCAAGAGGGCTTTTTTATTTCCATCCATGTGAGAAAAACACCTCCTGTCATTCCCTGAAGGCATAAAGAAGAACCTGCAGGGACACTTCGCAAAACCACAAAGTTGGTCCCTGGCCTTAGAAGTGCGCAGTTTAGTAAATCTTTGAATGTGACTTGCGGGGAGCAGAGGGTACCCAGGACACAAATAAATAATAAGCAGGGATGTAGTGCAGAAGCACGTTTGGGGGAAGGGGGTGGTGAGGGTGATAAGGGTTGCAACAAGAACTGGAACAAAGTTTTGACAGATCAGAGTTGGGCAAGACTGTTGTGGATGTAACACCTAGTCTCCTTGTTTCTTTGGGAAGCTCTTTCATAGGTTGCTTAGTATTTATTAACAGTGCTGCATGGTTAACTGATGGCTGCATCTACCAGCAAATTCCCACCCACACACATGTCTCAGAGTCACAGAATTATTTCAGAGCAGAAAGAGGCCATTCAGCCCCTTGTGTTTACACCGACATTCCGAATAAATATGTCATTTAATGCCATTCTCCTGCTGTCTTCTCAGGACTCTGTACATTTTTCCTTTTCAATGTCTCAGTTGAACCTGATTTTCAAGGGGTGCATTCCAGGCCCCAACCATTCCCTGTAAGAGTTAGTTTTCTTGCATGTTACATTTGCAAAGTATTTAAGTGGTAACAGTTCCTTTAAGTGAGAACAGTTTCTCACCATCTACTATATCCAGACCCCACTAGATTTTGAATAACTAAATCAAATCTCCTCTCAGCCTTCTCTACTCCAAGAAAAACAGTCCTAATTTGTCTACCAATTATGAAGACAGCTTATTTCTCATCTCTAGACCCATTCTCATGAATTTTTTCTGCACACTCTCCAGTACTTTCGGATACTTCCTAAAGTTCAGCAGTGTGCACTAAAAATTTTAACATGAATCACATGGGGCCAACTTATGACGCAAAAGCAGAAATGGCCCAGTTCTGCAGTTGAGAAAGGCACATTACAGACTATGTTTACCCCATGTTATGAATGCAAATCTCCATGTTACTATTGCATATGATGATAAACTGAAGTGACATATTTATAGGTTAGAATTCTATCAACGAGACGCAGGAGCAAAACCTGTCAAGAAATCTCTAGGAGGTATAAAAATTACAAATATAAATCTGCACATAGTTACAATAAAATAAATTGTAAGCAGGAGAATAAGAATGAATTAATTCAGAGTATCTATGAATGCTAACACTTTCAGTCATCTCAGGGGAGAGTAAATAATAGAGGAAAACATTTTAAAAAAAAGTTAAGCTTATGGCAACAAAAATTTGCATTTATATAGCACCTTTAATGCAGTTAAGTATTACAAGGTGTTTCACATAAATGCAAGGACACAATAAAAACATCAAGCTAAAGTCAGAGACATGAGGACAGCAATGAGCTATGTGAAAACAGGTATTCGCAGATAAAATTATATATAAAAGTCTAGTTCGAAAGATGAGATATTCAGCAGTCCAGTAGGAGTCCAGAGGGACATTCTAATGTGTATCAAGGGATATTCAAATAGGTTATTTTCAATCCTGCCTGAAGAATGTGAAATGAAGAAATTTACAGAAAAAAATGCAATCTTTCTGCCCAGTAAAAATAGAATACAGTCTAGGAATTCAATGCAGTTGATTTGTGTTATTAATTTCTTAAACAGTATTTTTGTTTGGAAGTCAGTATGACACATGTTAAATCCTTGGAATTTGGAGTTCCCTCTTAAATTGTGATATCCAGTATGAATCAATCTTTCTAATAGTTCAGACATCAAATGGTTAAAGTGGGATTTATGAAGAATGTTAATTCACTCCAAATCCCCCATGAATGTGCCTTGGGTTACATTGCTGCATTACATGCTCACTAGATTTTAATAAATTCTTGATTTGATGTCTAAATTGTTTTGCTCCATCTGAATTCTTTGCTTGTTGCCACTCTGATCTTGGGGGTTGATCAGCTTAGTTGACTGGATGGTGGGTTTTCAATTCAGAGTGATGCCAACAGTTTGGGCTCAGTTCCAACTTAGCCTGAACTTCCCATGAAGGTTAACCTCTTCCCTCATCTGAGGTGTGATGACCTTCAGGTTAAACCACGACTAGTCAACTCCTAGCCATCATATGGTCTGGTAGAACTATGGTGACTCAACCTGTACGTTTTGTTAACGTCTGATCTACCCTTTGAGACCAAAATGAATAATACTGAACTCGATTTGCAACAGGTTTTTCTACTTACTTAATCTATCAGTGCTGCTTCACAATTTTCTACTCCAATACACACTACTTAGCACTGTCAGCTAATTTGGTGCCATCAGTAAACTCAGGCATATAGTTCTCCATTCCTTCATCTCTGCCCTTAACACACACAGTGAAAAGCTGAGGGCCGAATACAAGAGGTTATGGATGGAGACAGAGTGAGGGAAAAAGAGAAGGAAATAAATCCTAACAATCAGCATACGTGGATATATTTCTTGGCTCCTCACCAATTCCCCCTACCCATATTAATAGTCACCTCCAATTTCAAACAAAGAAAAGAACAAAGAAAATTACAGCACAAGAACAGGCCCTTCAGCCCTCCAAGTCTGCATCAACATGATGCCCTTCACAACTAAAACCCCCTAACCTTCCAGGGACCGTATCCCTCTATTCCCATCCTAGTCATATATTTGTCAAGACGCCCTTTAAGAGTCAACTATAGTATCTGCTTCCACTACCTCTCCCGGCAGCGAATTCCAGGCACCCGCCACCCTCTGTGTAAAAAACTTGCCTCGTACATCACCTTTAAACCTTGCCCCTCGCACCTTAAACCCATGGCCCCTGATAACTGACTGTTCACCCTGGGGAAAAAGCTTCTGACTGTCTAGTCTGTCCATGCCCTTCATAATCTCGCAGACCTCTATCAGGCCCCCACTCAACCTCCGTCGTTTCAGAGAGAACAACCCAAGTTTCTTCAAGATCTCCTCATAGCTAATGCCCTCCATACCAGGCAACATCCTGGTAAATCTTTTCTTTACCCTCTCCAAAGCCACCATATCCTTCTGGTAGTGTGGCGACCAGAATTGAACACAATATTCCAAATGCGGCCTAATTAAGGTTCTATAAAGCTGCAACATTACCTGCCAATTTTCATGTGCTTTCATTCTTCCAAACAACTTTTTAAGGACCAGTTCCATATGTAATTAGTCGGACAAGAACTGAACTGGATTGATCCATATTAATGCCCATACAAATCCCAGACTGTAACTTTACATTACCATTTCCACTTGTTTAATACTATATGAGTAGGATAGAACTTACAAAGAGTGACTCACAGATTGTTGTGTGAATGGTCAGTCTTCATACTGATCATTTAAAAACGTGCCACTTTAATTGAGCCTCCCTTTTTTTTAAATTGAGTTATACAGAAAATGTTCATTCTCCACCCAAACTTAAAGTGGAAATCAGACCAACATGGAAAAGATTTCTGAAACCTGTCAGCACAGCACATTACTTCCACAGGACTATTGATTCACAACCAGCATACAGCTGAATTCCACCGAAAAGATAATCAGTGCTATTTTTGTACAAGAATACTTAAAAGAAAAACATGTCGAGTAATGGTTTGTAGCATTATTCCATATATACATTATATGCACAGAAATGACATTTTTGGGAGGTAAGGTGACGATACTGCTAAAAAACCAAGTTCTAGAAAGTTTGTGTATCAGTTGCTGCTATAACAAAGCATTACCTTAAGGTGGCAATATTGATCCGGAACTCCTTCGGCTGAGAAGCCAAATCAAATATAGGAAAATGGGTACTTTTACATGACATGTGACATTATTTTGCGATATAAGGGATATTGCTAGTTGTGGGTGTGGTCTGGTATTTTACAGGACTCTATACAGTGTAGCAAAGCAGAAGTAAGTTAAAAGATGATAGTTCACTGGGATTTCTAATGGTTTTAAGGTGCAACTTGGGTGAACTAAAGCAAAATGTTTTTCTGACCCCTTTGATAGTAAAAGGTATTGGTACTGCTCAAAGACTGATTTGGGGGTAATGCTAATTCCCCAGGATGGACATGAATTTTTTTTTTTGGGCAAGGGTGGTAAATTGTTAACACTCTAATATATGTCATGAGAAACACGTTGTTGAGAGGTAAGCTGTTAATTCTAACATGTTAATAGGACTGTGAGCTTCAGTTTTAGCAATTTTTGAATAATTATCCTTAGATTCCCCGGGGTCGGGAAACCCAACATCTGAAGGAAGGTGAAAAAGGCCAGACCTATAGCAAATATAATTGCTTGAGGAGGCTTGAGAGTTTAATGGCTTCCTCATTTTCTTTAACTTCCTATTGTAAATGTATTTCCAGCATTGCTTGTGGACAAGGAGAAATAGGCATTCTTCATGGTGGCTACTCCAAGCTAACCTGCTGCTAGATCAATCTCCATCTCTTATTCAGAAACAGAAAATGCTGGAGAAACTCAGCAGGGCCAGCAGCATCTATGGAGAGAAACCGTTCTTCAGAACGCCTGTCTTATTTGATCACCCCATCCCCAAACTTCTTCATCTCCAGGTCAGCCTGTGATACTCTCCACCACCACCCAAAATGCTCCAACACTTCACCTCATTCCAGACATTGGCTGCAGCCTTCTATGCAGGCTTTACAACCCAACACCAGTCAGACTCTCAATCTAGTTACTTATCAGCTAGGTTTGGAAATAAAATTCAATGCAGCCTTACATTGCAGGATTTCCCAGTCACTTCTCTCTACTCCCTTCACACTTTGTTGAGAGACATAATCGTCCTAAATGTACAGCAATGTTCTTTTAAGCCTGTTATAACAGTCTAAGGTTAAATACTTTATTTTGTGTGCAATGTTTCTGTTTATAATGACCCACATACCATTCTCTAACTGTGAATTATTACAGGAAAACAAGACATTTCCACAAATGTGGAGGGGAATGTCAACAGAAACATTTAGTTTTATAACGCATTTAACAGAATAAAAATTCCCAGAATGTTTCACAGAGGTGCTAAGGAATCATGAGGCAGGGATGTGAAGGAAAAAAGACTCTTGAAACAGGGAAGCAGGGAGAAAGAGGAGGGGGAAGTTGTGCATTCGAGAAGAATTAAGGGCTTGTGTTGGACTGTAGGAGGATTGATAGGTAGAAAACAGCAAGATTAAAAACGGATTTTAAAAAAAGGATGATTTTAAAATCAATTTACCAGAAGTTTCCAATTGACAAGAGTGCAAGGTAAGATACAGGATTTAAGTCTCTTTCAGAAAATAAATTTCATTTCAATGCTGGTTGAGAACCACATTTTCCAGATGCTAATATTCTTAGGGAATATGATAAATAATGGCTCTGTACAGTGAAAGCAATTCATTGAATTCCTGACGTCAATGATGCTATTGAGGGGAACGTGTGGAGCAAAGCGATGGCTGTTTCACACAGGTAAACCACTCTGGAATGCTATCATTGCAACTCCTAGCAACCGCTTTAAGGCAGAAGCATGTAAGCAAATACTTGATAATATTCCATGATTTCAGAAGACAAAAACACAAAAAAGACAAAAAGTGTTCAATCAAAAAAGTAAACTTTTTTCTAAGACATATTGGAAACAAACATTCAAAATTGCAGGTACCATTGATATATGAAAATGAAGGGTTTTGTTTTCACAACTTGAATAGGGCTACAGTTCTGTTTCAAATTAGTTAATATTGGCTTTAAACAAAAAACAAATCCCACTAGAATGATTCAGTTTTAGAAGATGCCTAAATAAACATGCACAGAACGACCCTGACTCAAGGCATTAAAACAATAATTTCACAAGGGTCAACATGTTGAATTCCCACCAGGCAGCAGTGGCTTCATCTGCCAGCCAAAATGCCATGATTTCAACTATTCACAGATCCTATTGTTTACAACATAAGCAGATTAATGACATTACTGGATTTGTAAAAATGTGTTTTCTTTCAGCAGTCCCTACTTCTCCTGAACATAACTACGATTAATTGGCAGGCGAGTGTTCAAAAGATTGCCAATTCACCTCTCAGTTCAATCATTACTGGGATGTATAAAAGCCATGTGTATCTTTCTACCCTTCTGTATTCTATTTCCCCCCCACATTTTACCCGACTTGTCATTTCTTCAACAGAGTACATAAGGGGCGCAAAGGTGGTGAAGGGCAGCACAGTAGCTAAGTGGTTAGCACTGATGCCTCACAGCACCAGGGACCCGGGTTCAATTCCACCCTCGGGCGACTGTGTGGTGTTTGCACATTCTTCCTGTGTCTGTGTGGGTTTCCTCCAGGTGCTCCAGTTGCCTTCCACAGTCCAAAGATGTGCAGGTTAGGTGGATTAGCCATGCTAAAGTGCCTATAGTGTCCAGGGATGTGCAGGTGCAGTGGATTAGCCACAGTAAGTGTGGGATTATGGAGGTAGGGTAGAGGCTGGGTCTGGGTGAGATGGTCTTTAGAGGGGCTGAATGGCCTCTTTCCACACTGTAGGGATTCTATGATCCTATGAGATCAGTTACCCAACAAACCAAAAATTGTAGAAACAAATCTCAGATCTCAAACTTAAAGTCCTGGGGAGTGTTGCTTAACAAAAAGATCTTGGAGTGCATGCTCATACATCTTTAAAAGTGGAGTTGCAGGTAGATAGGATAGTGAAGGTGGTGTTTGGTACGCTTGCCTTTATTGGTCAGTGCATTGAGTACAGGAGTTGGGAGGTCATGTTGCAACCGTACAGGACATTGGTTAGGCCACTTTTGGAATACTGCGTGCAGTTCTGGTCTCTCTGCTTTGGTTTATAAAATCATGAGCAGCTTGGATAGGATGAATAGACAAGGTCTTTTCCCCGACATAGGGGAGTCCAAAACTAGAGGGCATGGGTTTAAGGTGAGAGGGGAAAGATTGAAAAGGGACCTAAGGGGCAATTCTTCTACACAGAGGGTGGTGCGTGTATAGAATGAGCTGCCAGACGAAGTGGTGGAGGCTGGTACAATTACAATAATTAAAGGGCAACTGGATGGGTATATAATGAGGAAGGGTTCAGAGGGATATGGGCCAAATGATAGCAAATGGGACTAGATTAATTTAGGATATATGGTTGGCATGGACGAGTTAGTCCAAAGGGCTTGCTTCTAAACTGTACAACTCAATGACTCTTAACACATTGGTGTAAATGTACACGATGCTCCAAAGCCACTCTTCATAACGATACTTGAATTTATAGAACGGAGAGTAACCAATCATTTAGTTTGAACCAATCTTGTTTTCGAGTAGGCTGCTCCAAGTGTTATAAAATATAGGACAAACACAGGGCAAGTTTTTAAAATTTTATCTTCAACTATAATTATCATGAGGTGGCAATAGAGATTATTCAGATTTGTCAATCAATTTTCATTAGCAACAGAGAAAAGTTACAGCCACAGTTTCACAGCCTCTGTTTGTCCCATACTGAATGGGCAAAAAGGAAAAACTCCCTTAGATTATTTAGTCTAAATAGGAATTAGTGTTGGTGAAATTTTGCCTCAATGCATAGTAGGAATTGGAGACAGTTTATTATGAAGATATGGAGGAATAAACAAGCATCAACCAGAGGGCTGGGTGGAAAGCAATGAATGATATTGAGGGAGCCTAATGATGCACTATGAGGAAGTAGCAGGCAGGTAGAGACAGAAAGCAGAAGACAGAATTGCAAAGGGGGCATAAGCTTAATGGGCTGAATTTGGCATTAGTTGGTTGGCATTAGATGTAATTTAAACACCAGGATCCGGGTAGGTGCTCTGGATCCCAACAAAGAATGAATTTTAATTTTCAGTGAAGCTGGGGCAGGAAACAGGGAGGCCAGACATCTCCAAGCCTATTCAGCTCCTTTAAGAGCTTGTTAACAGGCCAGGGATGTTGGTGCTGGAAAATTCAAAAGGATTTCAGTAAACTCAAACAATCTGACGCATATTAATACACAGGTGCTGAGTTCAAAGTAAGGCATAGGGACAGTTTTTATGTTGTTAGAAAAATGATTGTATCCATGGGGATCTTGCTTCTAATAGTGTGCACTAACTCTAATTTGGTTATGTAGGCACTTTCCCAAGCGTTTATGCAGCTGACCTTCCAAGATGCTGCTATCTGCGTTTGCCTCTGGTGCACTGTATTTCCTCCTTCTGGAGACCCTTGGCACCATTTATTGGTGACCGGGCCAGTCTTACTGCCCAATCAATGAATTTACATTTAAAAATCAGATTGTACAAGTAATGCAGTTGTGGCACAAAGTCAGGACCTGGAGTTTACATAGGCTTCAGACTCTCTGCCCCTCCCATCTCAATATATAAGAAAGAAAAATAATACTGGGCTTGAACAAAATCAATGTGAAAGTTTAAAATTATAAATCACCAATACTGAAGAACCTGAAAATACTACCAAAAATAGATCCTGTATAAAGATCAAACACAATGATCATGTGAGGCGTCTTGAAGATGAATATGGGCTTGAAAGGGAATTAGTCAAGGACCCAAGATACAGCTCACCAGAAGGAAAGCAAACCACAGACAGTCCTTGCTGCAGTCTGTCTAATGCTACAGGGGGCCAGTTAGCTGGACGTCTGATTTGTAATGAAAAGTGATGCCAACAGTGCAGGTTCATACACTGCATCGTCTGAGGCTACCAGGAAAGTCCCACCTTCTCAACCTTGCCACTCTCCTGAGGTGTGGAGAACCTCAGGTTAATCTCACCATGCAGTCGTCTGTCTCTAATGAGACATTGGTCCTCTGGGACTATGTTGACTACAGTTCCTGCCGTAATGAGAACTGTCTGACAATGCAACCTATCTGTGTAATTACCTAGTTGATGTAAGCATTATTTTTCAATAATAACAATATTTCAGATATTAGACTTTGCTTATGCTGGGGAAATAACATGAGAAATTGTGGGTGTCAGACAATCTATACTGATGCATTACATTATGATAGCACAGAACAAGAAGCTGCAAAAATTAAGCAATTTGAATGTGATTATTGTTGCATGTGTGGTCAGCCTCCAATCAGTAAGTAACACTGACAGCAAAATTCAATATCACTACAAACCAGGTGTGGGTAGCAGTTTTTGCTTATTGTGCTCCTGAAGCTTAAAATGCAAAACAGAAGTTGTGTATTACCTTCTCATTTAAATATAGCTCACACACAGCATTAAGCATACTTTTAAACACCAAAGAACATAAAAGTAGGACCAGGCCATTCAGTCCTTCAAGCCTCCTCTGCAAGTCAATATTATTATCAGAACTGATCATCCAACTCAGTAACCTGGACCCAATTTCTCCCTACGCCCTTTGATCCCTTTAGCCTTAAGAACTATACCAAACTCAGCAAGTGCAAAATTGTGATCAACTGTCATGAGTTCCAATTGACCTGCACTACATAAAGCCTTTGTGCGCCTCTTAAAAGGTTGCATTGCAGTTGAAGCAAGCGCTGGAATTTATCACAAGACAAATTTGATCTGGACAAGACGCGAGAATGATGCTAGATGACAGAGAGAGGCCGCCAAGATTTTCTAGTGTGAGTGTGCATGTGGACCAGGAATCTATTTTGCCTCCAAAATGCCATTGTATCACAAAAGAAAAACAGGTACTTGGAGACTGAGTTCATGGTCAATAAGTCTGCTCAAGAATATTTACGAGGTATAAAATCAGAAGTTACTGAAAAACTTCAATAGATCTGTCAGCAAAAGTGCAGAGAGAAAGAGAGTTTTGAGTTGAACGACTCTTCTTTATAACTGTCCTGAAGAAGAAACCTTCACCTTGAAACATTGGACCAAATATTCAGATGTCCAAGCTTGTCCTCACTTTGAACAACTTCTCCTTTAACTCCTCTCACTGTCTTTAGATCAAAAGGTGTTGCTATGGGTACAGGTATGGGCCCCCGTTATGCCTGCCTCTTACTTGTTTCAATCCTACTTGGGTCCCTCCAATAACTTTTTCTCTGGTACGTCAAAAAATCATTGGAGTTGCCTCCCTCGCTCCTCTGAAATTAGGAAAATGTATTAATTTTGCTTTCAATTCCTATCCTTCCCTCACCTTCATTTCAACCGTCTCTGACTTCTCCCTTTCCTCAATATCTTTGTTTCCATTTCTGGGGATGGGCTGGCCATCAATATTCACTACAAACCCATCAAATTCCCGCAGGTGCCTGGACTATACATCCTCACACCCTGCCTCCTGTAAGAACACCATTCCATTCTCCCAGTTTCTCTGTCTCTATCACATATGTTCTGATGATACCACCTTCCTCAGGGAAACCTCAGACAAGTCCATCTTTTTCCTCAACCAAGGAGTCTCCTCTACCATGATTGACAAGCCATTAGCCATGTATGATCCATTTTCACACTCTACGCTTATTCCTTCTCTTACCTCCCACAAAATGATAGGGTCCCCCTTGTCCTAAAGTTCCATTCTACCAGCTTCTGCATTTAAAGGATCATAAATTGCCCATTTCCACCAACTCCAGTGGTATTCTACGACAGATACTTATTCCACTCCTGGTCAGCATTCCACAGGGACTGTTCCCTCCAGGACAGCCTGGTCCACTCCACCTCCACTCCCAACACCTCCCCACACCCCCACGTCACCTTCCCAGTTAATCACTGCAGGTACAACACTTTCCTGTTTACCTCTTCTATCATCATTATCAAAGGCCCAGACACACCTTTCAGGTGAAGCAGCAATTCACGTGCACTTTACTCAATCTAGTCCACTGTATTCACTGCTCACAATTTGAATGGGATCCTCTACATTGGGGAGACAAAATGGAGACTGGGCGACAGCTTGGTGGAACACCTACATTCGTTTGTAAAAGTGACTCCAAGCTTACAGTTGCCTGCCACTTTAATACACTGCTATGTTCCCAAGCTAGCATTTCTGTCTCGAGCCTGCTGCAGTACTCCAGTGAGGCTCAATGCAAGGTGGAGGAATAACACCTCATTGACGCTTAAGCACCTTACAGCCTTCAGGACTCAACATCGAATTCAATAATGTCAGAGCGTATACACCCTGTTCCTTGTTTATTGCCTAACCCCACAACCCCAGGTCCGCTCACGAAAAGAGTTGCTTTCAGCACAGCACATCCAATTCATTCTGAGCTACTCATAGTCCCCATTATTACCTATCCAACTTCTCTTCCCTGAGCAACTATCAATAATCCCTTTGACTGCCCACTCTTTTTTCTCTTTGTCTCTCTGGGCTCCTTCTCCACTTATCCACTCACTCACCCCACTGTCATCAACATAAATACCACTATGTTCTAGCTGCATCTAGTTCTGAAGAAGGACCACAGGACTCAAAACGATAACTGTTTTCTCTCCACAGATGCTGCCAGACCTGCTGAGTTTCCCTAGTTTCATTTGTCTCAGATATCCAGCATCCGCAGTTCTTTGTTTTACAAACTTTTTACTGTATAAAGTATCTGGATTATTAATTAATAATATTATATACATTTGTGAATGATGCAAAACACTTCTTTCTTCTAAAATACACAGACTTAATAATTCAAAGTTTATTACTTAACATATACATAAATGAAAGGAATATTTAACTCATGTTGAGGTGTGGATCATGCATGTGCCTTGACTGGATTGTTTAAACTCAGTTGCTTTTCTACAACATATATAGTAATTATTTAAAACGTTTCAGCTGCAACTTGCAATATTTACCCCAACAAATAACCTGAAACCTGTATGTTTTTGTGCTTAGATGAGCATTTAGCAGCACAGATTATTTACAAATTGGATTTTCCTGTTTATAAAAAAGGAAGAGGTGGAAATTACACTGGACTGTTAGTGCATTCATATTGTTGAGATAAATAGTTCAAAACCTCAGAATGTTTGAGACCTGATGTGCTGCATTTCTGATCACAAACAGCTCAACAGGATATTTCCACTAAAGGTGAAACTATAGGTCAATCAACATTGGGAACATTTATGGCAATAATATTTTTGAATGCAGTTCCATTAGAGTAAATATAAATATTATTGCTGGAGTAGAAGTGCCAAAGGGGAGCAAATTAGGCTTACATTTATAAGCTTATCTGTGATTCAACATTCTATATCTAAAATGGATCATATGTATTAAAGCACCATGCTGCCTTTGGATATTTTTAATAGTACTTACTCCCATGTGATTTCCAGCTGAAGTTTAATTGTGCCTAAGTCCGTAATATCCACAATCATTATCTGAGGCTGTGCAGAGAAGAAATCCGCACTTTCGCAAGTCACTGCTCCAACCAAAACAGACATCAAACCCTTCATCTCAGCTACCTATGGAGAGAAAAGTCTGTTTCAGCAACCTCTTCCACACCTCTATGAGTGAATCAGAACGTAAGTTTACAAAACTGAAAGTTTTTTTCTAAATTACAAAGAACATATTGATAAAATATGTTAACCCTCTTTACTTGTACAAGTATCACAGGCTTTAAGTGCATTCAATAGCATGCTTCCATTTTAGTGCAATTTGCAAATGAGGGCCCTTCCCCAATAAAGCTGCTGCCATTTACGTTTTAGCATGGAGCATGACCTGTCTACTTTTAAAAACAGGCTACTCTTTGCTACCTCTCAGGCTGTCCCACTCTCCTTCCCTCCCTAAACCCCCTGTTCAACTCCTCTTCCAAACTTCCAACTTGTTTCCATTTCCAAGCTGCCTCTCCCAACTTTCCACTAGCTTCGTCGCAATATTCTCCTACTGACTAACAGCGAAATTCAATATTATCAGAAACCAGGTGTGGGTAGGTCAGCAGTATATGCTTAATGTGCTCCTGAAGCTTAAAATACAGGACAGAAATTGTGTGTTACCTGCTATTTAAATATAACCCACACACAGCAGTAAACACACGTTTAAATACCATAGAAAATGGAAGTAGGCCTGCACCATTCAGCCCTTCAAGCGTCCTCTGCCATTCAATATTATCAGAACTGATCATCCAACTCAGTAACCTGGACCCACTTTCTCCCTACACCCTTTGATCCCTTTAGCTTTAAGAACTATACCAAACTCAGCAAGTGCAAAATCGTGATCAACTGGCATGAGTTCCAACTGACCTGCGCTACTTGAAGCCTTCATGCACCTCATAAAAGGTTGCATTGCAATTGAAGCAAGTGCTGGAAGTCATCACAAGACAAATTTGATCTGGACAAGACATGAGAGTGATGCAAGGTGACAGAGAGAGGCCTCCAAGATTTTCTGGTGTGAAAGTGGATCCCTCTGTACAGGAAGTCGAAGGAGGAGAGATGGAAGCTTTCTATCCTGGCCAAGAAATTCTCCAGAAAATTTTTGAGAAAGCAATGGGATCAGAAATGAATAGTAGTCAATGTCAGCAGTTTAGCCCCAAGGACTTGATGTGCCAAGGGCAAGGCTATAATCCATCCCAAAACCACATTCTCATGCCACCTGCTTCTCTCTGACATTAGCAATGTATTCAGCTGTCTAGGAATGCAGAACATCGGTAGCTTCCCTCCTGCATGCTCCTCTCCCAACTTTCCACTAGCTTCCTCGCCCGACTCTCCTGCTCACTGATCACTCAGTTCCCAGCCAGTCCACTTGCTGATCCTTGTCTGCACTGATCCACCCACTCACTGTCACCGCAACTCACTGACCCTCCTGTTCACCATCCCACATGCCCACTGACCCTCTTGCTCACTGACCAACCCACTCGCCAACCCTCCCACTTGGGCTCTGATCTTGCATCTCCTCTCACACTGGTCTCACTCACTGCATTGGATCAGGAAAGGAAAACAGCAAGCAGCAGTGAACTGCCGAGACAGAGGATCAAGGAGTGGGAAGGAAACAGTGAGCAGTATGGGCGTGTTGCCTAACTTTGCAATTCTTAGTTCAGATCTGCGGGTGTTTCTTTTTACATTAATTAAAGATGCATGTGAGGACCAAGTATAATTCGCAATTTTCAGCAAAATGCAACAGCAGTAATGGATAATATGAAATACAGCAACGACAGTAACTGATGACATAGTTCACGTGTTTTGCTCCTGCATTCATTCACGTGATATCTCAACTGTCGAATAGAGTGCACGTAGTTGGTTTAATATAAGTTGTTCATGAGACTGCCCTTTTTTGTCTTATCTGGTTTATCACTCATTTTAATTCAAAACTTGACTAAATTTGGGAAATTGCCAATTTGAAAATGTTTGATTATCTTGTACATATAACGAATTGGAAATCCTAGTGTGAGATTCAAAGCAGTGATACAGCAAACCCTGACACTAAAGCTGAGGTTTCTGAATAGCCAAATTTCACCAGTTTCTAGACACTTTTATTCATTATTGTAGTAATAAGTATTAAAGATGAACCAACATCATGTAAAATTGGCATACATCAAGCTGAGCATCACAATTACTTGCCACTCAATAGAAATATTTGCACAAATGAGTTGTTTGATGATAGTCGCAAATGTCTATCCAAGTGCAAAATTGTGGTCAGTAAATCCTTCACCAGCATCATTACTCATTAGACATTGCTATTACTTAAGTCTATTTTCACAGTCAATAATTTGAAAATTCACACTGTCTCAGTAACTCAGAATGTGGTTAATGTTATAATACTGTATTAATAAAGTGCATCATCATGCAACTTCCTGTATGTGGAGAAGTTTATTTTATGATATCAATCCTGTTGCATTTTAATACACAATATGTGTGTGATATTGTAGTAATTCAGTAATTAAAATGGAACTATTCATTCCTTGAAAAATAATTTAGTCTGATATTGCATCAAAACAGTTGACATTTGGAAGGAATTCTGGAAAATTAGACACTGGACTAAATGCCAGGATGTTAATTGTTTTCTAAAAGTAAGTAAACTTTTCCATAAACTTTTGCACAGTTTCTAAGAAAAAAAAAATTATTAAAGTTGACTTACATTTCGTTGAAAAGGATATACAATTGATTTGGGTAATCTCAACCTAGATTCTAATGAACTTGGATCCAACCATGAGTAAAATTTTAACTGTCCTTCCAAATTCTCCTTTTCCCATCAAAGGTACTTTTCATTAAGCTCAGGATTTCTCCAGTATGGGACAATTTACTCAAGTCACTGAAACTTGGTGCCCAAATAATTATAGGAATGAGTGATCAGAGAAATGCCAACGTTCTTACATGTGCAGCGTGGAATACACATCTGGCAGGGTTTGAGGCAATGTATTGATGCAAACTGAGGGAGTTTTATCTGTACTATGCTATGTCTAATCAACAAATACATAATGCTCACGCTTAATACGTTTGCAAATTAATCCTTTAAATTTACAAATAAGCACCTTTATTTCAATGTCTTCATTAATATGAGGTAGAAAGACCATTTCTTCTTCATCCCATGTTTGGCTGTCATCAGCATCAATTTTTCCTTTTAGCTTCCATCTCTGTCGACCATATTTAATCAATACCTGTGTAAAAACCATGAGAGTTCTATTTTCAGGGCATGACTTTACAATGAGGCACAGAGTTTTTCACTTCAAAACTCAATGAGAAGTTTGATTATAACTCTACTCACTGCACGGTTTTGAGCAGGTATGCCAGTATGTTGTTTATGTGAAATAAATCAGATCTGGAAAATGGTTCCCCAATTGTTTAGCAAGTTTATCCAGGATGTATGTTAGCTACCTAGATTATGAAAATCTAGGATAACACGGTGTAGAGCTGGATGAACACAGCAGGCCAAGCAGCATCAGAGGAGCAGGAAGGCTGATGTTTCGGGCCTAGACCCTTCTTCAGAAATGGGGGAGGGGAAGGGGGTTCTGAAATAAATTGGGAGAGGGGGGAGGCGGATAGAAGATGGATAGAGGAGAAGATAGGTGGAGAGGAGACAGACAGGTCAAAGACACGGGGATGGACGAGAGAGTTGCAGTGGAAGACAGATCCACTGAGGTTTTTCCGGAGGGAGGAGGGTAACTTCTTCAGAGTAGCCTTCCTGCTCCTCTGATGCTGCTTGGCCTGCTGTGTTCATCCACCTCTACACCGTGTTATCTCAGATTCTCCAGCATCTGCAGTTCCTACTTTCTATGAAAATCTAGGTTTGATTTTCCAATCTACATTATATAGCTGATGACAGCCAGAGAATTAATAGAGGTGACAGAGTGGCAAGAGTACACTTGGTCTAAAAGCAGAAAATAATTCATGCCTGGCCATGATCAAATGGGGGAGAAATTGGATAAAACCCAAAAACAGGTACAAAGATTAAAATGCATGATTAATTCACATTCAAAAATTTAATGCAGGCTGCACACAAACTGTGTCATCTACTGATTAACATGATCACAGCAATGGACCCTATGCTAACCATTGTGTTAGGTGGCTACACACTTGAGAAGGGGATTAAAAATCATGACAGCAAAACGACTTTGTGCTGGCCTGCACTCCCTAAAGAATGCAGGCAACGTTTAAAGGGATTTTGGTTTGGAAGAGGTGCTGGAATTCATTGTAGAAGTGACTTTGACCTGCATGGAAAAGACACAGGAGTGGCACAACGTTAAGAGAGGAAGCTTTGGGTTTTTCTGATGGAGTCTGGGTGCAGGAGTGGAGAGAATGGGGGAGGTCCTATATCCTTTTGGTTCCAGGCAGTCCTCCAGATAAACTCCAAGCTGGAAGCAGAATAGCCATAAACACCAATGTGTGGATCCAGCCTCAGGAATCTGGATATAGCACTGAAGACAATCAATGACCCCAAGCACAGGCTATTATGGTCAGTGAATTCATCTTCCAATGCCACATTTAAATAACTGCATCATCAGCCTCTCACACTGCTCAGTGCACCAGAACTCCACCACTAATCTACTGACAATCGCCAATTACAAGTCAAGTCTCAAGTGCATAGATTCACCTCAACCTCAGACACTTAGCACTTCTCCAAACTTTACAGCACACCTTGCGCACACTGCCAACAATGATAACTACATCACCCAAATACATTTCAATCCATTCTCTGACACATTTCCCTCTGTATTGCAGGACAAAGTGACATAGAACCAAAGACAGTAACATAAACAGAAAGGTGCAGACAATGCTGTATGTCCTCAAACCTATGCAGCAGACATTACAATCATCGGCACTGTGATGACTGATGCTGTAGCCAGTCATGGGGCTGGATCAAGGATGATGGAATGTTCTTACCTAATTCTCCTTTTCACATCCCACTTCCCCAACATCCCCTAATCACTTCTGATTTACAAGTCCAGTTGGCTTTCACCTCTCCCTCTTAACCCAACCTACCCTTATATCTTCTTCCTTTCACATGCCCATGACGTGTCACCTAGCCAAACAGTTGTGGAAAAGAAAGAATGGGAAAAGCAGGAAAGCAGGGATAAGTAGAAACACTTTCACTCATTTTCATACTTGCAGCCTCAAGCTCAGATACAGATACCATGCAAATTTTAGAGGATAGCTTTGAGCCTTTGCTTCTAACCCTCCACATAACTTTGTATCTTTCTCGTTTTTACTATCAACATACCGCTAGACAGTAAAAACACGAGAGACTGATGATGGTGAAAGCCTGTCACTTGATCTCATTCTCACAGCCACCAGCTCAAATACTGTTACTGTGTACACTTTAGAGGCAAGAGCTGCATGTAATGAGTCTCCAGGCACAAGTGGCCTGTAACCAAAGTGGGAAATAAGAGATTCAGAGGTGATATGTTCCCTGTTTTTTTACTATTATGTTAGCTCTTATAAAATGCACACTGAAACTAGGTTCTTAGTGGGAACAAGTACCAGAAGATTTATTCACGTAGTAACCAAAAGCATTGCAACTCTATCACAAACATTGGTATAGTCTGGACGCAAATTGATTGACTAACTTTCCTTATGGACTATGAAGTACAGCAGTAGCAGCAATAGTAGCTTTAACTATCGATTATCAAGATTATATCCATATAACAAATGGCATGTTTTCACACTGATATCATCATTGAACTCCTACAAAGGTATGATCACAGCCTGATAATAGATACATGCAATATCAAAACAATAGGTGTCAACTCCACAGATTGAAAGGCCATACATGAGTGTTTGCTGCAGAAGACTTAGATGAAAACTACAATGGGTTGACACGCTGGAAAAGGCTATTGGGCATGCACGCTGAAGTGGTTGCTGCATTAGCAAGTGTGCATGAAAGCAACTGCCTCTATCAAGAGGATGAAGGAGGTTGATGTCTTTGGATAAGACTTTATGCATAGCTTGCAACCCATCATTTCCATCATGGAAGCAGTGACTGATATCCTGACAACACTTTTGGAACCAACCATGATACAGAGCCTGGGAGAGATAGTAGGAACTGCCGATGCAGGAGAATCTGAGATAACAAGGTGTAGAAAATTTTCTGAAGAAGGGTCTAGACCTGAACTGTCAGCTTTTGCTGCCTGGCCTGCTGTGTTTATCCAGCACTATACCTTGTTATCTATGATACAGAGCCTAATGGTCAATATTTCAGCTTTCTGAAAAATGTGCATTTCGTTGAACCTTTTCACTTTCACTCAGGCTAATTCAATAGAATACTAATCCAAGAGGTATTTTTACAAATTGTCCCAGGGATGAAAGCAAAAAGGCTTTGACAAAATGTTTCTTTTTTCAAGCAGTATCAAAACGTTTATCTTAGCTCCCATTACAGCATAAGCACAAGTCATCCAATAATTAAGTATTACAATGGATGCTCAAACCAATCTCAGCTATTGCCATATCAGTGCAATTTGTTGCCTTGAAGGCTGAGTACCAGCGCTCAAAGGGGCTTGCCAGGCCTCACAACATGCCAGGAAATCTCTCTATACTGGGATTACTGAGGTGCCACTCTATGAAGGAGTTTTATTGGCATGAAGATGCACTAAACTGCTGTCTACTCTCAGGATGACAATATTACTGTACCCAACATTGCCTCTCCATCTCTGTCCGTGCAGTTGCCTGTTCATTAACCAGCCCAGACAGCTGCTACCAAGGCTGACATCATGTAGTCTGAAGCTGGATACTCTAAGGCGAGGACTATTTGAAGTCATCCTGAAAGAACACATGCTGTGTCCTCCACTGAAAGTCAGCAACCTTCCACTAACAATGTTGCACTGTAGTAACACTGCATAGGAACACCAGGCACATGGAACGCATGGATTAGTTGACTGTTGTATAGAATGTTGGATGGCTTTTGTTTGAAGTTGGTGTGGAATGTTTGTTTTGCAGTATACTTTATTTCAGCATTGTGACCAGTAACAGAGTACAGAAAATTGGGGTTTTGTTCATTGGAATCCAAGTCATTAAGCCAGTCGTGGACAGCCAGCAGCTTATCTTGTCCCTTCTTCCTCCTCCTTTTTTACTGATCAATGTATAACCAGGGGGGGCTAGCAGCACAATAATGTCACTGGACTCGTAATTCAGAGGCCAAGTTAAAACTCTGGGTTCAAAACCAAGCATGACAACTAGTGGGATTTGCATTCAATTGATTAAATCTGGAATTCCAAGCTGGTCTCAATAGGCATGTTGTCATAAAAATAAGTCTGGTTCGATCATGTCCTTAGGGAAGAAAGTTTTCCATTCTTACTTGGTTTGCTCTACATGTGACTTCAGACCAACAGCAATGTGGCTGACTCTTAACTGGCCTCTGAAATGTTCTATCAAGTCACTCAATTAAAGGGAATTAGGGATAGTGGATAAAATACAAACCTTGCCAATAACGTTTAAATTCCATGAAAGAATAAAGAAGAAAACAACTGTTAACATATCTGTGTGATGAAGTTACCTGGAAGTACCAGACTGTGATGGATCATGAGATATGTTCTGCTGAGTATTATTTTAGTTCATTCATGAGACGGTGTTGTCACTGGCTAGGCCAGCGCTTATTGCCCATCCCTAATTGACCAGAGGGCAGTTAAGAATAAACCGTGTTGCAGTGTCTGGAGTCACATGTAGGCCAGGCCAGGTAAGGATGGCAGTTTCCTTCCTTAAAGGAAATTAATGAATCAGGTGGGTTTTTCCTGACAATTGACAATAGTTTCATGGTCATCATTAAACTCTTGATTCAAGTTTTTTTTGCTATTGAATTCAGATTCCACCATCTGCCATGGTAGGCTTCAAACCTGGGACCCTGGGACATTACCTGGCTTAACAGTCCAATGATAATACCTCTAGGCTGTTGCCTTCCTCATAATGCAGGGCTTCTCTAGAATGGTCTAAGCAACATTGCCCAGATACTCTGCAGTTTCATAGTACAGTGTGGTGGCATAGCTCCCAGCTGCTGCCCATATGCTGTTGAATTTTGCACAAGAATAATGGGTCAAGTGGTCTGTGGATAGCTTTTGTGGCCCGTTAGTGAAACTCTGACTTTGAGAGAGAGTGCAGCAGACTGACACAAAATAAAAGCACTGTTGCTAACAGATCAGGCGCTTTAGCTAGACGATGTACTTGGCACGGTCACACATTAGGTGCGTACTCTGCATTTTGACGCAACATCCACAAAGCTGTTTGTGGACAACGAACAACTTCCACTATAGGAAACCTGTGAACCTGGCCTGGGAAAGCTGTGTGAACCCTGCACCAATGTCTCTCTGGACACAGAGAATGTAAAATATGATCTCCCATCCTATCTTATCAGTGCCGATGATCAACTTCACACAGCAATAGAATGTGAACATCGACAAGAATCTTGAGATATCATCTGTTTCAATCTAGAAAGATCTTGACATGGAGGAATTCATAGCCAGGATCATCATCACAAAAACTTGCTTCAAGTACAGGGTGAACTCTTGAGTATATACAGAGGAAGCTAATGTTGATGAAATCATGATCACAACGTGATGGAGAAACTCTAAGGAATGGATCAACAGCATAGGCCACGTACTTAAATAGAATGTACACAGATTATGGAAATAAAAAGTGTTACATGGAAAAATCCTCAAAATCTAGTCGCACTTCTTGCACCCAAACCATCCCCAGTGACACCATATGACAGCACAGAACTTGCAAGGCTGGCCTAACACTGTTCTGAGGTTGATAGAGCTCAGGTGGCACCTCTTTTATGAAGTGGAAATCTCACTTTTGTTTGCTGAGATGGAGGGAAATGAATTCCTTCCTGATGACCTTGGATATATGTGGCCTCCTGCTGAGGGCCTGATACCTCACTCCTTCTCCTCACTTTTTGAGAAGCCTGTCTTCCTCCTATTGTCTTTGCTCAGTTTCTGTTCCATGTTGCAGGCTATTGGGGTCCCATGACTGTACAGAATCCTTGAAGTGAAAAGCAAGGTCTTTACCATGTTTAACTCCTCTCTGCAAATCTTGCCAACTTTGAGTAGCGTAGTTCATGATTCTTTAAATACAGCTGGTTGCCATTGGTTTTGGGTGAGTTGTGGGTGAAGGTGAGGGGGGGGCATGGGATGGTGGGTAATAGAAGGGGAAGATGCTTCCTGCTGCTGAACACAAGCTCAAATGTGTATTTAAAGAGTGGGCATTAGTTTGACAATTGAGTTTACAAGTGTCATTGCAGTGCAAAATCGGTATTTTGCACTGATTGACATCACAAGTTATTCATGTTGACCCCATTAACACCTTCATCAAAGTGTTATCTCATGCAACCACCTCTTGAAATGTGTACACTTCATGCAAATACCATAAACAACATTGTGAAAATTATGGACATTACAGAGTCCAATCCTTGTGATCAATAATTCTTCATGTACATGTCCAGTCGCACATTGCTTAGCTCTGCTGCCTCACAGTACCAGGGACCCAGGTTTGATTCCAACCTTGGGTGACTGTCTGTGTGGAGTTTGCACATTCTCCCCCTGTCTGCATGGGTTTCCACTGAGTGCTCCGGTTCCCTCCCACAATACAAAGATGTACAGGTTAGGTGGATTGGCCATGCTCAATTGCCCTGTAGAGTTCAGAGATGTGCAGGCTAGGTGAGTTAAATATGGTAAATGTGGAGTTATGGGGATAGGAAGGGATGATCTTCAGAGGGTGGTTGAAGACTCGATGAACCAAATGTCCTGTATCTGTACTGTTATAATTCTATGCATCAGATGATGATACATATAAATAATCAGTTGGGTGAGGAGCAGCCTGGTGCCTAGTACCTGTGGAATTATATTGAAATAAGGAGTGCCTCAAGGAAGAGATTAGGGACTAAAATTCTATTACACAAGCTTGAATAAGAACTGAACTATAAAGTGGCCTGGAAAAAAGCGCACAGAATAAACAAGAGCTTTTTAACACCCTTCATTTTGCACCAGGTAAGTCTTGTATTAAGGTTCTTTAATCAAGAAAGTAATCAATTCAATCTGAAATCATACGTGGGTTGAGTATGTATTTGCTTAACCGCTTTGGTATGAATGCAAAATTCCTCCTCCTCCACATATTTATTAACTCAAGGAGATGAAGTCCACTATGCTCATTGTTCTAACGCATTTGAACACTCCCTGCTAACTGACCCACATTTGATGATGTCAGATTACTCTTGGCAAGCCTCCAGTATTGTTGGCACAGAGCACACGCATCTTGGGGTAAATAACTGAGCAACAATGGAACAAGCAGAATTGAAAAAAAATGTTTATATCTCTGTTTTGCAAAATAAACATCTGCGCTTTATCAAGTCATCATCTTGTAATCTTGTTCGGGTAGCTTCTTCTTTCTACATTCTTCATTGACAAGGTCAATTTCTTATTGGTCACATGCTCAACACATGATGTTGCCAACATCAGCTGAACACATGATTTGTTGTTTCCAGTGTGGCTGAGTATTTCCCTTCAGCTGCAGTACTGTGTTCCACTGTGACCTAGTAACAGTTTCAAAATCTTGGATCTGACTGCTTGATATGTCATTATGTTTTCTTCTTTAAGATTGTTTGATAGATCTAAAGATTCTTTGAAGAGTAAGGGAGAGAATAACCAGCCTCTTTGTCCTTCAGGTCTCAGAAAAAAAAACAACAAAACTGACACTAAAACTTTTTTGAACCCCAACTGAAATGATAGAACATTTTAAGGATTGCATTTTGAAATGTCTGTTCATTAAACATTAAGTAGCTCCATTTACTCAAGACTTCTTCACCCAGTCTTTTGCATCATCTTATGGAGGAGTCTTAAGTTCCAGTGCCTTTAATAGTGTTTAATCTATTAATAGTTGTAATCTAACCCTGATATGTCTGTAAGCTTTGGTAACACACTCCCAGATAACCTTTCTATTTAGCACTATTAGTGCCTGAAATTATCAGATACATCTCAATGTATTGTTTTCTCATTCTTGCAAAGTATTGGGTCATTCCAGCATCAAGTCTCATTTATAACTCAAATTTATTTTACAAATAATTGGTGAAATAAATATGTACTAATGACTTCTACTTCTCATTTGAGCTCTAAAGAATTCAAACTTCTAAAGTTTCTTAAATGCCCATGAAAGACAGTTAACAAGGCCACCTGTATCCTGTTGACTATATTTGAAAATAATAGTGCAAATTGCAAAGTTCATATTTGATTAATATAACTTGGATCCTTCTTTAAACTTTAGAGACAACCAGATAAAATTTCCAATATTAGCACTGAGTAAAAATAACTTAAGGAGCCAATGGAAGCTGGGATTATGAATGAATGGTCAGCAAGCCAAAACTAAATAAAAAACAAAATTTCATCACACAATAAAAACAGAAAACTCTGGAGAAATGTAGTAGACCTGGCAGTGTATGAGAGAGAAGGATAGAATTGATGGGAAGAATGTTATAGGGGCCTGAGTGACATGGACTATGGTGAGAATTTTGGCACAATTACACAAACCGTCCAGTGAGGGCTACCTTTGTGTCAGAAGCAAATCAATGCAATCTTTATGCGCCCGCCGAGTGGTGAGGTGAGTTTCACACTAGGCAGCAGACAGTTGATATTTAAGGGGTTTAAAGCTTGTTTAAGGCCTAACTAATGGGACAACTCCCCTTATTACTATTCAGCTTCCTACCTGACTTTGAAGAGCGAGTGAGATCTGACAATTTCAGCTCACTGTTCGTTTCAAAGGATTTCTTTGTTGGAAGCTGAGCACCAACATCTTAGGACAAGCTCCATGAGTACCAGCCATATGTATTCCACATCTACAAACTTTGGCATCCAAAATCTGACAGCCTCGAAGAACCTTCATGGTACATGTCCGATCTACTTATTGTACCCCTCTGTACTTCAATGCTGCACCTCAGGCAACTATCATAGCAATGATGCTGCAAGGACAATGTGCTCATGGACATGCACCCAGCTAATGCACTGGACCAGGCTGCATCTCCAGGCTGTTCACTTGCTCCCATAGCACATACTCACTTTGAGCCTACCTTGATGCTCACAGCATTTCTACTGTGCATTGCCTTGCCTTGACCTTTTATACTTTGCCCCTGACCCAAAAATACAGGCTCACAGTACTGCCATACTGCCTTGCCATTGAGCATGAACACAAAGCCAGGAAGCTTGACATGGTTGCCAGCAGGTCTCAGTAAGATCAGGGGAGATAGCCTTTGCTCAGGGATTTCCAGAAGAGTAAGTCTAGGGCAGACTCTGACCTGAATTGCTATAGTATGGCAGGGATGGAAACTTGATTGCAGGAACTTAACCATGAAGTTCCAGGAAAGATGGTTCTGAAGTAAAGAGGAACAACGCATTCGAAGACTTAGAGAGGAAAGGGGAGCTTGGTATGGGATAAAGGATATAAATGACAAACATTGGTCATAATAATTATGATGAAACATAGAGGTCACAGACACGGCATAATCTCAGTGTTCATCAAGTAGACAATACCTACTGGGATTGGCTGTCAATGCAGGAGTCATGGGCTTCCTTATTTTGAATCTCATTGCTTTTGCATCTGATGCAGAATTCTCGAACTGCTCACTTTCCCTGCTTCCTCCATCGTATTCTCTCCATTAGATGAGGCATATGGCTCCCTTAATTTATCAGTCCACAAGACTTCCTCCCTACACTGCACAATGTTCTACAACACACAGCAGACAATGACTATCGAAGAGATGGTCTGAGCCACACATCATAAAGCACTGCCAGAACAGTCCAGATGGTGGAACCTCATTTTAACAAGTCAATCATCTGCTCAATATCACACATGTTGACTGCATGATATCAATGAACTCACTCAATTGCAGTTCAAATGTCCTCATTTGGGTCATCAGCCAAATATTCAGTGAATATTGTGGCAACTGTGAATGGTGCTGTATACAGATAGCGTGTATTTGCTGGGAACTGAACATACAAATGAAGCACAAACCTTCAGTGCTTACACATCATGTAAATGTTGCTGAGTGGGATCTCTTCCTGTTAATAAAGGTTGAAAACTTGTCTCGGGGAACCAACAGGGGAGATGGTGGTGCATAGTGTTAATGATAATATCACTGAACTAATAGTCTAGATGTCCAGCCAAATGATCAGGAAACATGGTTTCAAGTCCCACCATAGCAGCTGGTGGAACTTCAATTCAATAAAATCTGGAATACAATCTCAGTAATGGTGATCATGACAACTGTTATTGAGTATTGTGAAAGCACATCTGATTCACTAATGTCCTTAACCAGTCCGGCCTATGTGTGTGGCCTGCAATATAATTAACGCTGAAGTGCCCTCTGAAATGGCTCAACAGCAAGGCACTCACTCCAATAATAATTAGTGATGGGGAACAAATGATGGCCTAAACAGGGAAACCGAGATCTCCTGCAAAAGAATTGAGAAAAACATGAAAGAAATCACAGGATTTATGAGAAGACTCTGACAGCCCTAAAACTCTCAAACTTCTCTGCCTGCCTATCTTGGTCAGTACTGCAACACACAAATTCTTTTGCCAGAGTATTTGTTAATTCCTTGATGCAGCAATGAGCAGCTGCCTGGAAGAACTCACATGTGTCCCTGGTGGATCTTTGGAAGGAACCAGTTGTATGGAAGTTTAAGGTTGTGATAACTTTCAGAGTCACAGGTGTTTGTTTGTCTCCAAATCCCATGGACTACAGGTAACCGGGAAGTATAGCACACAGTGACTGTGTCCCAAGATGGCTATAACCTTTGCTGACATTGATACTTGGACATTTGAAGGCTTTCTTGTCAAAATTGTACATTCTGGCACACTACACAGATCTTCGCAGGTTCTGTCCCTCTCGACATTCCTTGACATGTTGTTCTGTTGAAGGCTGAGCCCTTTGCTGTTACCAGTCTAGTGATGGCGTGTTGGAGTCCTGTTCCACCACTCTATAACATTTCTCTTCCCCTCAGGGCTCCAGGAAATCTGGTTGAAGGAAGCCTATTGCTGCTGAAGTTGCATGACAATGATCTAAACCCTGGCAGAGGGGTAATCTGCACTAGGACCCTGGCTTTGTTACACCTGATACCTGTTAGACTGCTTTAAATGCTTCATACAGCCAGGGACCTAATGACCTGTGTTCCCCATATTCATCACATTGAATTCAAAAGGTACCATTTGATTCCAAAATCTTGTATTTGTAAGAATGATTTAACTGAATGAGTTAAATTACCTCCCTGCTACATCTTCCAGCACTGTCCTGTACCTCCCTGTGCTCAGTTAGTTCCAGCCAGATCAGACATGGTGTCACAATAAAATTCAGAACACCGCCCTCCCCTCAGCCCCCTCCACATTTCCTGCTACCTCAGCAAGTATTAAATTCTACCCATGATCATTGATAAGTTTGTTAAAGCATTAAATATGTCAGTTGATGCTTTTGAACAACTTAATTTCAAAATCCTGCATTAAAACATGCTTTTTTAGAAGTGCATTCCATGAACTGATTTTGTTTACGGATTTTTCTCTAATTTACAGAGTTACATCTTCTTCGTCTGTTGGAGCCAGTTTTAAAAAAGCTCTTAATAGGCCATCAAAAGGATTCAATCCATCCAAAACCTGATACTTCCAATTGCATTTGAAATGAACATTCACCTTGAGAAGCCAGTTTACAAAACAAAAGCAATCTACTCAAACAATGAAAACACAAACAGCTGGGTATATACACAAAAGCAAGCCCTAGGCACCTGTTTTACCAGTGTGAGGACTATCCCGTTCCTATTATGCCATCAAGTAACAGTACAGTGATCCACATTAACTATGTATAAACCCCGTGTGTGCTTACTTTCTGAGAGGCATATTCCTGTTAACAATCAACTCTGCTTTTACAAATTAATAAATAATTAATTACAACACTTAAAAGACATTTGGACAGGTGCATGGATAGGAAAGGTTCATCGAGACATAGGCCAAATACAAGCAAATAGGACTAGTTTAGTTTAGGGTTGGCATGGATGAGTTGGGCTGAAGGGCTTGTTTCTCTGCATAGGCTCTATGACTCTAATTTAAATAAGAGAAGTCATTTCACAGAAAAATATCTTGTATTTCTTTTGCACCTTTATATAATGTTCAAAGGTGTTCGTGAAGTACTATCAAACAAAATTTGATGTTGATGTGTAAAACATTAGAATAGATGACTAAAAACTTGGTTGAAGAGGTAGGTTTTAAGGAACATCATAAAGGAGAAAAAAGAAATGAGGCAAAGAGGTTTAGAGATAGAATTCTCTCGTGCTTGAGGCCTTGGCTGCCTAAGGCACAACCACCAATGGTGAAATAATCAGCAGTGTTTACACCAAAACTGGAGTAATGCAGATATCTTGGAGAAGGGGTTTCTGGAGATGGGAAGCATAACTTGAAGGTTGCAAAAGTAATTTGAAAACAGGGATGGGAACTTTAAAGATAGGAATCTTAAATTTCTCCAAGAATACAGTTGTGAGAGTTACTTTGACGGCAGTGTCTTTTTTTTTAAGAAGAATCTGTCTTGAAACTTCAAGTACAGGGATCTATGGTTTTAAAAAGAAACATCAGCTCAAAGTCAGAATCATTAGTCCAACTATGATAAATGCCTCTAGCCAAAAGGATTTTTAAAATATGTATTACCTGAATAAAAACAAATTAGTAGAATTCTGGAGGAAAAAGGGAAACATGAAAAAAATATAATGAATGTATGATGGAATAAAACTCACCTCATAATGATCTCCTGGACATAAGCGAGCAAAACCGATCAAACCTAGAAATTCACAGAGGAAAGGTAGTTGGTATTCACAGTAAAAGGCAGTTTATTAACATTAATGCTGGATTCACCGACACGAAATCAGCACTTACAACAAGATGACAAACTTAGATGTCCATAGCACCCTTGGTGATGTTTGGATATTCTTAAAGGATTTGTAGCTAGTGAAATTACTTTCAAAGACTATATCTAGTAGCTATGTGGAAAATTTGCGCATGGCAATGTCCCATAAACAAAAAGAGGTGTGTGACTGGATAAACTTTGCACTTTATTGCTATTGATTGAGGCACAAGAAAGACCTCCTAACACTTTGCTGAATTAGAGATAACAAGGTGTAGAGCTGGATGAACACAGCAGGCCAAGCAGCATCATAGGAGCAGGAAGGCTGATGTTTCGGGCCTGGACCCTTCTTCAGAAAATTAGATTTAGATCTTTTATATCTCATTAAGAGAAAAGGTAGAGCCTGATTATAGTTCCTCTGAAAAGGCAGTACATATGGTTTTCTGATTCAGAGACAAGAATACTACCTCAGAACCAAAGCTAACACAAAGTTACCATTAGTATTTAAACGTCTTTTCCTCGCAAATTTGAAAAATTGGTTAATCACTCTTCGCACAAAAATAATACGGCAATTTAGGAAAGAACAAAGTGCCATTACTGAGTTTCTATCTCTTTCAGTTGCAAATTAGAGCTTTAAACTAGGTCTCAGTGTCCAAGGATACAATTGGGCATAATTCCATCTCGTAAATAGTGGCCAGCATGTCTCTTGGAAGTTACCTTGTGTGAGAAAATCAGGTGACGATGGGGGATTCGCTTGGCTGTGATGCTACTCACAATGGGAAGGTTTGTTAGCACAGTTTGCTCGTGCTGTTGGAAAGGTTTTACACTGATTTGGCAGGGGATGGGCACAGAATAGATGTAAAGTTGGAGGTAAGGCCCAATGAAACATAGATGGAATACCTAGACAGTCCAGTAAGACGAGAAGAAACGGGCAGGATAAGATACATAGGAGATTTGGAAAGATAAATTGTATCTATTTTAAAACAAGGAGCTTGAGTGGTGAGGTAGATGGACTTAGAGCATGGATCAGCATGTGGGAATATAATATTGTTGCACTCACTGAGACATGTTTGAAGGAAGAACAGGACTGGCAGCTCAACATTCCAGGGTATAGAAATTTCAGGTGCAATAGCAGGGGAGAAACAGAGGTGTGGCATTGCATTACTGATAAAGGAAACCATCACTGCAGTAAGGAGGAAGGACATCGTAGAAAGGTCTTCAAACAAACCATCTGGATAAAGCTTAGAAATAAATAAAGGGTGACTACCTTGCTGGGATTATAGTACAGGCTTCCCAACAATCGGAGGAAATAGAGGAGCAGGTATGTAAGCAAATCACTGAAAGGTGTAAAAGAAATGGTTAAAATTGGAATGTACTTAAATTTTCCTAACATTAACTGCGATTGCTTTAGTGTGAAAGGATCAGAGAGGGTGGAATTTTTAAAATACATCCAGGAGAGCTTTTTGTGCTGGTATTTAGATAGTCCTGCTGGAGATGGGGCAGTGCTTGAACTAATGCTCGGGAATGAAGCTGTTTGAGTAGTTGAAGTTTTAGTGGGTGAGTATTTTGGGGATAGTGACCATAATTCAGTAAGTTTCAAGGTCCTTACAGAAAGCGATAAGGATAGTACAGAAATTGTGTCCATTTTGGGGGGAAGGCCAATTTCAACATTATTAGACAGGATCAGGCCAACATAGAAGCAAGCAGCTCCTCCCAGTCTAAGTGTACATTTGGAATGTGGGTGTCTTCTAAAAGTAATACAATGAGAATTCAGGACCAATGTGTTCCTCTGAGACTGAAGGGCAGAGGCAGCCGATTCAAAGAACCCTGGATGTCAAGGGAATTCAAGAGTTTTGCAAAGAAAAAAAAGAAAGCATATGCCAGGTACAGTGCATTAAAAGCTGGGGAGCCCCTTCAAAAGAATAGAGAGCGTAGGAAGTTGCTTTAAAAGGAAATTAGGAGGGCAAAGAGAAGCCACAAAGTATCTTTGGCAGATCATAGAATCCCCTACAGTATGGAAGCAGGCCATTTGGCCCATTGAGTCCACATTGATCCTCCGAAGAGTATCCAACCCAGACCCACTCATCTATCCTATACCTGTAACCCTGCACTTCCCATGGCTAATCCATCTAGCCTGAACATCCATGGCCACTATGGGCATTTTAGCATGACCAATCCAGCTAACCTGTACATCTTTGGACTGGGAGGAAACCAGAGCAGACACAGGGAGAATGTGCAAACTCCACACAGACAGTCACAAGAGGGTATAATCAAACCCCAGCCCGTGGTGCTGTGAGGCAGCAGTGCTAACCACGGAACCACCATGCTACCCCAAGAACATAGCAAGGAAAATCACAAGGTTTTGTAGAAATAAATTAAGAGTAAAAAGACTACCAGGGCAAGGGTGGGTCCTATTAGAGACCAAAGGGGCAACCTGTGTGTTCAGCCAGTGGAGGTGGGTGAGGTCTTAAATGAATACTTCTCTTCTGTATTCATAGACGAGAAAGAGATTTTAGCCAGGGATTTCATTTGGATGGTGATGTTCTAGAACATGTTAAGATGGTGTTGTTGATACTGAGGACTCAGGCTACAGTTTGATATTTCTTAGTCGGTAAATTGGGCAGAGGAATGACAGATAGAATGTAATCCCAATAAGTGTGAGGTGATGCATTTTGGGAGGTCTAATAAGAGAAGGACATACACAATGAATAGGTCTCTAGGGAGTACTGAGGAACAAAAAGGACCTTGGTGTACATAGATCCCTGAAGGAGTCAGTACAGGTAGAGAGGCCCAGAGGTAGAGAGGTGAATAAGGCATACAGGATGCTTGCCTTCATTAACCACGGCATAAAATATTATGCAAGAAAGACTTGTCACAACTTTATCAAACATGGGTTAGGCCACAAATGGAATGTGTGTACAGTTCTGGTCTCTACATTCTCAGAAGGCCTTCCGCATGGAACCTTGTCAAAGACTTTACCAAAGTTCATGTAAACCACACTGGAGAGGGTACAGATGCAATTTACCGGGATGTTACTTGGGTTAGAAGGACTCAGTTAAGAGACAAGACAGCACTATCTGGAGCAGCGGGCCAGGCGGCATCAGAGGAGCAGGAAAGTTGACGTTTCGGGTCAGGACCCTTCTTCAGAAATGGGGAGGAGAAGGGAGATGGGAAATAAATAGAGAGAGGAGGGCTGGGGCTGGGGAAGGTAGGTGAGATGGTGATAGGTCAGTGCGGGTAGGGAGTGGTGGGGATTGGTCACTGGAATGGGTGGGGCAAATAGGTGGGAGAGAAGATGGAGAGGTTCTGTCAGGTCAAGGAGGTGGGAATGAGAGGGAGGGTTGGACATGGGATGAGACCGGGGGTTGGGGAGATTTTTAAACTGGTGAATTCCATGTTTAGGCCATTGGGCTGTAGGCTCCCGAGGCGGAATAGGAGGTGTTAGGAATAGGAGGACATGAGAGGAGGCCCAGGATGGACATGTCACCCAGGGAGTGGGGGAGCGAGTTAAAATGGTTAGCAAAGATAAGCTTCTACCCCTGTTATTACTTCTTGTCTTCTGTAATAGAATAGCATCCACATTGCCTCTCCAGCCAACACCATCGTCATCACACTTGAGGAAGGAGACACAGATGCCTCAGAGGAAGCACTAGCAAGACTGTCTCCTGCACCTCCTTCAACTCAGTTCCTGGCTTCTTGGAGGATATTTTAGCCAGAATAGAGTTAGGAGCACAGAGGTTTAAAAAACCATGAAGGGCATAGATAAGGTGAATAGCCAAGGTCTTTTCCCTAGGGTGAGGGAAATCCAAAAGTACAGGGCATAGTTTTAAGGCGAGAGGGAAAAGACTTAAAAGGGACTGGAGGGACAAGATTTTCACACTGAGGTAGGTGCGTATAGGAAGGGGTAGATGCAAGTACAGTTATAACATTTAAACAGTTACAAGAATAGGAAAGATTTAGAGGGATATGAGCCAAAAGCAGGCAAATGGGTCTAGTTTAGTTTGGAATGCCTGATCAGCATGTACGAGTTGGACTGAAGGTTCTGTTTCCATGCTGTATGACTCTATGATTCTATATCTGCAGTTGGCTGAGGAAGATAAGCCCCAGGTCACTGGCACTCAGAGGGTTGGTGGAAACCAAGCACATGCTCAGTCCAGGTAGGAGAGGACTGCATTGCCTTGACTATGAATAATTCATTAAAATGCAAAAATAAGCACAGAAACAGCAGGCGGGTTTATTGGAGACACTCAGCAAACTGGATCAAATGTTTGAGAAGTCTACCAACTCTATCTATATTGTGCTGGTTCTGGTATGCACGCATCTGGCTTTCTCCATGAGATGTTGGCAATTGCCAAGGGCAAGACCAGAAAATCAGTGTCTGCCGGACGTGCACACAGACCTGCAGTCCATCACTCCAGCCATTGGTGCTCAGAACCAATAGCAACGCATAATGGGAGGAAGGAGTTTCACCTCATTCCAGGTACCCTTGCCTAACAAGGAGACTGGGTGGCACCAATGGGCACCATGCCAAAGGTCTCCAGACACCAGCAGTCCCTTTTCAGGACTTGGCATTGATGCTCAGTCACTTCACCCTCCCTGTGACCCACAATGTGTACATGTTTAAGCCAAGATAGGTGCAATAGGGAAGATACACGCAGAGATATCTGAGCCCTTTAACCACAAATACCTCTGGAGCTTCCTGCCTAAAACTACAAAGCCACCATGCTCCACCAAAGGGCAGGCTCTCTCTACCTCATCTGAAGGCCCTGGGATTGCACCTAGATATAGTGGGAGTAACAGGATAAAGAAAACATGAGAGGGCATACAGTTAGTACAGGTGAAATTTCATTGAAAGTAGAATGACACATCTGTTAAGATATGTTTACTTTTCATCATCAGTGGTATGATCAACTGATTCCTGACTGCAGCAACGAGACTGAAGGTGGAGAGGCTCACCATTCTTAGCATCTCAAAATACCATTACCAAATCTGAGGGTTAGTTATACATTCCATAGTGTCCATAAAAACACAAAACTTTGTCATTATTGAAGGTTCCATCAGTTTGTAATCTTAACCTTTAGCAACAAGAAAAGTGAAGAAAGAAAAATCTGGTAAAATTCATTTGGTGTTGGAATTAAACAAGGATACTGGCCTCTGCAGCATCAAACACTTAGAGTCAATGAATGATGACTTTACTCAACTCAGTTCCATAGAAATCCATTGCCAAAGAAGTCCTGTCTATTCATCGATGACATAAAAAAGATGTCCATCGCAACACAATGTCCACCACCGGGCGTAAAATTATAATTATGAGTTCATATTCCACTCCACTGTCTTCGTATAAAAATTAAAATTTATTCAAGTTATATTGTATTCAAATCAAATATAGGTACCTTTCATTCTGAAGTGAAATTCCCCAAGTAGCACTTCTAACGTTCTCTCAATTGCGCACATATCCTATTGAACGATAAAGAATGCAATGATTTGATAATATCGATGAAAGAATGGTTCCAAGTATATGTAATTAAAACTCTCTGTTCTGAATTTGCAACATCAAACTTTAGCACAATTTAAAAATTGGGATTTATATAGATCAGCCAGTTATTTTCCACGTTTTTGTGACTCATAGACGTGTTCTGAAATGAGAAATGTTTTATTAGCTTTATCAAATCTGTTCAGAGCTGAGTTCTCTGTGAATAATGCTTCAGTAAAAGACCATTCATTAAATCTATTCTTTCACAATCAATACATGAAGCCTAGCTATTAATGTATAGCACTCCTCCACAGAACAGATGCTAAAAAGCTCAACTTTCAGCAAAACAGTTGTCATTTGTTATGCAGAAACACATTTTTAATTCAGTGGCCCACACTTGTAAAACTAAATGTAGTCCCTCCTTAACCATTTTCTTTGTTTTAAAATGAAAGTTTTCTGGGTCAGAGAAAGAAAACAGTTATTACAATAAAAATTAAAAGTTAATTGTTGGAACCAAACTTATTGGCTGTTATAGTGCACAGGCCTAAAAAAATACAATGTGGTTAGCAGCTGGGACATTTCTGGGTTCATTTTATGTTTCCTGTTCAGTTCAATACACTAAACAAAAATCAATAAGGCCTGTTAAATGGCACAGGGTTTGTGATTCTCCTTCTGTTTCTACTTCAGTTATTTTGGCATCATAGACTTATATCTGTATTCAGCCAATGTTTATACAGTTAGCACTAGTTAAACCAGGCATGATCTGCTGAGATGGCAATCTTAATAATGAAAACCTATTAAATGGAACAAATCTAAAGATGGGACTCGAAACTTACAAGTGATGAGGCTGAGAGTTCTTCCTTTTGCAGTTTATTCCGTTGTGGGATTGTTCTTGTAAAGAAAGGTTGTTGATAGTCCCTCTGACCTGATGCATCTATCCCTCACCTGACTAACCCCTCAGCTAAACTACTGGCCCCAGCTGATCACTGACCTGACCTGACCTGACAACCTGCATCTGACTCATAAAACCTTCCCACTGAACAAACCCCTATTCAGGGCCCTCTTGTGGTGCAACTGGTAGTGTCCTTGCCCCTAGACAAGAGAGGGCTGGATTCAAGTCCCATCTTCTCCAGGGGTGTGTAATAACATCTCTGAATAAGTTAATTAGAAAAGAAGGTTTAAAAGAAGAACAGTTCCATCAGGACTAAACAGCAACGCTGATCTGAGTAGATAAACCACCAAACAACAATCCCACCCTTGACAAGACCCAGCTACACCCTGGGCCTGACCCAATCTGACACTCTATCCCATTATCAACCTTCTAACTCAATCCAAGTAACATCCCTGAAGGGATGTGTTTAACCCTTTATTTACTCTTAGACCAGGTGGGGCTCAGGTCTCTGTTCAAATGTTAATTCATGTATATTTGAGAGATATACACTCCAAGAAAATGGCATACAGCTCAAATCTTTATTACAAAAACAGAGGTTTTAAACCATTTTTACAGATAACAAGCTTCGAATCAACTATTCCTACAGATAATAATTTCCAATCAAAAGTTTACACACTTACCCATATCTCTACCTGACCATGTTCACACAATTTACACTCCAAGTTAGTTCACAGGACTATATTATCATCATGTTCAAATTAATCCAGATAAATATATTATTCAACCATATCCAAACCAATACACGTGATTATATTTTCCAATCATATGTTCATATCCTAGCCTACTTTTGATTAAATAAAACCTATACTGTTTATTTGTCCAACATCAGTCCATGACCCAACTCTCTCACACTGCTACTCTCCTGACCTGGCCTGACTTCTCATTTACCCACATATTCACTCAGTCACCCAACCATGCACATGCTCACACCCACTCCTCCAGCTACATATCAACTCATTCACTCACCCTCTTCACCCACTCATCTATCCACATACACATTCGCCCACACACTCATAACCTAAATGCAGCAGCCGGTGTCACAGAAATTGATTGATTTATTGTCACGTGTACCAAAATACAGTGAAAAGTTTTGTGTATGAGCAGTACAGGCAGATCACAGCAAGAAAGGATGTACAGATCAAAACATCTTAGAGGCATACAGGTTATATTGCAGGTTACATTATTTGAGCTGAGAGTCCATTCAATAGTTTGATAATGGCCAGAAAGAAACTGTCCCTGAACCTGCTCATGTGTGTTTTCAGCCTTCTGTATCTTCTGCCTGACCCAAGGGGTTGTCGGAGGTCACTACCAGGGTGCAGTGGGTTTTTGATGATATTGGCTGCCTTACCACAGCAGCGAGCTGTGTAAATAGAGTCCATGGATGGAAGGGTGGCTTCTGTGATGGTTTGGGCTTTGCACACCGCCTTCTATAGTTCTTATGGTCCTGCGCAGAGCAGTTGCCATATCAGGCCATTATACACCCGGACACAATGCTTTCAACGGTGCATCTGTAGGAGTTGGTGAGGGACCTTATGGACATGCCAAATTTCCTGAGCCACCTGAGGAAGAAGAGGCGTTGTTGTGCCTTCTTTACTGTCGCATTTACATGGGAACATCAGGACAGGTCTTCAGTTATTGTTACCCCAAGAACTTGAAGCTTTTCACTATCTCACCCTCACTTCTGTTGATGTAGATGGGGATGTGTTCTCGTCCTTTCTTTTTGAAGTCGATGGTCAGTTCTTTATTTTTGCCGACATTGAGAGACAGATTGTTTTCACTGCACCACGTCACCAAGACCTCTATCTCCCTTCTGTGTTTTGACTCATCTTTGTTAGATATTTGTCCCACTACAGAGTGTAATCAGCAAATTTGTAGATGGCATTTGTCAGGAATTTGGTAACACAGTCGTGGGTGTACAGGGAGTACGGTAGGGGGCTGAGGACACATCCTCAGGGTGCTCCAGAGTTGAGTGTTATTGTGGAGGAGGAGCAGTTACCTATCCTCACTGATTACAGCCTATGGGTCAGAAAGCTAAGGATCCAGTTGCAGAGGGTGGAGCTGAGACCAAGGTCACGCAGTTTTGAGTGAAATGGAGTGCGTTCTCTCTTCAGTCATCTTTTCTTGTGCTCGTCAGTCGTCTCCTTGGATGTCCCTGCTTACTCATCACTGCTTCATCTGGGATGAGAAGTTCTAGCTGAAAATGGGTGGTACTTTGGGTTGGAGAAAATTTCATAGACAGTGTCAGTGTGCCCAACATTGCTGTAGACTGGAAGATCTAGGCCAAATTTGTTTTCTGTCCTTCACTGTCCTGGTTAAAATGCTCTCTATTGCTTTCTTATTTGGTCCCATACATGTAGTTCTTACTTAAAATGACTAAAATGCTCATGAATATTGCATCAATGAATATTGACATTGCCTTCAGAAAATAACATGTTTAAAATTCAAAGCATAATTAAAATTTGCTACATTTCTAACAATGGCTCTGAGAGCTTTTGTATTTGAGATAATCAATTATTTTATTAGTGACCTTAGGGTTAAATCACTGAAATGTCTCAGGATGTCAATATGCTCGTCATCAGAATTTTGATATTAGTACTTAATACAATGAACAAACAAATGAGCCATTTTATGCTTTGATGCATATAAAGCTGATTTTAAGATTCCCCAAAATTGTATGAAAACAGATGGTAAACTGGAATTTTAAAAATTATTTTATATGCCCAAAATTTAATCTAGTTTTAAACTGCCAAATAAGTAGAAAAATCAGAGCCTATTTTTGCCAATTTCAGAGCTGTCAAATAAAATCCAAAATAAGCAAATCAAGAACAAAGATGGAATACTAAACGCAAAGATGGATTACCTCTGTACATTCCTTGTAATTTCTGTTAATCTCGAGCAATGTTTCCCTTGATCCTTTGGTAGAAGGACACACAGTGTAAGCTTGCTTCATGTTACTTGCACCATTACGTAGCCGCCATTGGATGAAGTAGGATTCATATAGTTCTTCTATCTGGGTGATAGTTGATTATAAAAGAATATGAAAGAATAAAGAATATGAATGGCAGTTCTTAGAAGTGAAACTCCATAAAGTCTTCTTTCTACAGCAATAGACATTTCTACAAACCTTAAATCATCTTTTTTCCATTTTCCAAAATAGAGAAGTAGGGAAAACCAAAACATACAGCACAGAAGCACACTATTCAGCCCATTATTTTATTTCTTGATTCACAGGATTTGGGCATTACTGAGAATTCCAGGATTTATTGTCCGTTCTTAGTTGCCTGTGGAGAAGGTGGTGGACCGTCACCTTCATGAACTGTTGCAGTCCATGTAATGAGGATAAAGTCACAATACAGTTAGGGCAGGAATTCTGGGATTTTGACCCGTGGCAGTGAAGGAATGGCAATATAGTTTCAAATCAGGATGGTGTGTCACTTGAATGGGAATCTGTGGAGACAGGGCATCCTTATTTATTTGGTGCCTTTTTTCATCTACAAGGTAGAGGGTGTACTTGTGGAAGTTGTTACTTTGGTGAATTGCTGGAATTTATCTTCCAGATTGTATACACTGTTGCTACAGTGGACAGAATGAATGCTTAAGGGGTCCCAAAGTTCAGGATGTTCTCAAGATTCCTGAGTGTTACTTCTGCAGGCATTCAAGCAAGGGGAGAATATTTAATCACAATACTGACTTCTGCCATTTGAATTATGGAGAGGCTTTGGGGCTTCTGTTATGCACAACAGAATTCTCACCCTCAGACTTGCTCTTATAACCCCTGTATTAATATGCTCTTCCAGTTAAATTCCTAGTCAGTGGTAACTCTCAGACTGCTGATGGTGAGAGATTCAGCAAGCATTCACAAAGGGTATTTGATTGGGTTTTCTGTTATTGGAGATGGTTATTGCCTGGCTTCAGCAATGGCATGAACATCATTTGCTACTTGTCAGCCC
This sequence comes from Ginglymostoma cirratum, assembly GCA_024137785.1. Taxonomy (NCBI): domain Eukaryota; kingdom Metazoa; phylum Chordata; class Chondrichthyes; order Orectolobiformes; family Ginglymostomatidae; genus Ginglymostoma; species Ginglymostoma cirratum. The sequence goes on from JAHRHZ010000087.1 coordinate 17,354,863, forward strand.
AAGCCTGAATGTTGTCCAGGTTTTGTTGGATGTGGTCACAGAGTGCTTCCAAGTCTGTGGAATTGTGAATGAAACTGAACACTACTATCATTAGCAAACATTTCCACTTTTAAAAAAAATTATTTCATAGAATGTGGGTGTCACTTGCTAGGTCAGCATTTATTGCATATCACTAATTGCTCTTGAGAAGTTGCTGGTTAGCTTCTTGAGCTGATACAGTTAATCTGATGTAGATACATCCATCATGCAATCAGGAATAGTGTTCCAAAATTTTGACCCAGTAGCAATGAAAGAACAGCTGAATAGGTCCAAATCAGGATGGAATACGGATTGAAGAGGTTTCTGCAGGTAGTGGTGTTCCCGTGCAGCCATTTCATTTCTCCTCCCAGGTAGAAGAGGTATTGGATTTTAAAATGTGCTATTACGGGAGCTTTAGTGAGTTGGTACACTACCATCTTGTGGATGGTGCACACTGGTACCACTGTGCATCAGTGGCAGTGGGGGCTGAATGTTTAAGGTGATGACTGGGTTGCCAGTTAGTGAGCCGCTTTCTTCTGGACTGTGCCAAATTTTAGATAAAACGTTGTGGAGCTGGATGAACACAGCAGGCCAAGCAGCATCAGAGGAGCAGGAAAGTTGACGTTTCGGGTCGAGACCCTTCTTCAGAAAAGAAGAACAGTTCCATCAGGACTAAACAGCAACACTGATCTGAGTAGATAAACCACCAACCAACAATCCCACCTTTGACAAGACCCAGCTACACCCTGGGCCTGACCCAATCTGTTTTTCTGAAGAAGGGTCTCGACCCGAAACGTCAACTTTCCTGCTTCTCTGATGCTGCTTGGCCTGCTGTGTTCATCTAGCTCCACGTTTTATCTCTGATTCTCCAGCATTGGCAGTTCCTACTATCTCTGTGCCAAATCTTATATGTGTTGTTGGAACTGAATTCATCCAGGTAAAAGCAACGTTTTTCAGATGATGTTTTTGTAGGTGGTGCACAGGCTTTGAGGAGTTAGAATTCCCGGTTTCTGATTCACTGTTGTAGCAATGGTTTTTATATGCTGGTGCAGTTTAGTTTCAATGGGTGTTCAGCAGCGGAGGAAGAGTCATTGAATACATTTTAAGGCAGAGGTAAATATATTCCAACAAGGACACAAAGGTTACCAGGAGCAAATAAAAATATCGTTGGGGGCATATCAAATAAAAACCGAAAGAACTGCAGATGCTGTAAATCAGGAACAAAGAAAAAGTTGCTGGAGATGCTCAGCAGGTCTGGCAGCATCTGTGAAGGGAAAAACAGAGTTAACATTTCGGGTCAAGTGACCCTTCCGCAGAACAGTTCTGAAGAAGGGTCACTGGACCTGAAACGTTAACTCTGTTTTTTCCTTCACAGATGCTGCCAGACCTGCTGAGCTTTTCCAGCATCTTTTTGTTGCTGTTGTTGGGAGCATATCATTTTTTTGTGCTTCTTGTTATTTTTATTTAATGGCAATTGCTCCTGAAGATCTTAAACAATTAGAAACTGTGAAATATGACTATTTGTTGACATATGAAATAGTAATTTTCCTAGTTATACTTTGGTATGGATGATATTAATTTTATTGTCCATCTCTATTTCGCCGAAGGAGAGAGTACTCAGGTCCTTATAGTGAGTATTTTTATAACAGGATGGTTTACTTTGCCATTTCAGAAAAAGTCACTCCTGCTCTAGTTGTAATTTCAGCACTGGGGCAGAGGTCTGTATTATGAATATCCTAGTCAGAAAATACTGTTCTGGAATGATCACGTAAATCACTGAGAAAATTTGAGACTCAACTTATAGATGGAAGATGTCTTTATACTGGGACAGATTTCACTTTAATTATATAAACTCCATTGTAAAGGTCATGCTCAAACAGAAACTTGCTGCCACGGTTTCCATGGCAATAGTCTGACAGTACAGGCTGTTCCTGGATGTTATGGAAAATTAGTCCAGCAAAATATTTCAATGTGTCATGCAGCAGTGATTTGAGGCAAGGTAGTTTAAAAAAAAGATTTTAGATTTATTGTGTGACCAATAGAACAAAGGTTACATGGCTTGATGTAAGAAACACTGTACATTATGCTTAAAAACTCAAGTTTGTGACTGCTTTCCAAGTGCTTGTACAACAAAAGTTTAATACTTTCCCACAGTTCAAAAATCTGCACTTCATGCAATGAACTCAAATGACTTCATAATTTATTAAGTTAAACATATCGCCCTCAACACATTATTATCGCAGTGAAAAATGCATGAGGAACATAAACGAGGAAAAAGTCAAATAGTTATCTGGGACAACTACTTTTATTATCCATCCAACACTAATTGAAATGCTCCCTTTTGAAGAGAAAAAGATAAGCAATGATTTGATTAATTATAGGCTGCAAATCCTTACCTTGCTGATGTGAAACTCCAGTTTCCTGACGTATCTCTCAGTAGTCCGCATTTGCTAAAAAGCATCAGATTGATGAATGACCAAAAGTAATTGACACTAAGTATGCATCTACACAAATTGTCTCAATTTTAATGTTATAATGCCACCTTCAAAACTCACCATTAACAATTTAAACTGCTGGGCAGCTGTTTCTTGCCTTTTTCTCTATTATTTGCCATCATAGAACACATCACAGATTGCTGAAAAGTGGAGGCGGGGAATGCCCAGGGATTCCTTAATGTAACTTTCAGCCAGGCTTCTAAATTGATGAGCATTACATCCAGCTATTACAGACACGGCTGTAATATAATCAACTCAGGGTCATACGGGAATTGTAAGATTCACTTGCAATATTCAGGCAAAGTGTAACAAAACAGTGCTCAAAAACAAAAAAATTCGGACTATTATAGATACTCGGGACAGAATTCATTGGCCTTGCAAATTACAGGATTGGTGAAGGGGAACATTTAGTCAGGTGGTGTCGGGAGTGGAAATGGCAGATAGGGCCACTACTACCTCTCACCTGTGCCCTGATTATGTCAATGGCAGAGAAGGCACCGTGCCACCAACTGGACAATGAATACCCATTCTGCTGCCTCTGGTATTAACCCAATAGTGGGCAAGGGGCTTACCTTGTAAGTTTGCTTGCGGGCTTCCAGGAGTCTCAAAGGCATTCAGTGCCTGATCAAGGGAACAGGCCTCAAGAAAGGGGGCATCCGCTTCTGCTTGTGTTGCATCCACCACCGCTCCCCACAAACCTTTCTCTTACAACTGCTCCACCGCCATCACTCCTCTGTAGCATGTGATTCAATGATAACACAAGGGGCCTTGAATGGGTGTCATACTGGCAGGTGTCATCCAGAGATGCTGGCAGACTCTGATTGCTGGCAGCTCTCGCAGAATTCTGTCCCAGTGGTCCCTGACCTCGGTGAAGGCCCATCCCTGTCCTATTACGTATCTAAATGACACTTAATCCGGTGGGTCTTCCCATAGGCTAATGGGTGAGACATCCTGTCCCATCCTTGTTTCTAAATGCATGACAACATTGTAGCACCTTGCCTCTACACAATGATGGATACAACTTTAATAATATGAAAATATGGAAAACATGGTTGGCTAGTTAGTTTGCATATGACACCAAGATGGGTGGTATAGTGGTCAGACGAAGAAGGTTATCTATGATTGCAAAGATACTCAGATCAATGGGCAGATGGAGTTTAAGTTGAATAGGTGCGAGGGCCTCAGGCAGTGTTGTAGAACAGAGAGACTGGGGATTCAGGTACATAATTCTTTGAAATTTGCATCACATATAAACAGGGTGGTTAAGAAGATGTTTAGCATGCTTGCCTTCATTGCTCAGTCCTTTGAAAATAGGAGTTGGGCCATTATGTTGAGGATGTATAGGATATTGCTGTGGCCTCTGCTGGAGTACTGTATCCAGTTCTGGTTACCCTGTTACAGGAAGGATATTATTAAGCTAGAGAGGGTTCAGAAGAAATTTGACAGAATGTTGCTGGGAATGGAGGGTTTGAGCTATAAAGAGAGGCTGGATAGGCTGGGACTTTTTTCACTGGAGCATAGGAGATTGAGAGGCGACCTAATAGAGGTTTATAAAATAATGAGGGGTATAGATAAGGTGAATGGCAGGTGTCTTTTGCCTAGCGTGGGCATTTCAAGACTAAGGAGCATATTTTTAAAGTGAGAGGAGAAAGATTTTAAAAAGACGTGAGAAGCTTTTTTAGTTTCTACAGAGTGTTCATGTGTGGAATGAACTTCCAGAGGAAGTGGTAGATGTAGGTACAGTTACAACATTTAAAAGACATTTGGATAAGTACATGAATAATAAATGTTTGGAGGGATATAGGACAAGCACATGCAGGTGGGACTAGTTTAGCTTGGTATAATGGTTGGCATGGACTGGTTGGACTGAAGGGTCCATTTTCGTGCTGTATGACTGTATGACTCTAAGACTATATAAAATTTTTATTGCAAACGGTCATTCTCAAGCAGAAACCTGTGGCCATGGTGTCCGTGTTATTAAACAAGGTATTCTGTTTACAATTTTCATGCTGTGACCAAGCTGACAAATGCTCAGAAAAGGGCCCAAAATGCTGGCTCCACAAAAATACTGCAGGATGCTGCTGAAACCTGTCCAGGGTTGACTTCATTCACCCTTCTAGGCCAAGCTTACTGTACAACTTTGAGTTGAATTTCCAACTCACAGCTTGCCAGAATCCATTCAAATAAAGTCAGAATTTGAGACTAGAGCAGAACTTTTGGAGCCAACTTCAGAGAGACTGAGCACCCACCTCTCGTGTTGTGCCCAATTCAGCTAGAAATCTAAAATGCCTTTTCATATATATTAAATTCATGCTTACCTTATCTAGATCATATAGGAAAGCCTGAAATATAAGGAATACCTATTAGTATTCTCTTTCCTTGAAGGAACAATCATCATTCATTTCATATAACAAAGACACTTGTGATAATGCATTAACGGATTTTCTTGCAAAATGCTACAGAGCTGTAAGTCAAGCACAATGAAGTAAAGAGATTTATTTGAAAAAATTCCTGCCTTTCCACATAATACAATCTTCCTGATGCACTACAATGACCTTATACAACGTATAAGGAAGATCTGAGTAGAGGAGAGGCCAGTGGGGAGATTGGAAGATTCAAGGATTCAATTCCTGAAGTGGAACCTAAAACAAAATCAGCCAGTGGTGGCATGAAACGGGGGTAGTGTATAAGTGGACAGAAAATAACAAAGCCTGAGGAACATAGGCCTGGATTTTATAGGGTGATTGCATGGACAATCTCGTTCAAAAGAGTCGGGAGTGTGAGTCCACCCTCAATCCCTTTGTTGGTGCCACTGTTCATGATAACCTGACAAAAGACATATGCAATATTACAACAGCGAAGAAGTGCAACCATAAGCTACCTCCCTTGCTCCACAGCCACATAAACTGAACATTAATTTTACTATGTTTGTACCTACCAGTCTGGAGTTCCTTTTCATGTCTTTCTGCTGCATGGTTAGTAAATCCAATTCATTTTGATTCATTTCGAGATATTCACTGTAATAAAATGAAACAGTGGTCAACTCTCAAAAACCTTGTACTAAAGGTTGTTCCAGAGAAATCTGGCTCCTGTAAGAGCTTCGATCTATCCCTACTCAAACACCATATTGAGAATGGATGGCTGAATTTGCACTGGGACAAATTAAACTTTACAACGGCTGTATATCAAAAGGCTTGTGTCACATCTCTAAAGTTCAAACAGAATTTTAGTTGTGCTTTGTTTGCTACTGTTATAACCATTTGATTTGAGAAGGAGTATCCACTGGTCAAAATGGCTATGGCTCAGTTGGTATTCTCACTTCTTAGCCAAAAGATTTATGATTTGATTTGATTTAATTTATTGTTGTCATATATATCTAAGTACAGTGAAAAGTTTTGTTTTGCAAGCAGTATAGGCAGATCATAACAAACAAAGATGGTACAGATCATAGGGTGTTTAGATACAGCAAGGCATACAGGGTTACAACTGCACAGGAGGTGCACAAAAGCAAGGTCAACATGAGATTTAAAATTAGACATCTCCGTTCAGCAGTCTAATAACAGCAGGGAAGAAGCTCTTCTTGAATGTGTTGGTGTGCATCTTGAAGCTTCTGTATCTCATGCCCAATAGAACAAGTTGGAAGAGAGTATTAGCAGGGTGGGAGGGGTCTTTGATGATGTTGGCAGCTTTTCCGAAGCAACGAGCGATGTAAGTGGAGTCCATGGATGGGAGGTTGGCTTCCGTCATGGTCTGGGCTGTGCACACAACTTTCTGCATTTTCTTACAGTCCTGAGCAGAGCTGTTGCCATACAAAGCCTTTATGCACCCAGATAGTATGTTTTATACGGTGCATCTGTAAAAGTTGGTGAGGGCCCTTATGGACATACCAAATTTTGTTAGCCTTCTGAGGGAGAAAAAACATTGTTGTGCCTTCTTGACCATCACATCAACATGGGAAGTCCAGGACAGGCTGTTAATCATCGTCACTCCTAGGAGTTTGGCACTCTCGACCCTGGTTCAGTTCAGTTGATGTAGATAGGGGCGTGTCCTCCTCCTCTCTTCCTGAAGTCAATGATCAGTTCTTTTGTTTTGCTGACTTGAGAGACTGTTATCATTGCACCACGTTGCCAAGCATTCAATATCCTTCCTGCATTATGACTCATCATTGTTTGAAATCCGGTCTACAACAATGGTATGGTCACCAAACTTGTAGATGGCGTTTGTATGAAATTTGGCTACATAGTCGTGAGTGTACAGGAAATACAGTAGGGGGCTGAGTGTGCATCCTCGCAGTGAATTCCCACTCCAGAAACAAAACTTAAGGGCCCGATCTTCCCATAGCTTGTTATTTTTGTTGAATTTCACAGAGGATTTCTCTCAGCAAGTCTTAATGAGTTTTCGATACAATCATCCCAAACCCCACCTACCTAGGCCCTATGGCACCCTCCCATCCACTGTTAGCCCAATTCTCCCACTCTCCATAGCCAAACATACTTGCCACTGCCAGCATGCCAGGTGCCATATTTAACAGGCATTTGCTCACCCAATCAAGCGCTGGCACCCTGGAGCCGACCTGCACGGTTATAGATATTCACCTTGGGCATGGCAGATGTACGAAACTTGTAACTCCCGTCCATTGCAAACAGGAGGTCCTGCTGGAGAGGGTGGTGTATAGAGAGGACGTCCTCTTTCCTCAAGAGCAGAAGAGGAGGCCACAACACCATATCATGTCAGCCTGGTCTGAGGTCACTATCCAGGTCAGTGCACTGTCCACAGTCTGACGAAACGCCTAATAATGCAGGAAGAAGGTCAATGACCTACTCCTCAGACCAAGGCCCGTGCTCTACCACTCTCTCTATTGCATGCAACATCTTCCCTCACTTTTTCACACAAAAACCCCCGTCACTACTTCACTCCTTGCTTGCTGCCTGCGCCAACTCATTCACCAGAACACCTTACCAAACTCACCCCACCTGCATCAGCACTAACACTTGTACCATACACTTACACCTTATTCACTCTTTCAATTACAGGTAAAAACAGCCCATAATAGGGTGAAAAAAGTCTGGAAGAGAGATGGAGTAATGGATATTTGTCTCCTCAGACCCTACAAGGAGAGGATCTTAGCCTTAGAAGGCAAAGACTGGGACCGCTCTTGTGGGAATGCTGAAAATTCCATGACCTGGCAACCAAGTAAAAAGAGTTGTTCATTGTTGTGCTACCCTCCCATAATCTGCAGTGAATTTATTAAGATGCTACAATACTCTCTTGGTCAGTACACTTTCTCTCACTTGTCTCCTGTAGACCCTGGCAAGATAAGCACAGTGGCCACAGTGAAGAGGGTCATTCCCTCCTCCACTTCTGATGAAGGCAGCGTGGATATCCCAGAGGAAGCACCAGTCAGGCTGACTCCGGCACCCCACCCCCACCAACTGAGATACTGGCATCTTTGTGGGTATGTTATTGAAATTACAATTGGTCGCATCTGCTTGTGCTACTTCCCTGGTGAAATGCCCCAGGTCCTGGTACTTCTCAGACTGTGGATACGAGGCACCTGCTCAGCCCCAAACAGAATAGGACACCATAATGCTTGCAACTAGGGACTTCAGACACATGCACAAGCAAACACAGGAGCAGCAGGCAGATACATCAGGGGCACAGAGCAATCTGACACGAAAGCTACGGGACTGCAGCAATGTGATTGGCATCTCCTGTCTCAGACATGTGAGCATCTGGCAGTTGCCATGGAGAGCCACGTCCAGTATTCTCAGAATCTGCTGGATATGTGATCAGAGCAGCACTCTGTCACTCTAGCCATTGGTACTCAGCATCAACAACAAAATGTGGCCAGAAACCCCAAGGCCAGAAAAGCTGGACCGAAACCAGAATGGACCACCTTTGAGTAGCCAAGCCTGATTGCACTTTCAGGACAGGTCAAGCACAAAGCATCCGCACAAGATGAAGGCAGGCAAGGACAAGCACAGACTTGCCCTGGAAAACAAGGCTGGTTTGCGTATTGGTGTATGGCGAGCCTTTCAGATGCCATGACCTTGACCTGAAAGATCAAGGGCCAGAGAACATTCTGGAAGGATGCAGCAGGGAGGGACAAGAAGGTACACTTAGCGGTTATTCATTGGCTGTCCATTCTTTGTCAAGTTCATAAGACCCCCCTGATTACACAGCCTAGCCGAGTTCAATTGCACAGGTAATACCTGGTCCTATTCTGTAGCTCGTAGTAGTTTAGATAAGGATTGTGCAAAGGCTTAATGTTGTGAGTTAATGGTAGAGTAATTAATGTAAGGACATAGGACAGAACAGCACAGGAACAGGCCCTTCTGCCCACTATGTCTGCGCCAACTATGATACTATTCTAAACTATTCCCACCTGGCTGCACAGGATCCATATCTCTCTATTCCCTACCTCTTTATGTGTCTGTCTAAATACCTCTTAAATGTTTCTATTGTATTTGCTTCTACTATCTCCCCCTGGCGGTGGGTTCCAGGCACCTACCACCCTCTATGTAAAAAAACTTGCCTCGCAATCTCCTTCAAACTTTTCTCCTCTCACCTTAAACCTATGCTCCCTAGTATTTGACATTTCCACCCTGGGAAAAAGATTCTGACGATCCACCCGATCTATGCTTCTCATAATTTTAAAGGCTTCTTTCAGGTTGCCCATCAGCCTCTGCTCTAGCGAAAACAATTCAAATTTGTCTAACCTCTCCATATATCTAATTCACTCTAATGCAGGGAACATCCTGGTACACCTCTTCTGCACCTTTCCAAAGCCTCCACATGCTTCCTATGGTGTGTGACCAGAACTGCACACAATACTCCAAATGTGGCCTAACTAAAGTTGTATACAGCTGCAACATGACTCGCCAACTTTTATACTCAATGCCCTGACTGATGTAAGCAAGCATGCTGTACACCTTCCTTATCACCCATCCGCATGTGTTGCCACTTTCAGGGAGCTATGGACTTGCATCCCAATATCCTGCTGTATATCAATTTTTCTAACAGTCCCACCATTTACTATATACTTTCCTTTTGTATTTGGCCTTTAAAAATGCATCACGTCACACTTAGCTGGATTAAACTCCATCTGCCACTTCCGCTCAATTTTCCATCGATATGATCTATATCCTGTTGTATCCTTTGACAAACTTTGTCACTATCCAAAACTTCACTGGTTTTCATGTAATCAGCAAACCTACCAATCAGACCATCGACATTTTCATGCAAATCGTATATGTACAGTACAAACAACAGAAGTCCCAGCATTGATCCTTGTGAAACCCCATTGGGCATAGACCATCAAAGGAGGCCACAACACCAAAGCATGCCAACCTGGTCTGAAGCCACTACCCAGGGCAGTGTAGTGTCCAGTCTGATGAAATGTCTAACAATACAGGAAGAAGGCCAATGACCTACTCCTCCTATCAAAGTCCATGCTCTACCACTTTCGCTTTTGTATACAATCTTCCTTCATTTTGCTCGCTCAATTTAAGTAGTGCATCCCCACTGCCTCTAATTCAATCAACATATTATTCATCTTAGAATCACAGAATCTCTACAGTGTCGAAGCAGGCCATTTGGCCCATCGAATCCATACAGACACTCTGACGAGCATCCCTTCCAGTCTTGCCCCCCCACCCCCACCAATTCCCACACACACACACACACACACACACACACACACACACACATTATCCCTGTAGCCCTGCATTTCCCACGGTTAATCCACTTAGCCTGCACATCCCTGGACACAACGGGCAATTTAGCATGGCAGTCCTACCTAACTTGCACATCTTTGGTCTGTGGGAGGAAACCCACGCAGACTCGGAGGATGTGCAAACTCCACACAGATGATCACCCGAGAGTGGAATTGAACCCAGGTCTGTGTCTGTGAGGCAGCGATGCTAACCACAGAGCAACCATGCCATAAAAAAATGATCCTATATTTCAAATTAGCGCTATGCTAGTTTTGCTCGCAATCGTTGACATAATGAGTACCACTAAAATGCTGAAAAGAGCCTGAAACACTGATGATAGTTGGGATAGAACCACAATACTGTACCAGTATGCCTCCTGGCTTGTGATAGTCATGTGACCACTGCTATTAAGCACAAGCAACTGTCTTACTTGTCTTTGTAAAAGCACTGCACGAGGAAGAATGTCGTTCTGTGAACTTGCAGCAATTGTCATGTATGACATCTGAAGTGACCATTATAAGGGCTTTCACTTATTTAACCAAATACAGTACAGCATTGATATCTGCCTATTGTTGAAGGGAGTAAGTTGAACTTTGCATTGTTATGTCACAGCACAATTTATACAGGTTCTCACTTCAGGCCTTTCCGTAATGATTTGCAGATTTTCTCCACTCGGTTAGGCTGTGGCTCCAAACTGTTGGAGTTCTTTTGTGAAGTGGCGTGCTTCCTTGTAGATTTTATTGAGGACAGTCTTGACCTTGGAGAACTTCTGCTGATAGAAGAAACTCTGCAAGAGAAAATTGTAGCATTGTTAATCCATTTGAAATGAAAAAGATATCTTTGAGTGTCTCAATAGAAAAGCAAAATATTGCAGATGCTGGAGAATCTGAAATAGAAATAAAAAGTGTTAGGAAACTCAAAGTCTGGCAGCATCTGCTTTAAGTTATTATCTCTAATTTTAGTTATTAGCTTTGAATGTCTGTTAGTTGTCACAACATAACCTTCCATGCACAAGACAGTTATGTTAACAATATGTCAACAAAATAACTGTATTACTGTATTTTGTTTTGAAGAAAATAATCCACATGCTTCAGCCGTGTTAATCTTTATTTATATATTCTATGGACTTGTTAAGTTTAACATGAAGATACAAGTTAAATTAATAATGGATACATGGCATTGTCTGATTTTAATTTCTCCTAATTAAGCAATATGGGTAATCAAAGTGCCATTTGATCTTCTCCGTTGTATTAAGGATAAAGTATGCATGGAGTGCTGCACTGATTTTTAAATGTAATGTTTAACTGAAGTCCTTCATTCTCTCAAGTAGACATAAAAAAATCCCATAACACTATTTGAAGATGACCTGACCATCCTCAGCATCCTGGCTAAAACTCAAAAATAAATGAGCTTGATCATTGTCACATGCTATTCATAAAATTTTGCTAAATACAAATTGGCTTCCACATTCCAGTAGTGAATACTGGCTGTAAAATACTTTTGAGACATCTGATGGTTTTAAAAGATGCTTTATGAACACAAGTCTTTCTTCACTGATTGTGGAATAGGGGTAAAAAACTCAATGATAACTTCATACATGGAGACTGCATAGCTTGCTTTTCATAAAATCCCTTCAGTGTGGAAACAGCCCCTTTGGCCCAACAAGTCCACACCAATCCTAAGAGCATCCCACCCAGACCCATCCCACCATAACCCACCTAATCTACACATCCCTGAACATTACAGGCAATTCAGCATGGCCAATCCACCTAGCCAGCACATCTTTGGACTGTGGTGGGAAACCAAAGCAAACCCACAGAGAATGTGCAAACTCGATTCAGACAAACAGCCACCCAAGGGTGGAATTGAACCCAAGTCCCTGGCACTGTGAGGCAGCAGTGCTCCCCACTGAGCCACCGTGCCTCCCATGGTGTTGTACTGATTTCCTCTAATGTTTTATCTGTAAAATGTCAATTGTATAATATGAATGTAATTTGTAAATTTGATATCTGATTAGAAATATATGCATATTTTAAACACTGTGAAAGGAGTTTTAGAACTTGGAGGGTCGCAAAGTATATCATATACATAAATCTTTTCTTTGAGGACTGTATTATTTGTATAAATTTTGCAACACTAAGATTTTTTCATGGCATTCCAGAGGAATGCTTATTTCATGGGTTTCCTGGTCAATTGACGTGATTCTGCTGAAAAAAAAAATCCTTGTATCCTTGCGAAACATCCTTTTAGAAAATAAGTAACAGTAAACAGTCTTGTTTTTCAGAATTGAAACAGCCCTATAAGTTTGACTGTCCTTTGACTGTTACATTTATCAATGCAACGTTACAATGATTTTGTCTCGAAGCCTCCAAATAAATTGTTCTCCCATATCAAGAGTAATAATGTCTCACCCAGATTCATTTTAATTCACTAGATATATTTTGAATGCACAGCACTTGGAAGAATTGGAAAAGAAATGTTAATTTCTCCTTTTTAATTTAAAATCAGTGAAATATAAATACCATGATACTTCCAGTGGAAAATCATAGAATCGTAAAGTGTTTACAATGCAGAAGGAAGTCATTCAGTCTGTTGTGTCACTCTGGCCCTCTGAAGGAACCACTGCTCTGTCTTTAATCTGTAGCCTTGCAATTGATAGTGTACTTTTTCAGATAAGGATCTCATTCCCTTTTAAGTTGATGCTGAATCAGTATTTTATACAATGTTTTATAACTTCCTTGCTTTTGTACTCCGTGCCCCAATTGCTAAAGCTCAGGATGTCGTATGCTTTATTAACCACTCGACCAACTTTTCCTGCCACTGTCAATGATTTATGTGCATTTATGCCAAACAAATTTTGAATTATACCCTTTAGTTAGTTGTTGTTTTTCTACATTATCTCTACCAAAATGAATCATTGCACACTTCTCTGCATTAAATCTTATTTGTCTTTCACCCACTTTTTCCACCAATGTGCCTATGCCATTTTGAAATTCTTCATATCCTCTTCCTGGTTCACAATTCTTCCAAGTTTCATGTTTTCTGCAATTTTAAACTGGTGACCGGCACACTAAAATCTAGGTCATTGACAAATATCAGAAAAAGCAGAGATTGTTACACCAAATCCTATAGAATTCCACTGCAAAAGCTTGTTCAGTGCAGGAATGATTCACCACTACACTACGTCATTCAGCCAGTTTTGTATCCATGTTGCTACTGTCCCTTTTCTTCCATGATCTGTAACATTGGTCACAAATCTGTTCTGCGGTACATCATCAAATGCCACAACAGTAGCACTATCCTTATAATCTCTTTTTGCTACCTTACCAGAAATCTTAATGATGTCATTTAAAACTGTTTACCCGTAACAAATACATACCGGCTTTCCTTAATTAACCTGCATGTGTCATTTCTACTTAGTTCCACGCCAAAGTTGAACTGAACCATACATTGCTGGGATCATTTTACACATTCTAAACAATGGTGCAACATTTGCAATTCTCCAGCTCTGTCACCACTCCTGCGACTAAGGAAGAATGGAAAATTATGCTCAGAGTCTCTGCAATTTCCTCTCTCACTTCTTTTAGTAGCATTGATGCAACTCATGCAGTTCTGGTGCCTTAACAGTTTAAAAACAGTCTATCCCAGATCTCCCCCTTATCAATGTTAAAACTTTCAAGTGTCTGAACTGCCTCTTTTTTTCATCATCATGACCTGACAGTAATTTTGTCTTTGGTAAAGAAATATTCAAAGTATTTGAATTTAATAAACGTTAAATATTTAGTGCTTCAGTCACCTTCATGCATAAACACATTCTGTGGTCTTTAATAAAACTTTGCAGTTTGTGGTTGGAAAGAGAGATCTATAGGATTTAATATTCCTCTATATTGTGAAATTAGGTGGACAAAACAAAAATAAACAAAAGCTTTACGAATCGAACATAAAGTACAAGAGTAAAGGAGTAATGAGAAAATTTGAATCACATATTGGTTAGAGTACAAATATAGATCCCCTTTATGTATACCCTTTTATGCAAAGGATATTAAAATTGTAAAGAGTCTATAACAAAGGTTTACCAGAATTATTTCAGAGATAGTAGGAACTGCAGATGCTGGAGAATCTAAGATAACAAGGTGTAGAGCTGGATGAACACAGCAGGCCAAGCAGCATCAGAGGAGCAGGAAGTCTGACGTTTTGGGCCTAGACCCTTC
>JAHRHZ010000087.1:17369701-17382405 GCA_024137785.1 Ginglymostoma cirratum
GAAGGGTCTAGGCCCAAAACGTCAGACTTCCTGCTCCTCTGATGCTGCTTGGCCTGCTGTGTTCATCCAGCTCTACACCTTGTTATCTCGTTTACCAGAATTATGTTGTCATCTTACACTTGAGCCTCACATGATTTTAATAGCAAAATGCCATACATAAGCCACCTGAGTTATAGCCAAGTCTTTCAGTGCGATTAACAATCAATCAAATATTTTACATGCAAATAGTAAAACAGCTCAAGCTCACCAGGCTTGGGCACTTCAGAACCATTTGTACTAGTTATCAGTTAACTACCTTGCTTTGTCAACCATTGTCACCTTTCAATTGCTTTAGTAGTGGAGAGCTGACTGGCTGGGTGTCCTTCTTGTGTACTGATTACACAGCACATTTGGTTAACAACTGTGAAGATACCAACTTTTGGTGGAACAGAGTTAAGCTGCATTGCTTGGCAAGAAAAGAATAATTGATTTGCTTTTTCATTTTCTATTCACAGAAAAATTGATTAATTGCCATATAAATGAACTAAATGTATTCACATTTCCATACGATGTTAATAAACTCCTACTATACTTACTGGGTTCTTCTGCTTTGCATTGTACCAAAGCCAGTAAATGAACGGCTGCGGTTGATTCCACTAGAATCAGCAGGAGATACAAAGTGCAGTTTCACAGACATTATTCCCAGGGATTTTGATACAATTCCTAGAGATAAAAGTAAGAAAAAAAAAATCAGAAATGAGGCAGTACATAAAAAGGATCTTTTTCTTTGGCTATGGACAAGGGAAAATCTTCACATTGGTAAAACTTGGTTGGGAAGTTGTAAAAATAAAATCTGGCATTCTTCAAATTGCATTTTTATTGAAGTTTCTTTAAAACAAGCAGAAAGAACACTAATGTTAGAAAGGCATGAATTCATTCCCCATGGTAACAGTTTTAACAGTGACTTATGAGAAGTATCTGAAAGTTGAATCCCACAGAGAAACAAGCACGACTTGAACACATGGAACATCAGAGCCATGATGATTGCAGTATCCCAATGAAATGAATGCCATTGCTTCCTACGCATTGGTGTTCTTTAATGTGGAAATGTTGAATAATTCCAATAAACGAATCACGCCCAAGTAAATGGCATTTCCTGATCTCGGCACTTTTATTTCTAGAGCGTGCCCTCCTCTGGGAAACAACAGTAGAATCAGATGTAATTTATTTAATTGGGATGAAGACATCTGGTAATGGTGTAAAAACTGTGTCAAGTTGTTTTGAATTTTATAGAAAATGGCCATGTTGTTATTCTTGTTGACTGTCAAAGTAAGTGTTGATATTCTCATTTAAACAATTTAGCAGGAAAACATACAAATAAACCATAGCAATAATGAACTTAAAATATTTTTAATAAAGCAAGATGTTGTAAAACCGAATTGTTATCTCATTTATTTCTATGACAATCAGATGTAATAATCATTTAAAACAGGTGTTCAAGCAATGTAATCAGGACTACATTAAATAACATATGTACCAAATAGGGCAACATGTTGGTGTATTAAGGTGCCACAGACAGTAGGAGAAACTGAATTTAACTGAAACTGAATTCTCACACAAAATATGAGCAGTGATACACCTTTAGCCATTCATTAAGATCATGGCTGATCTGTATGTGTTTCAAATTACACATTCGCACTTTTCCCCACAAACCTTTAATGTCCACCTCCTCACAAGAATCTAGCCACCTCTATCTTAACAATAGTTCATAGATCCCCCTCCACCACTTCCTAAGGCAAAGTGTTTCAAAGTCACACAACCCTCATTTTAAAAAAAATTCTCTTCATCTCTATCTTGAAAGGATAACCCCTAATTTTAAAACAGTGCCCCTTACTTCTGGACTGAACTACAAGAAGAAACATAATTTCCCCATCCATTCTGGGAATACCACTCTGGGTCTCATACATTTCAATCAACTCACCCTTTACTCTAAAATCCAGTGGAAACAAGTCCATTCTGTCTAACCTTTCTTCATAAGATAACCCACTTAAGTTGCTCATGTTTCAGCAGTGGCGCCATTTGCACCCTGTCATCTTTTCGCCATCCACTTGCATTTAGAATGCATTTGTAGTTGAACATCTGAACTTCTATTTACAACCTGCTTACTTATGAGGTCCTGGAAATAACTGAAGGAAAATTGAGGGTAAAAACAGAAAAGGAAGAAGTAAAATCAGAAGGGTGGCTAGCATGGCACCATGAGCTATGGGAGGCTTCAGAAAGCTAAAGATGAAGCAAGATGACACCAACAGCCCCACTTACAAAATGGGGTATCAATTGATTGAGCCTTATTTTCTCACTTTGATTTTTCTTCTACAATAATTTAATCTGAAGAGAACTTCATTACTGTAAGACCTCTCTGAACTTTCAAACAGTAAGTGAAACAATGTTATTGCCACAGGCTGGACAAAATTTTAAAACCCTCAAAAAAAATGCCTCATAGCAGGTGGGACCAGGGTTCCATTCCCCCCTCAGGCTCCCTCTTTGTGGAGTTTGCACATTCTCCCTATTTCTGCGTGGGTTTCCACCAGGTGCTCCAGTTTCCTCCCACAGTCCAAAAATATGCAGACTAAGTGGATTGACAATGCTAAATTGCCCACAGTGTCTAGGGATGTGTAGGTAGGTGGATTAACCATTGGAAATGCAGGGTTACAGGAATAGGGTAGGGGGTTGAGTCTGAGTGGGATGGTCTTCAAATGGTCAGTGTGAACTTGATGGGCCTAATGGCCTGCTTCCACACTGTAGGGATTCTATGATTCTATTTGATATGACAGGAAATTCCCAAATGCAGATAGTCTTGGCTAGAAAGCTGAGCAAATGTAAAACACAATCTCCAAAAGTGGATTCATTCTGATAGTAAGGCAACCTACAATGTTTACATGCGTTCAACAACAAAAAAGAAATTACTTACATTTATATCGCGCCTTATCACATTCTCAAGGCTTAATTTAAAACTTAAACAAAAGTTGGTCATTTAACGGTCATCTCATCATTAACTATTGCATTCTCCAATGCTACCTTTATTAGATTCCATTTGACAACACATCAACACTCATCTCATACAGTGTATATTTTATTTTCCCTTCATGTCAGTATTTCTTGTGAGATGTCCTGATGAGTTCAAGATGAAAAGCTTTGACAAATTGTCTTTTTTCATTATGCTTCAATCTGTTGTTCAATAATTGAATTGCCTCTTCCATTGAGGTCATTCCATCAAAGATGAATTTCTCATGGAAACCAATGAAAATATTGCTAAGAGCTGAGCCTGGAGGAGATTCCATACCCAGTTGCTAACAATTATTGCTTTCCTCAAGGAATGTATCTTTGATGAAATGCCCCCTAACCTTTTATTTCTTGTATATTTTTGTGACACAGATGATATTATGTTTGCTATATTTCAATCTGCAGCTGCACGCAAGAATTACCTTACACACCTTAATGATCTCAATCCCATGCTCAAATTTGTCTTTGATTTGGAGCAGCCCAATGAGTTCCCTTTTCAGTCTCAGTAAGAGTAAAGTGTCTGAAAACTTTGAGCAGTAGGTGAAGCTAGTCATTTTACCTGCTACTTTTCAGAAGCAACGCAACTGGTATTCTCCAACAAAATGTTATTAAGCCAATAAAAAGATGGTCAGCCAACCAGACAAATGAATAATACAAATACAAATGAATAATACAATACATGAATTTCAGTGCTGGTGTGATGCCAATTATGTGTGCCTTACATCCCAATGACTGGTAGGAGTATATCAAATAGTAGATTCCTTTGGCTGTTTGCACCAAGCAGGGTATTGACTGTTTCCAACTGTCCTGTGCTTGAAAAATGCAGAGCGATATCTAACATTAGATGTCATTTCACAATGGAACAAGGGTTTAAGCCCGAAACGTCAGCTTTCCTGCTCCTCGGCCTGCTGTGTTCATCCAGCTCTACACCTTGTTATCTCAGTACATACTAAGTAGTCTTGATTGTGCTAAGAATTATGCAAATAACCAATTTAAGACTACCAGTCACACATCCAATATATTCGCTACACTTGCTAGAAGCTACATATATGGGTGTCCTCCCAGTCCTTTGTGAACAGAAACAGTATACACCTTTGCAAGCAAATAAATGTTTGGAAAACAACTATTTCCCATGGTGCTGTGTCGACAAATGAGCACCTACTTGGATTTAAACAAAAAGTGGGGAATAAATAATGATGGTGCACTCTAAATCACAATACTTTGACAGGTCAGAGTCCATTTGTCAACTAACCACACCCTCCTTTCGTGAAGCATAATTTGTTGTTTCCTTTGAAATTTGGCATTCTTGCAATTCTGTCCTTGTGAATGCAAGATGAAAAGCTTCAACAGCATGTCTACTTTTTTCAGCAATACTCAAGTTCCATACTCCCAGGCAATAGTACTAACCAAGTCTGTGGTTGGGGCGAAACCCTTGGCCTTCTAACTCAGGTTAAGACAACAGTACAACTAACCGAGCCATCTGACATTACAGGAAACAGAGGTAACCCGGACACATTTGAATCAGAAATCCAAATTCAACAGGATGGAGTGAGAAGAAATAAAATCTTAATAAACGTACTTAAGGAACTGTCAAGTAATAGCTGAATGCCTGAGTTAAGTGCTAAAAGCAAACAACTCTTCCTGTAAAACTTTTATCTGGTACTTCTAAGAATGAAGCTAATTAACAGACACTGGCTGAAGCCAATACATCTGCTGCTAAATGATTTAAAGTCATTGCCACAGAGTGCATCTGTCAATTTAAATGCCTGTAATTAAAACTATTGTACCTACGTGAAGAAGTATGTATATATAGTATATGGAGAAAGGAGTGAAAGGAAAGCTTTTTCTGAGATTGGTTTGTCCTGAAAACTCCCAAAGACTCAGAACTCTTACAGTGGAAGTAAAATTGTTTCTTATATAATGTCATCTTCAATTTTATCAACCATGTATTACTTTTGTTATGAATTCAAAAAATTAGAATGAGTGTATTTAGAGGATGATATCCTTTTAGTATTCCCATGATGTCACTAGTCTAGTGGTTGACTGATCACTATCTTTAAAACTTCTTTACAGAGACATTGGTTTAAAGAGAATAAAAACTTATATTTATATCTTGCCTTCCATGACCTTTATAGATGTCCTGAAGCTCATTATAGCCAACAAAATGTCGTCACTTATGCAATGAAGGAAAAACAACGTCCAATTTACAATGAGTAAGGCGCCCATAAATAGCAATATAAGCATATCCAGACAGCTTTTTTTAGTGACAGTAGGAACTGCCAATGATGGAGAATCTGAGGTAACAAGGTGTAGAGCTGGATGAACACAGCAGGCCAGGCAGCATCAGAGAAGCAGGAAATCAGAGGTTTCAGACCTGGACCCTTCTTCAGAAATGGGGGAGGGGAAGGGGACTCTGGAATAAATAGAGAGAGTGGGCGGAGGCGCTGATGGAAGGTGGATAAAGGAGCAATAGGTGGAGAGAAGACGGACAAGTCAAGGAGGCGGTGACGAGCTGGGCTGGTTTTGGGGGTGGGGAGATTTTGAAGCTTGTGAAGTCCACATTGAGACCATTGGGCTGCAGGGTTCCCAAGCGAAACATGAGGTGCTGTTCCTGCAGCCTTCGGGTGGCATTGTAATGGCACTGGAGGAGGCCCAGGATGGACATGTCGATGGAGCCAGTAAAGGTGAGTATCGGTAGGGAGTTGGGATCGGGGTTGGTCAATTGAGGGAAGACGGACAGGTCAAGGAGGCGGGGATGAGGCTGGTAGGTAGGTGGTGGGGGTGAGGGTTGGTTAGTGAGGTGGGAGGAGCGGATAGGTGGGAGAAGAGACGGACAGGTCAAGGAGGCGGTGACAAGCTGGGCTGGTTTTGGGGTGAGGTCGGGGGTGGGGAGATTTTGAAGCTTGTGAAGTCCACATTGAGACCACTGGGCTGCGGGGTTCCCAAGCAAAATATGAGGTGCTGTTCCTGCAGCCTTCGGGTGGCGTTGTAATGGCACTGGAGGAGGCCCAGGATAGACATGTCGTCCAAGGAGTGGGAGGGGGAGTTGAAGTGGTTTGCAACCGGGAGGTGCAGTTGTTTGTCACGAACCGAGCGTAGGTGTTCCACAAAGCGGTCTCCAAGCCTCCGCTTGGTTTCCTCGATGTAGAGGAGGCCACATCAGGAACAGCAGATATGGTATACCACATTAGCAGATGTGCAGGTGAACATCTGTTTGATGTGGAATGTTTTCTTGAGGCCTAAGATGGGGGTGAAGGGGGATGTGTAGAGCAGGTGTAGCACTTCCTGCGGTTGCAGGGAAAAGTTCCAGGGGTGGTGGGGCTAGTAGGGAGTGTGGAGCAGACGAGGGAGTCACAGAGAGAGTGGTCCCTCCGGAAGGCAGATAAGGGTGGGGAGGGAAAAATGTCCCTGGTAGTGGGGTCAGATTGCAGATGGCGGAAGTGGCAGAGGTTGATGCGTTGGATCCGGAGGTTTGTGGGGTGGTACGTGAGGATGAGTGGGATTCTGTTTGGTTGTTATTGTGGGGAGCGGGTGTGAGGGATGAGTTGCAGGAAACGCAAGAGATGTGGTTGAGGGCGTTTTCGACCACTGTGGAGGGGAAATTGCGGTCCTTGAAAAACGAGGGCATATGGGATGTCCGGGAGTGGAATGCCTCATCTCGGGAGCAGATGCAGCGGAGGCAAAGGAATTGGGAATAGGGGATGGCATTCTTGCAGGAAGGTGGGTGAGAGGAGATGTATTCTAGGTAGCTGTGGGAGTCGGTAGTCTTGAAATAGATATCGGTTTCCAGGTGGTTGCCAGAGATGGAAACAGTGAGGTCCAGGAAGGAGACCGAGGCATCAGAGATGGTCCAGGTGAACTTCAGGTTTGGGTGGAAGGTGTCAGTGAAGTGGATGAACTGTTTGAGCTCCTCGTGAGAGCACAATGCGGCGCCGATACAGTTATCGATGTAACAGAGGAAGAGGTGGGGTTTAGGGCCAGTGTAGGTACGGGAGAGGGATTGTTGCACGTATCCCACAAAGAGGCAGGCATAGCTTGGGCCCATGTGGGTACCACCACCCCCTTTGTCTGTAGGAAGTGGGAGGAATTGAAAGAGAAATTGTTAAGGGTGAGGACGAGTTCGTCTAAGCGGATAAGGATATCGGTGGAGGGGGACTGATCGGGCCTGCGGGACAGGAAGAAGCGGAGTGCCTTTAGATCATCTGCATGGGGAATACAAGTATATAGGGCCTGGACGTCTATGGTGAAGATGAGGTGTTGAGGACCAGGGAATCGGAAGTTTTGGAGGAGATGGAGGGCGTGGGTGGTGTCTCAGACATAGGTGGGGAGATCCTGGACCAGGGAGGAGAAAATGGAGTCGAGATAAGTGGAGATAAGTTCGGTGGGGCAGGAGCAGGCAGAGACAATGGGTCAACCAGGGCAGTCAGGTTTAGTGGATTTTGGGAAGGAGATAGAAAGAGGTGGTGCGGGGTTGGGGAACAATGAAGTTGGAGGCAGTGGGTGGGAGGTAACCTGAAGTGATGAGGTTGTCGATGGTCTGGGAGATGATATTTTGGTGGTTGTGGGTGGGGTCAAGATCAAGGGGGCGGTAGGAGGAGGTGTCAGAGAGATGGTGCCTGTACTCGGCGCCATACTACAACTCCATTGTCTGCTGGGTTTTTTTTGTGATGTTGATTGAGGGATAAATATTGGCCAAGACATTGGCATAAATCTCCCAGCCTTCTTCAAAATAGCACTAAGGGATGATTGATTTCAACCCGATAAAGTGGGCAGGGATTCAATTCAACAATGTAGACTAAAGCGAAATAAGCTTTTTTGCTAAGTATAGTTAATGAGCATGCGCAAAAAGAGCCATGCCATAGTGACATCAAATCACAAGGAAGTAGAGTATGGGTCTATAGGGGTCCAAGTAAGGTGTCCTCTTTTGCTACTATCTGTACGTAGACATGGTCATTAAAGCCTGTTGCTGTTCACTTAGAGGAGTACAGATGTCAAATTGGTCCAAATGTGAAAATGGTGGGCAGACACTTGGAACTGGAGGTGGGTGGTAAGAGCCTCAATTGATGATCAAAATAGTAAAATGCAAAGCCTGATGAGAAATTAAAGGTCAGAGGGATGGAAAATGCCCAAAGAGAAGCTGACCAGTGCTAGGGCCTGTTTGGACTTTGCACCATACCTAGGAATGGGTAAGCCCACTCAGAAGCTGAAATAAAGATAGGAGAAGGTCCATGGCAGTGTCAGTCAGTGCTTGATTGACACTCGCTTCCAGTAAATTAGAGCTGGAGTAACAGACCATCACACACTATAAAATTATTATAATAACGTCACCGTTTGATGGAAATTACGGGGGTAAACTGAAGTGCCTATTCATTTTGTTGGTCTTTTTTGATGGCTATAAATAAAAGTTCATGTTTAGATTCTTTTTTGTTCATTCACAGGATGTGGGTGTTGTTGGCCAGGCCAGCATTTATTACTCATCCCGAATTAAGCAGAGGGCAGTTTAGGGTCAACCACATTGCTGAGAGTCTGGAGTCACTTGTAGGACAGACCACATAAGAATGGCAGTTTCCATAAAAGATATTAGTGAGGCAAACGTGTTTTTTCTGACAATCAACAATGATTTCAGGGTCATCATTAGACCCTTAATTTCAGATTTTTATTGATATCAAATTCCACCAACTGCCATGGCAGAATTCAAATCCAAGTGGCAGAACAGTCCCTGGGTTTCTCCATTAATTACCTAGTTATCGTCAATTGTCTGATTGCTTGCCACTTTGTGATGATCCCTGCTGAATAATGACAAGTTGCAGGTCTCTAGTGGGCATTGGGAGCAACGTAGAGGTGACTTAGAGAGGATGTTTAGATGGGATATAGCTAAGGACAACTAAACTGTTCAGCCTAAAGTGAGAGAATGGGGCTGTATGTGAGAGGGAGTATCAATTCTACTGGCTACAGGTCATGAAAGTGGGACTTTATAGCTGTTGTACCATAATGTTGCTGGTGATGGACAACAGCAGATTGCCAATGCTCACCTGAGTGCACAGCAGACTTTTACAGATGGTGCAGGCACAAAGGTTACAAATCTTTCAGCGGATATCTACTGAGTGGCATTTTGGGAATGGAATGTGGTCAAATAGGACTCAAATCAGGCAACAGTGACACCTTATAAGATGAATAGGTAGCCAATGAGGTGAAGTAAAAACGAAGTGCTGAAGGAACTAAGCAGGTCTAGCAGCATCTGTTGATAGAAACAACATTGAGGGTTTGAGACTGATATGAAAAGAGTTTCGAAGAAGAGTCATATCAGACTCAAAACGTTAACCCTGCCTCTGTCTCCACCTGTCAAATTCGCCAGCACTTTTTGTTCTTAATTCAGATCTCTAGAATTCACAGTATTTTGCTTATAGCTATTGAGTCTGTGGCATTCCCACTGAGTTGACTGCTGAATGCAACCCAAGATGCTTCTTTCTGCTATTTTATTTCTTTGCCTTTTTAATTTGGCTCTATTGCTGCTTTACAACCTAACTGCTATTCTGATGGAGGTAGTGGTAGATGTTTATTACTGCAGCTAAGAAAAACCTAAAGGAGATGAATCTTTCTCATGACAAACTCCATCTATATCACTAATTTCTTTGATAAGTGAAAATTGTGGTCCTCTGGTATTCATCTATTTGTTAAAAATTGCGGGAGGAAAATTTGAATGTTGGCAACATCCGTTTAAATGCCCTTCCCGTTATCAGGAGTTAAGCCTCACTGGGGTTGCATATTGGAAATCAAGCCGAGCTATTCCAGGAGTTGTCACAAAAGCTAAAGAGTTTAAAACTACCTAGAAATCCCCAGTTTAACTGGCTTTCAGATCCAGAAGGAACAGACCAGGTTTCTGTGCTTAACGAGATTGACTATTTATCGCAAATAAATAGACTAGCTACAAGTAAGCAATTATGAACCATTGGTATTAAACTCTAATTAAAATTCCCTAATAAACTCCCCACTACACACATATATGGCTAGAAAGAAACATTTAATGGGTAGAGGGAAAAACCGAGAAAGCAGTATAGAATTCACTGCTCATAGGATTTGCTGAGATGATTGTTGTGCTGATCAGAGTGCTGCTTCTTGATTTGCCTTCTCTGGGTGCTTTCATTTATTTACAGGAGACACAGGGTGACTGATTCACACTTATAAAAAGTTTCAAAATTATTAATCCAAAAGTCACAACTTACAGCAATTGCCGAAGGAAAAATAAATGGTTTTGGGGGGTTAAACTTTTTTTTTACTGCAGAGAAAAGACAGTTCCTGAGCTGGTAGAGATCTGATGGTATCTCACTATCTTCTTCATAACTTCAAGCTGTTCAGCTAACTGAGAGTCAAACACAATTGTTGGCAGGCAGAAAGTTGTTATCAACAATAACTGGTCACTAGCCTACAGACAACTACTCGTTGCTGGCTGAATCTCCATTTGGTCACAGCCCTTGGCTCTAGCTCATCTACAAGTCATCCACTCCTGTTTCAACCAGCAGCAGTGTAACCGAACTTATAATGAGTGTTAGGTTATTTGGTTTCAAAAAGTGCAGCAATCCCACAGCAGTCCTTGGTTTTTAAAACAGTTCTCCTATTTCAGTCCATAATCAGAGATAATTTTTTCTTAAAGCCTAGTCTTTAACAGGTCTGAAGTCATCTACTCCCTTTGATGGGGGTGATCTAGGAGATTTATAACTGGAAGTGTCCCTGAACCAAAAAAAAATCAGTTGCACTCCAGAGAAGCCACATTAGATTGATCACAGGTATGGCAGGATCTTACTATGTGAAGAGGTTGAGTAGGTTGGGCCTGAGTTCATTAGAATTTAGAAGAATGAGAGGAAAATGTATTGAAACATACAAAATTTTGTATGACTCTTGACTGGATAGATACGGAGAGGCTACTTCCTCTTGCTGGATAGTATAGGACCAGAAGGCATAAACTTAGAGTAACGGGCTAATCTAATTAAGGCAGAGATGTTTTCTCAGAGGGTAATCGATCTGTGGATTTTTTTTTTAAATTGAAAATTGCTGCCAAAGCTGGGTTGGTAAGTATATTCAAGGCTAAGATATTCAGATTTTTAATCAGGAAGGTTAAGGGATCAGACAGGAATGAGGAGGTGAGGATTATTAGATCAGCCATGGTAGAGCAAACCCAATGGGTCAAGGGGCCTATTTCTGGTCCTAGATTGTATGGTCTTAAGATTTCGCACAGCAAGAAATATTGATGAATTTTGCAGCAAAAAAACTCTCTGAAAAACTCAAAGCAACAGGCTCCTAGCCAAAGATATGTAAGATTCACCCCATGGTTGCAAGGTGATTAAGGCCGTGAACTGAATCATACTAAAAGGAGAAAGAGGTGGGATAGGAGCTGAATATTATTTAAATGGAGAAAGACTGCAGAAAGCAACAGAACAGGTGGATTGGGTGTCATTGTTCATGAATCACAAAAATCACAAGTTCAATGGATAATAGGGAAGGCAAATGAGATGTCAGCCTTTATTTCACAGAAAATAAAGTATAAAAGTAGCAAGGTTTTGCTAAATCTATACAAGTCACTAGTCAGATCACAGCTGCAATACTGAACAGTTTTGGGCCTGTTAACTAAGAAAAGTTATATTGGCATCATAGGCAGTCAGAGAAGGTTGATACAGCTGTGAATTTTTGAACATCTCTACCTAAGAGAATTGTGAATACTCCATTGATTACTATATCTGAGGCTCATGTTGACATGTTTTTTTACCTCTCAGGGAACTGAAGGATGTGGAAAGCTGGTCAGGGAAGTGAAATTGAAATTCAAGATTAACCATGAATAGTGGAGCAAAAGCAATAGGGCAAGTGGTCTATTTCTAGTCATATTTCTTGTGTCATCAGTGTATGCTCAAAGAACAGCACCGCATCATTTGACTAGGCGCTTGATTAGGTACAGAATTCTAGAACCCACATTGAGTTCAACAATTTCAGATGATAACTCTGGCCCACTTTTCTCGGTAATTATTGCTGGTTATTCTACCTTCCCATTTATACCTATTCTAGAAATATTTTTTCCTTTTGTCTCTATTCTCACCTCACTACTAACTTCTTTTGCCTTTCACTATAATCTTTTCCATTATTTAACCTTGTGGATTCCAGCATGTCACAGACATTCTTGTTTGTTCTCCCCACTCCTCTACCCTTTCTATTAAGTACTCCGAGTTCTGATGAGAACCCACTGATTTGAAACTATACTCTCCACAGATGCTGTGCCGCTTGCTGAGTATTTTCAAGATTTCTGGTTTTTATTTCAGATTTCCAGCATAGGCAATAATGTTTTCTTGAGCAAACTAATGCATTCATCAGCTCTGAAGTAAAGTAGGCAAAGTCACCATAGTCCCAGCGGATGATCGGGCTCCTTTCTCATTGGAGAGGGATGACTGGTGATGGTTTACCAGAGTCACCACAACTCAGGCGAAGGGTGAGGTTCACTGTAAGCACTGAAGTAGACAAGAGGTGACTTGCACTTCTGGATCTAGATAGGGAGAAACTGTTCTTTTTTCTGGGATGATCAAGAATGAAAAAACAATGACTGACTGTGATTAGCAAAGAAAGTGAGCATGACACAATATAAGAGATAACAAGGTGTGGAGCTGGATGAACACAGCAGGCCA
>JAHRHZ010000087.1:17382805-17508437 GCA_024137785.1 Ginglymostoma cirratum
ACCTTGTTATCTTGGATTCTCCAGCATCTGCAGTACCTATTATCTATGACACAATATAAAGCAGGTTTTCAAACAGCAAATGGTTAGGATCTAGAAGGCACCTCCTGCTGACTTTAGACTTTCAAAAGAAAATTGGATGATTATCCAATGAGGAAAGATTTGCAGGGCTATGGGGCAAAGATGGGGGATTGGAATTGAGTGAATTGTTCTTGCAGAGAACTGACACAGATACAAAGGGCCAAATGGCCTTCTTCAGTGCTGTAACCAGCCAACAATTCTATGATTTTAAGAGGCCCATTCATCAGGACTCTGGTGCAAATGCCAATATAGAACACATATTTAGACGGCCTTGAATTGTAGCACTCACCTTCAATACAACAACAGAAAGATGTGCAAGATTAGCCCAGGTTTTGAACCTAAGCTATTTTCTGGAAAGAAAATGCTCTAATTTCAAATACAGCCTTAACTGATGAGTTGACTGAGATCAGAAACACAATGTGGGGAATTGGTGGGTGGATGGGGAGACCCTGCATTCCAGCACTCCTATAGGACTCTTTCCTTTTAATCTAAAGACATCTGGAGACTTCAATGCCAGAAGTAATTTGGCACTCTTACAATCATTCCGTTTTACATCATTGTGTTTATATCTTTAACATTTTTCATTCAGTATATACCATCAATTTCCTCTTCACCCAGAACAATCTTTCTCGCTTTTACCATCATCACTAGCATGGCTATATATACCAATGTAACATTAATAGGCTTGGTGGTATACTAGTGGTGTTAGCAATAATTTGTTGAAACATTTTACATATTAAGAACATAGGTACAGGAGTAGGCTATTCAGTCTGATGGGCTATCGAACTGACAACAGCTGCAGGTTCTGAAATGGTCATTTTGGTATCCATCCTTTAGCTCTTGCTCCATTCCCCATCCTATAGTATTGTTTATTTGTTTTGTAGCTCACTTAATATTGAGGTATTTTCAAATTTTTATTTGGATAATATTGATGCAATTGAGTAACTAGCTTTTAACAGGTGCTCAAGCCACCAATATGTAGTGAGGCCTCTTCTGGAGTGCTGTACTCTCTTCTGGTCACCCTGATAATAGGGAGGATATTATTAATCTAGAGAGGGCTCAGAAGAGTTTTACCAGGATGTTGCCAGACATGGAAGGAGCAAGTTATAAAGAAAGGCTAGATAGGTTGGGACTTTTTTCACTGGAGCTTAGGAAGTTGAGAGGTGACCTTATGGAGGTTTATAAAATCGTGAGGGGTGTAGATAGGATTAATAAAAGGTGTCTTTTCCCCAGGATGGGGGATTTCAAGACTAGTGGGCATATTTTTAAGGCATATTTTTACACAAGAGGTGGTTCACATGTGGAATGAACTTCCTTAGGAAGTGGCGGATGTGGGCACAGTTACAACATTCAAAAGACACTTAGATAAGTACATGAATAGGAACGGTTCAGAGGGACATGGACCATAAGCAGGCAGGTGGGACTAGTTTAGTTTGGGATGGACTGGTTGGACCGAAGGGGGTGTTTCCATGCTCTGTGACTCTATGACTCTATGTATTCTAGCATCACATTTTGTGGGATTGTGTTACAATGACATTCAGAACCTCAAATACCCACGGATATTTTTAGCCCATTTTAGCCCCAAAATATGTTTTTTTTAAAAAGAGGACTGCTATGGAGACAAAATAACTGCAGGTGCAAATTCAGCGGTAAGCTGACAAAAGAAACTGTGTGGACCAACAGAACGTAACATCTAAAAGTGTCAAAGATACTCCAGAAGGAGAGAGGGTGACTCGTGATTATCGGGGGACTGACCATTCACCAACCACTCCACCAAACCCCCAGCCAATCAGCAGGTAGCCACTTCTTGCAGGTATTTTTGCAGGAATATACAAAAGAAAGGGTAAAAGAGAGCTTCAAAACTCAGGTGTGTATTGTTATTAGTAGGATGCTGTGGTCAAAATTATTTCTAGTACACAGTGGAAGTCCCAGCTTGAGAATAGCCAGTAAGCACACCTGCACCACAGGTAACAAAAGGAGAATACTCTCTTAATCAGAGACCTGCAAACCAAGTTGTAAAGGGAATCAGGACAAAGGAATTTCCATCAGTTTACTAAATTAAGAATCTCAAGAACTAAGAACTAAAAATCAGCAGCTCAACTGTCAATATCAGTGCTACTGGTGCAACCCCATAAGGGTCACAACGTTATAAACAGATCCTCAGATAAGACAAACAGTTCAGAGACTGGTTCATATAACTTTTTAAAAAAATGTTTATCATTTGGAGCTCACTTTTTATATCTAATCTGTGGTGTATTTGTATTGTGTTAGTATTTGTTCATGCATGTTATCCGCAAATTACTTGCTAATGAGTATGATTGTCCATGGGTCAGGGGTCCTGTGGGTTTCTGTCTGGCTTATGAGCTTGATCCCAGAGCTCTATCTCTGACCACACATTTGGCGGGCATTTCCAGAAGGTGCAATTGGTCTTTGGCATTGAAATTGCAGGCATGCAGTAATTAATTTTCTCTTTAATTTAAGAAAGTCTGGCTAAATTAGTTCCTTTTCGCGTTTATTCATTGATAAAGTTGGGGGCAGGGGGGTTCGTTGACTCAGCCAGCATTTATTCATCATCCATTGTTGCCTTTGAGAAGGTAGTGGGTGAACTGCTTTCCTGAGCCAGTCCATTTGATGTGGATAGACCCTCAACATCATTAGGAAATGAAGCCAGATTTTTGAAATAACAACATTGAAGGAACGGCAATATGTTTCTAAGTCAGGATGGTGCAGAAGTTCATTTGACTTGAAGGAAGGTACCCACAAAGGAAGGGATCCTTTTAAAGTTAACCTTCTTGCAACCGAGGGGACAGGCGAATAAGGAAAGGGAGCCAGTTATCCCTTCTCACCTGGCAGCTTAACAGTTAACTTTTAAATATTTCATCTCTCAAACAGTAAAAAGATTTTTTGAAGGTCTTATGATTAGAATTTTACTCAAAAGGTAGAAAATCTGAATGTCTCAAAGGGCTGGCCAACAGTTTACAGATGGAACAAGTAGAGAAGCTGCTGAGAGTTTAAAGATTAAGCAGTAGAAACTGGAATTAAGAAAAGGAGAAGGAACAAGAAAGAGAGAGGGAGAGGTGATAAAGAGAGGAAAGAGCAAGGATAGAAAAGAGAGACCTTTAAGAAACACTGTGTGAAAAGGAGTTTGAATTAGCACCGCTCAAGCGGATGAGAGAGAGAACCCCATTGTGTTCCATGAAAACATAACTGGCTCAAGTTTGAGGGTGAAGGGCAGACCTTTTAGTCATTTACTTCCTAAGTTTGAGGAGGCAGAGGTGAAAGCATTTTTCATCTCTTCTGAGTGGGTGGCACAGCAGTTAAAGTGGCCAGTCCAACATTGGTCCTTATTACTGAAGGATAAGCTTTCCGGGTAGGTATACCCTGTCTTGCCTGAGGAAAGGGCTAATGATTACAAAGCAGGAAAAAAAAGTGGTGTACATACCAGCGAGTGCCAGAGGTATACTGTCATAAATTCCCTATCCTCAAGAAATAACCTGACCCTATTTTCCTGGGATTTGAAAAGCTTAAGCAGCTTGCTTTTGGCCAGTGGGTAAGACAAAAACACCATATAAAAACCTATGTGAAATAATTCTCCTTGAGGAGATCAAAATCTCCATCACCGTCCCGATAAGAGGAACAGAGAGTGACTGGACTGGATCGAGGCATGCGGCCACACTGGTTGATGATTATGAGCTGATCAATAAACTCTAGTTTCAGAGGAAACTCTCCTTTAGTCAGCCCCAATCAACTAAAAAAGATAGAGGTGGGGAGACTCATTGGAAGTTGAACAACCATGAGAGAGAGTGAAATGCTGGGAGCCATCCTTAGGACAGAAAGGCACTGCTAAAATGAAAGGTGAGGCAAGAGTCTTGTCTGTTTTAACTGCCAAAAGGTAGGACAAGTCCAGATAAACTGTTATAGGCTATGGGAAAAACCAGTACAATTAATTGGGCCATGTGTATCCCATGCAGACAATGGGAGACAGTTATAGAGCCTTGCAGGCTATGGCTCTGATTGCAAATGTAAATCCCTCACAAGACCCTCCTGAAAGTATGAATGAGGTTAAACAAATCCTGGAGTTTTATCAGGGCTTTATATCTAAATAAAAGGTGGTTACACCTCCCCAGGTGGAGGCAAACAAACCTGTAGTGATATAGAGGAATATTGAATCCAGACAAATGCTACTGCTGGGAAATACATAATTTTCCTCCCAGAGAGTGCACTAATTTCCAAGGTGACCATCCTCACTCTGCCCGAGGACAGGGTTAACCTGCTCTCTAGCAATAACCTGGCAGGATCAAAGTTAATATTATCCCCAGTGGTCTCTGAGAAGTCCTTTGAAGTCAGGAAGACAAAACAGCTGCAAGAGAAAATGCCTGGCATTTTCCCTGACTGTAGTGACACTTGTCTATTTATAGGGACAGAGATTGGGAATCAGCTGGAACTCAACTCAGCTGGAAATTTGCATCAATAGGGAAGGTAGAAAACCCTACATTACCAAGATAGATTTACTCAAGGGGTACAGGCAAGTTCCATGATTCCGTAACTTCAGCCGGGTTATACCATTGTCGAATCATGCCATTTGGACTTCATAATGCCCCAGGTGTCTTACAAAGGCTGATGTATCTAATATTGACACGTTTATCTAACGGCGTAGTGCACCTAGTCCAACTACGAGAGTATAGCAGCACCCAGGAGCAACTGGAAGTCTAATTTAAAGTTGCCATTGATGCAAGGGACATCGGGGTAGGGGCTAATCTCCTTCAGGAAGACAAATCCAGAATACTTCAACTACTTCTATAAAAACTAAACAAACTTCAGTAACAGAAATCCACACTTGAGAAGAATATCTCCAATTTATTACTGGCTACCAAACAATTTGAGATGTATGTCTGAAAAGGATATTGAGAGATAAGTGTTTGTATTGACAACAACCCATTAACATCTGTGAAAGTTTAAGAACCCAGATGTTAGGTTATGCAGTTGGAATTCTTTTTTCTTCAACTATACCACTTGAAAATCACCTCTGTTGCTGCAATGTTAGAAGTAATTGAAGACACCATGTCCAGAATTTAAAAAGACCCAGTTGGAAAGTTAATCTTGACTCTAGAGAAATGAAGATATGTGAGAGTGCATCTGTTGGTTAGTATTATTTCAACTCTTTTTCACCCTTTGTAATGAATGGAGAATGGATCTCATTTTTGGTTGTCAGGCCGGGGAAATGTTATGATGATGGTTCAGAACATCAAAATGTTTGAGGGCATTTTAAGCCTTAATTCTAAAACAAGTTTTTGAGAAAACAGCTGCTACAGAGACAAAATTCAGTGGCTGGCGGGAAAAACTTCTGTGTGGGATTGATCGAATGTAATATCTAACAAGGTATCAAAGAAACTTCAGACAGAGAGCAACCTGAGATAATGAGAGGCTATATATCCATCCACAATCCATTCAACAGAGAGCCCCCTCATGCACATATATGGTGTTGCTGCCTTCAAGAAATACGCAATGAAAACTTCGACCCTAGCATGTGTACTATTATCTGACTATTGCGGTCTAGAATGTGCCTAGTATGCTGTGGAAATGACAGTTTCAGAACAGCCAGTAAGTACTCCTGCATTGCAGGTAAAGAAAAGAAGGGCTTTCCTCGCTCAGTGTTGCAAACCAGTTAGAAAATTAATCAGGACAAAGGATCTTGAAGCTGCTAATAAAGCCAAGAAACTGAAAAATCAAAGGTTCAACTGCCAACAACAATCCCACCGGTGCAACCCAATATCAGCCACAATGTCATTTTATCTGCTCACCATTAACAATTCAGAGACTGATGCATATAATTTTTTTGCTATTCTTTGGGGCTTTCACACAGCTTAGAAATAAAAGGTTTGTGTGTTGTTTTAGTAGTTCTTCATGTATAGTAATTAGTAAACTTTTTTTAATTTAAGAAAGCCTAATTAAATTGGCTCCCCTTAAAACATTGCTCATGTGGTTTAGAGAAAGGTATCCACAAGTGAAGAGATTTTTTAAAATATTAAACTTGTTGCAACTCACCAACCAAAGGGGTGAGTGAGTAAAGAAAGAGAGCCAATTCACCCCTTCTGACTTGGGAGCTTAATAGTTCGGAGTATCTATATGGAACTGTGATATATCGGGGAACATCATCTGGGGGTCTGATTGTAACAACAGAGATGTTAGTGCACATTTACTCATTCCCTGTATGGTATTTTATATCATTCTGTTTTACTCATGGAATATGAAACACAGCCTTAAACCATTGGTACAAATTGTCTGTGTACTAATTGCTGAGAGAGATTCTGAATGAGCCACTTGACTTTCTACCCTGTATTGGGGAAGATTAAATTGTGTGATTAAAGTCAGTTGGAATCGGAGTAATATCTGCTTTTCCTTTAACATGGTCCAATTTCCTTAAATCCATAAAAAATTATAAATCCAAAATATATTTTACAACTGAATTGATTCTACTGTATTCACTATGATACAGCCAAAAATTTTCAAGAGTGGGGAACAGATTGTAATGGTCAGTAACAAAAACATTGATGAAAATTGTAAATTTTTCTGTGATGTGATTAGTCATAGTCCACATAAGACATTCCTGTCCATTAGAGAGACACAATTCATAAGGAGCAACATTAAGCCTAGCACTGGCCAAGGAGGCAAGCCTCCATGAACCTCCACGAACCTCCACAGCCATGGACTGTTGTTGGCAACTTTTCAAACCATACTCAAGCCATCTAACCAATTGAGCTTACCAACATCCATGAACAGCCGAACAGATGAGTTTACAGATACTTCTACAAGTACACAGTATGGAAGTTTGAGACAAAACAAAGGTTTGCACTGGAAAACACTGAAAGTTAGGAAGTCTATTGGCAGGAAAATTTAGTGCCAACCCGTGCAAAACTGCAATCAGTAGCTCCATTGTTTTGGTGCTACCTTTGCTGTTTGGTGGGCAATATGGTATTTTGATTTGCTGTGACTTGACTTATTGTTGTCACATGTACCTAAGCACAGTGAACATTTTCGCACAGGCAGATCATAACAAACAAAGATCACTGGATGGATTGAACAGAGCTGGGAATACAAAGTTACGGCTGCAAAGAAGATGCACAAAAAGCAAGATAAACTTTAGATTTGAAATTTGAGAGGTCCATTCAGAAGTCTAATAACAGCAGGGAGGAAGCTGTTCTTGAACCTGTTGATACATGTGTTTAAGCCTGACCTTTGTATTTTCTGCCTGACCAAAGAGGTTGGAAGAGATTATAACTGGGGTGGGAGGGGTTTTTGATGATGTTGGCTGCCTTTCCAAGGCATTGGGAAGTGTAGATGGAGTCAATGAGTAGAAGGTTGACTTATGTGATGGTCTGGTCTGTGTTCACAACCTTGTACTTTCTTACGGTCCTGACAGAGCAGTTGCCGTAACAAGCCACGATGTATCTAGATAGAATGCTTTTTATGGGGCATCAAAAGAAGTTGGTGAGAGTTCTTATGGACATGCCAAATTTCTTTAGCCTCCTGAGGAAGAAGAGGCATTGTTGTGCCTTCTTTACCATCACATAAACATGAGAGGTCCAGGTCAGATTGTTGGAGATCATCACTCCTAGGAACTTGATACTCTCGACCCTCTCCACTTCAGCTCCATTTATATAGATAGGGATGTGTCCTCCTCCTTGCTTCCTGAAGTCAATGATCAGCTCTTTGGTTTTGCTGACATTGAGGTAGGGATTGTTATCTTTGCATCACATCACCAAGCGTTCTATCTCTTGCCTTTATTCTGTGGTATTTGTAAAGCACACCAACTTTCAGACAAGATGTGATAATGTTGAGAATATTAGTGTACCTGCAATGTTATAGACCAGACCAAACCCCCTCAAAATATATTAAGAAGATTGCCTGGACCCTAACTTTTTCTTGTTTTAAAGCAAGTGCCAAGCGTTACATTCTGGATGCAATGCAACTGGTCAATCTAACAGATTTGAAAGAAAGCGCACTTTATTCATACACTATAGTTAAAATACAACAAAAGAAAGATGAAATTGGAATAACTGAACTCTACTGGAAAACTTAATAGAATAATAAATTATTTAAATACTAAACAACAACTGTTCCAATCTAGTGACATCCCAAAAACACACCCTTGGCAAAAGGCAAGTTCAGTAAAACCAATTGGCTCACAAGCGATTCTACAGTCCAACAGGAAGAGAACCCTAGCTTTTAGCTGTAACCGAGAGAGGAGAAACAGCTTCCACACCCGGCTTCGAGACCACAGCAGCTGCTACTGAAAAACTAAGTTTGAGCACCCTGGTTCTGTGAGAACTTGACCCCACCTATTCAGGCAGCATCTATTGTTTTAACTTTAAAACAAACCCCCAAGGTGTCACAAATGTTTACCCTAGTGTATTGAGGGTATTGGGTATAAGAGGGGTATATAGGGCTATTGAGTATAAGAGCTGGCAGGTCATGCTAAAATTGTACAAGACTTTGATTCGGCCGCATTTAGAATACTGTGTACAGTTCTGGTCGCCACATTACCAAAAGGATGTGGAAGCTTTGGAGAGGGTACAGAGAAGGTTTACGAGGATGTTGCCTGGTATGGAAGGTGCTAGCTATGAAGAGAGGTTGAGTAGGTTAGGATTGTTTTCATTAGAAAAAAGGAGATTGAGGGGTGACCTGATTGAGGTCTTCAAAATCATGAAGGGTATAGACAGGGTTGATAGAGATAAGCTTTTTCCCAGGGTGAGGGATTCAATAACGAGGGGTCACGCGTTCAAGGTGAGAGGAGAAAAGTTTAAGGGGGATACACGGGGAAAGTACTTTACACAGAGGGTGGTAGGTGCCTGGAACGTGTTGCCAGCAGAGGTAGTAGAGGCAGGCACGGTAGATTCATTTAAGGTGCGTCTGGACAGATGCATAAGTAGGTGGGGAGCAGAGGGATACAGATCCTTAGGAATTGGGCGATAGGTTTAGACAGTGGATTTGGATCGGCACAGGCTTGGAGGGCCGAAGGGCCTGTTCCTGGGCTGTAAGTTTTCTTTGTTCTTTGTTCTTTGTTCTAGTGGATCTGAACAGACTGGTCAGCACCTCTCTCTCAACCTCCCTTCATTTAAAAAAACAGGATAAATTCATCTCTTAAAGCCATAGTATTGTCACAGCAGTAAGCAATTGCTGATAGTATGCAGAGCAGAGAGATTATAATGTTCATCAGCTGATGCCAGTGCGCCATTTTGGAGTTCAACGCCTCTGCTCATGTCCTGTCCTAACCTTGCGCACCTTCTGCATTCAGTGGCTGAATGGAAAGCCTACCAGTGCGATTTAAAGGGATCATTCAGGCTAATTATTGCTTGAAAATAATTGCATTATTTTAACAATTGCTTGCTGCTTTCTATAGCTATTTAAATTTCAAAAATTCACAAGTTCTGTGTGATACACACTGAAGGAAATTTCACTGACCTAAAGGCTTCTGCACAAACGAATTGCTCCCAAACATCTGTCTTTGTATCCAGCAGGATTTTTTATTTAAGAACATGAACAAAGCTCATGAAGAGCAGGAAAAGCTATTAGATGTTAGGCAGGAGTTGAATGATACGAGAAAGGGCATTCAGCAATCCATCATCTCCTTCCAGGCAGTTCAGGGAATAATTCTCCTAGCTGCATATCACCTGGGATCAATGCTCAATGTCTATGCTTCAGCAGTAAGAATGAAATTTGCTATTGGCTGCAGCCTTAACTATTATCTCAGAGAAAAACACGAATTGCTTTACTAGTGGCTATGATTATCTTCTTTGTGCAAACTCCTTCCAGGCTAAAGCAGGAGTTATTTGCTTCATTTCACAATTTGCCATCCATTGTTACATTCGGGAGATCACTGACACTCACTGTTCATTGACAATCAATTACATTTCATTCTTTCTTGCCAAGTTAGAAACAAGCAAAGCGAACAATGGCATCACTTAAGATAACAAGGTGTCACATACTGACTACACAAATGTTGTTCAAGGGCACAATATGTCGACTCTACCTTATGACTCAAACAAAATAAATTCCACTCTCTTAGTGGCCAGCTGGTATATGACAATCGGGCAGAGAATCAATGACCAGTTTCCTGGAATTAAAGTATAATCTTTGATGCTGTGATATTTGATCCACCACAACAAACGAAAAGGTAGCTCCTGAGCAAAAGTACTGTTTGCCAATGATCTGACTGATGACAATTAGCTACACTTAGAGCTCAGCGTGCATAGAATGAATGCAGTGTATGTGCTCCCAACTCAGATGAAGGGTGACATCATTAAAAATGGCTGCCGAGACCCATCTGCACATGGACAGAAGCCCGGCAGTTGCAATGTTGCAATGTTGACATAGAACTCTGGCATAGAGTTTTCTTTCATTCTCAAAATGTGTAGAAGGGGCTCGAGAGGAACGAGTTTAAGAAATTCTAATTCATATACCCCCCAATCTACCTTCCCCCACCCATGATTACTGGAAACATTGATACTAGTAATTTGCAGTTTGTATACTTGAGACAATTCCCTTTAATTTATCTCCTGGCTTCTATATCCATGATGTAGCCAGAGAGAAAACAATATCAATTTGTAAGCTGCATCTTAACCAAAAACAATTTATGAATGCAAAGCTTGGAATAGTGCGCTGAAATATGGTTTCATGACCTGGACTGTTTTGGAGAAGGCCTGCAGTACTTGGCAGAAGGTGTATCAAAACTCTGTGTGGTTTGCTGCATGTGCACAAACACAGCACCATGGGGGGGACGGCCTATACCTCCTGCTGTACAACAAGGAGCTCGCAGAAAAAGGTGAGGTTTATTCAGCCTCTCAGGCTTGTTCCACCATTCACGGAAACATAGATGGATGATTTAAAAACCTATATTCAGCAAAATCCTAACACAACACATCACCCCTAATTTCCTGTCCACACGACATCCCACCTCCATGCATCCACTGACTGTTCAAAACCCACGAGCTGGTTAAAACCATTCGTACTGTACATCATATACCATTCACTGATGACCTGTTCGATCCACCTACTGTCTGTCTGCTGAGTGTCCAATATGGAGAACCCTTTTTGAACAAGATTTACCAATTGACGTGCTTTGGATCAAAGAATGAGAAACACACACAGCAAGTCTCTTGTGATAAATCCCATCTGTCAAATGCTAGGCTTTGAACTACCATTGAATCATGGAATCCCTACAGTGTGAAACCATTTGGCCCATCGAGTCTACACTGATCCTCTGAAGAAAACAACCCCACCCCTAACCCTGTAACTGTGCATTTCCCATGGCTAATTCACCTACACATCCCTAGACTCTATGGGCAATTTAGCATGGCCAATCCATCTAACCTGCCCACTGTTGGACCATGAAGTGAGTGCTCCTTGCTGAACAGGTTCAGGACAAACCAAGGCCCCTATGCTGTAAACCTGCACTGTCGGCTCTCAGTACAAACCCATTTTACTCTTTTGAAGAGACTCAAATTATGCTGTATGTCACCGAGGAGTGTCCCTTTTACAGATTAAGTGGCAGACTAATCACCTTAAACTCACCAAATGAGGAAGGTACCACCTGGTTCCAGGGATCAGCAATTGCTAAATGAAATTAAAACCTAACTCCATGCGCTTGTTATATCTCATAATTGTTTATGTTAACAATGGTCTATTAAACTTAATTTTAAAACAAACATTTGATCTACCATTTTTGCATGTCTTCATAATTTCACTCCGGAGAGATTAAGGTTCAAATTTTTTGGCTCTGCCTCCAATTCCTCAGCCAGCAGAAACAGTTTCTC
The DNA here is from genome assembly GCA_024137785.1 of Ginglymostoma cirratum. Taxonomy (NCBI): domain Eukaryota; kingdom Metazoa; phylum Chordata; class Chondrichthyes; order Orectolobiformes; family Ginglymostomatidae; genus Ginglymostoma; species Ginglymostoma cirratum. The sequence goes on from JAHRHZ010000087.1 coordinate 17,394,697, forward strand.
TCTTTCTTTTCTGCGCCTTTTAAAATTTCGCAAACTTATTTCAAGTCACTCTGTAAAACCTACGGGGAACACAACATTACTTTGCGAAATCTCTTTTTTATAATTTAACCCTAGGAGTCCAGGGTTCCATATCCACACTGCACTCCTTGCAAGGCCAATATATCTTTCCTAAGGCTTTTTGGCTAGAACAGCTCACAATGCTCTAGCTTTGTACAACTGAAGCTTGACTTCCACCAGTGTAATCTAGTCCTTTTCATAACCTGCAGACATAGGATATCGCTTCACATTTCCATCTTCTCTAAAGGCCTCCAGTACAGCATCCAAGAACCCTGAACCCAACTCTTCCCCCGTGTCCTGCAAATATTGAATATTTCACACGTCAAAGTCATTACCTACATCATTGCTAGAACCTGATACAATGACACGCACCTTAGAAGGAGCAGGTTAGCTATAAACATTGTCAGCTAACTTTAAATAGCATGAGCCACTTGTGTTTTAGCCCCATGCTCAGGCCTCCAACGAGACAACAGCAGAATTGTTGCAAACAAGATTTTGAAATCACTTAAAGCTACAAGCAACCCAAATTGGTGTGGGCTATCAGATTAAGCCCATTATGTTTTCACCGAGATTCGATACATTTCCGATGCCAAACGAAATCACAGATTTTTTTGTTTATCATGTTTTCTATAAGATGAAAAAATAACTTCCAATTTCTACAGAGTGAAGAAGTTAACCTAAAAACAGGTTTTTAAATCCTAATGGATCAAAGAAACGGGAAGTATACTCCCACAGTGTTGGTTTTCTGTTTGAAGTGCTATAACAGGGACAATGGAGATTGAAACTGCTACTAAATGCATTCAAACTAATTGCATGAGGCTTAAGGGATCAATGTAGTTACGGTGCCACATTGTAAACCATTATATTCAACAAAACAGCCTAGCTGACTGTGCCCATTTTATTTAATCCAATGCATTTTGTATAAAGCAGTCCACACAGATTCCAGATTATATTTTTTGTCTTTGGCAGCACATGATGGCTTAATTACTTGAATTTCTGTCTAAGTGTCAAGTTGATCAGCTTTAGGCTTTTGTGAGACAGATGTTCGTGGAATCTTAAGGTATACTGGGGAGATGCTGCTTTGAATTGATTTTAGCCTGCATGTGAATGAGTTTAAAAATCTGCTAAAAGAGATTTCCTCCTGCTTAAACTAATTAGGCCAGATCAATGACATCACAGTATAGCTTAGTACCAAAATTCTTAAGCAAGTATGGATTTAAAAATCTACAAGAATCTTCTGTGTTGCAGCACAATGCAAATAAATAGCATATTAAATCCTATGCCCAAATTAGCCTTCATCTCAAATGGCAAAATACTCCAGGTTGGATCCTCAATTTGCAGCTCAGACATAAAACCAACATTGTAGATCACAATATAAGCTGTTTCATTCTATCGTCATTAATTTCAATAGAGATGATAATCAGGAGCTTTCAATAACAAATGGCCAACACACAGTATCAATGTTTTAAACAGTAGGCGGAAACTATTGTCTTTTGGCGAAGTCAAAGTTGTATTGGGTTTTTTGAAGGATATTTCACTGTAAGGCTAATGGGCTTTTTCTTGCCATATCTTTACAAACTTCCCTCATTGATAACCTAACCTGCCTATCTGACACCTGTCATGTCAGATTCCGGCCCCATTTTATCATGTGTGATTCCCAAAACAACATGTCACTCAGTGAAAGACCAGCATCGCTTCCATCTGAGTCAACTTCAAAAGGCCAGTATGCACCCGGTCAATCACTGACGTTTTAAAGTTCAGTCAAGGATATTTCCCAAAAGGTTTCAAAGAGAGGAAAAATGGCATCATGATTTTCTGACTGAGACCTGAAGGGTCTCATCAAGGAATAATACAAAGGAGAGGAGTCCTCTTCCCAAAGGACTGGCAAATGAGGCCATGGTACCTGACCCTAGCAGGCTGGTCTGAGGTTGCTACCCAGGTCAGTGCCATCTCAATGTTCCAGAGGAATGGCCAGTGGTGGCTGTAAGAAGTTCAGTGATGTCCTCTGCTGTGCCAGAGGAAATGTAACACTCTTCTCTGCCACCTCACCCTCTCTACGTGTGCTACCATTGCCCTTCCTTCACAATTGTTATCCCACCTTCCCCCAAGCCTGAAGCCCCATTTCAATGTTCATGCTTTGCCACTTTTATTATCGGCTGCAACATTTTCCTTCACCAGCTCTGGCCAACTCCCCCAAACTCACACCATTAACCCCGTAGGCCCTCTGTACAACTTACTCAGTTTCTCAGGACACCTCGCCACCTTTAGCTTACCTCTAGCAGGAATAACAGCTGTATCGCCCATTTTCACCTCACTCAGTCCCTTCCTTTCTCTCATTACAGGAGCAGCCAGCCCATAGCGGGGCACAGAGAGCCTGTATGAGTGGTGGGGTGCCTGACCTTCGGTTCCTCATTCGCTATCCTGGCTCTCACAGGAGAAGATTGGGCCGCTCCTGCAAAACGCTGGGACATCAATGTCCCACCAATGGCGTAAGTACCACTTTTCATTTGTCAGTCACATTAACCCCATTGTCAGTGTCCTTCATTGCAGGCTACTTCTAACCTTTGGCTGTGGAACCTTCTCTCTCTGTTGCCTTACAGGTATTACCAGCATTTCAAACACCATGGCAGTTAAATAGCCAGATCATCCAGAAGCCACATCCTGGGTCACGTGACCAAACCACAACATGCTCCACTACTGAGTAGGCTCCCTCCACCTCTCCTGTGGAACCAGGAGAAGTACACCAAGACAGAGTGGAATGGAGGGGAAGAAGAAAACTTATTGAGGGCACTTTGGTGACACTGATGACAATACGTTATTTTGCGCTTTTTTTAATATAAATGGCACTGTGTTAACCTTAAATCTAGTTGTTTGTCTTTCTGCATACTTCTGAATGTAACTGTGCCAGCATGAGGCATAACTTCATAACACAGGATGTACTGTGTTGAGATTCTGGAAGCAAGATGAACATGACATGCATAGGGCAAAGGACCCTGCTGATGCCATTGGGTCTTGTTCTAAAACATTCCTATTCTTTCCCTGACCTATGTGCTAGTGTGAATGAGTTGGTAAGTGAAGAGTGGGCCATGAAGGTACACACTAAACAGAATATAGGGGCAATGTGGGCCTATACAGTTTAGAGGTCTATGAGCAATATTCTTTCTCTTTAAAGAGAACACAATCGTGGGTTTAGCAGAAACATTTCCTCACAGGTCGAATCAAATACCCTATCCACTCCAAGTGTGGGAACAGCTATTTTTTTCCCCACTCCGCACTTCAGATTTCCAACATGATGAAAGGCAACAATGAGTACTCCATAGCTTCCAGTCTCCACCTCTTTGTGTCTGTAAGCACCCAAACACCCTTCCTGCTAACCCTTCCCATAATCCCTACAGGTTTCACACCTCCCCATGTCCCTAACCAACTCAACTACATGATCTCCTTCCCCCAAGACCCTGCATATGAGGTGACCATTCCAGATGTGGTCATACACTGCCCTCCCCGCTCTTGAAGCCAGGGTGTTTTGATCATGATCAAACCCCATCCACCAACGTGACACATTTCCCATCCATGTTTTACCATTTCCTCACCTTGCAGATACTATTGCCCCCTTCACAAATGTCATCTCACCTTCCCCCAAGCTTGTAGTCCCAGTCCCAATGAGTGACATGTCAAGTCTCATTCCCACTTCAGCGGATGCCTCGTTCCCCTCGTTCACTTTCTTGTTAGTTTCTGTGGATGACTTTGATGGGCTAATGTGGCGCACCCCTTGAACAACTTAACCAGACAGCCCTGGACGAGAGGAGCCCAGACCCCTGATTGTTGGCTGTTCCAGATCACATGCCCACCAACGCAGACAGGCTGCTATGGAGCTGCAGGACTGACAGCGGCCCATTCGCTGGATTGCAGAGGCATGGACCCTCTGAACGAGAACACCAGGACTGGATGCCCGACAGTTACCAATCCCCCGGACTAGTGTGAGAGGCAGCCCTTGATTTACTGTACTGGGATTGCCCTGACTAACAATACATCCATGGACTTCGTTGGGAACTACTCCCAGAAGACTTTGGGATATGGCTGCTGGCTTTCTGGACATGCAATATGTTTGTCACATAAGCTGCTGGCACATCATGCAAGTGAGAGATTGATGTTGCACACAGCTGTTCAGAAAGATGTCCACCTCCTTGACTGAGGACTGCTGACTAGCAAGACAAGCTGTCTGGTTATATGGCTGCACTAATTGGCACAGCATGGTAACGCAAGGCAAAGCGTGGATGCTGTGAACATGCAGATAAGCCCTAAGTGGGCAAGCGTAAAAAGAGCAAATAGGCAGCCCCTGATATGCAGCACAGTCCAATGAATGAGTTAAATCCCTATCCAAGCATGTAAAGTGTTCCTGCTGCAGCTTTTCGAAGCTAGTGTCTCATGCTCTCTGCAATGCAAGTCTGTGTTTCATGATCGGCCTGCAAGTGGATTGGCAAGGTGCCATGATGGTCATGAAGTGTTGGCAAATGCCAGATGCCAATGTCCAAAGAAGAAGGCTGTGTGCCTGGTGCCTGTGGATCATGCCCTGAGCTGCTATTGTTCTCACACAATGTGGGGATCTTTTGAAAGAAAGCCCTGCTTTCCACATCAAATTTTCTCGACATCTAGCTTCTTTGGTGTATTTGTTAAGATAGGAATCTAAATATTAATGAGACAGTTTGGGCCATTAACAAGGCGTTAATCAGCAATAATCCCCCTTAATGGGTAACTCTCCAATGCTTAGTTAGAACTTGACATACTGCTTGCGTTTATAAATACACCATAGAAAGCATTCTATCTGGATACATCACAGGTTGGTATGGCAAATTGCTCTGCCCAGGACCATAAGAAACTACAGAGTGTTGTGAACACAGCCCAGACCATCACCAAGCCAAACATCCATCTACTGATTCCATCTACACTTCTCACTGCCTTGGAAAGGCAGCCAATATCATCAAAGACACTTCCTACCCCAGTTATAATCTCTTCAAGCCTCTTCCATCAGCCGGAAGATACAAATGCTTAAATCATTTGTACCAACAAGTTCAATACTAGCTTCTTCCCTGATATTATTAGTCTTCTGAATGAACCTCTCAAATTTCATTGACAACAAATCATTGCAATGTTTTCAGATCTGTTGGTTGCTACACCTCTTCTACTACTCTCAGCCTGAAACTAAGCAGAGCACTTTCACTATTATGACCTACGTATTTGACTTCAAACATTTTCAATTGCATTTATTTTTATTTCTTTTGTTTTTTTTTTCACTTATCATGCTTTACTTCCGCCATGCTGTGATCACTGGCTCTTCTGCCATGAAATGCTTACCATCAGCAGCCAGCTCCTCAGAATGAATTCTTGTCCTTCTTAGCCTTCTTTCCAAGTTTTCGGATCTCCTTTGTTAGAGATGCTACATCTGCTCTACCATAAACTGCACTCTGCATGGGTTATAGGGTTGCACTTGGTGTCACAAGCCCCAGTAACCAGGCTTGTAAGGGCACTGGATACCCAAATACACCAGGTACACAAGACTGCTCCAGGAAGTTGAAGTTCTGCCAGGGTAGTGGGCACACTCTTCGAGAAAGTCGTAAAAGTGATCATCGATCATTTGGATATTACTCAAATGCAGCCTGTTCCTATTGATGAATTCCACAATGTTGTGACATAGATCTCTCAGTGCCATCTGTGTGCAGTCAATTACACCTTCACCTGGGGAATCCAGCTATGCTCCCAAAGCTATGGAACTGACTTTATCATCAGGTAACAAAATTATCCAGTGTGATCTTGCACGATTGGCATCTATCAATCCGTCCCTATGCACTTGTAGAGTCATAGAGTCAAAGAGTTCTGCAACATTGAGACAGGCCCTTTGGCCCACACTGGTCCTTTCTGACCAAAATGTCCATCCACGCTAACCCCATTTCCCTGCACTTGCCCCAAATCCTTCTAAACCTTTCCTATCCATTTATTTATCCAAATGCCTTTTAAATGTTGTTAATGTACCTGCCTCAACCACTTCCACTGGCAGTTCATTCCATATGCATACCACCCTCTGTGTAAAAAAGTTGCCCCTCAGGTTCCCACGTATTCATTCCCCCTTTACTTTAAATTGATGCCCTCTAGTCCTTGATTCCCTAACCCTGGGAAAAGGACTGAGGGCATTCACCCTATCCATGCTTCTCATGATCTTATATACTTCTATAAGATTCCCCTTCAATCTCTACGCCCTAAAGAAAAAATTCCTAGTTTGTCCAACCTCTCCCTGTAACTCAGTCACTTGAGTCCTGGCAACATCCTTGCAAATTTCTTCTGCACTCTTTCCAGTTTAATAATGTCCTTCCTATAGCAAGGTGACCAAAACTGAACACAATACTCCAACTGTGGCCTCACCAACGTCCGAGGGAAAAGACAATTACCATTTACTCTATCTATACCTTCCATTATTTTATAAACTTCTATAAGGTCACTTCTCAACCTCCTACACTCCAGTGAAAAAAAATCCCTGCCTAGGCAGCATTTCTTTATAACTCAAACCTGCCATACCTGGCAACATCTCCATAAGGTCCTGTGTGAGCCACACCATGTCACTTTGTCACCTGCTCTTCAAGCTTAAGTGATCTATACTGAATGCAGAGTGATATGGACGTCTGATGTCGGTCAGAAGGAAGAAGGGTATCAGAGTGCTGACACAACGTCCTGTACAACTGCAACATAACTTCCCAACTTCTGTACTCAGTGCCCTGATTGATGAAGGCCAATGTGTTGAATACTTTCTTCACTGCCCTGTCTACTTGCGACTCTACTTTCAGAGAACCATGCATTTGAACTCCAAAGATCCCTCTGTTCCACTACATTCCTTAAGGCCCTACCGTTCAGCATGAAATTCCTACTTTGATTTGACTTTCCAAAGTGCAACATCTCACACTTATCTCCATTAAACTCCATTTGCCATTTGCCATTTCTTGGCCCACTTCTCCAGCTAAACAAGATACTGCTGCAATTTCCGATAACCTTCCTCACTGTCCACAATACCATCTATTTTAGTGTCCTGTAAACTTACTAACCATGCCTTGTACATTCTCATCCAAATCATTGATACAGATAACAAACAGCAATGGGCCCAGCACCAACCCGAGGCACACCATTAATCGCAGGTCTCCAGTCCGACAAGCATCCTTCGACCATCCCTCTCTGCTTCCTACCATCAAGTCAATTGTCCATACAATTTGCCAGCTCTCCCTAGATTCCATGCAATCTAACTTTCCAGAGCAGCCTACCATGTGGAACCTTATCAAAGGCCTTACTAAAATCCACGTCTACCGTCCTATCCTCATCAACCTTCCTGATCACTTCATCAAAGAATTCTAACAAATTTGTGAAGCATGATCTCCCACACACAAAGCCATGCTGACTACTCCTAATCAAACTCCATCTTTCCAAATGCATATTTATCTTATCCCTCAGAATCTTGTCAAGTAACTTACCTGCCACGGATATTTAGAGCTTGACTGAGAGATCCCTCATAGGTCACCTGTCATTCCTGGTGAGGAGCCAGTCATATAGAAGTTCAGAACAGCAGAGTTTTTTTTTTTTTTACAGACACCAGGAAGGATGCTTCCCACTCTTGCAACCCCCAAGCCCTGCTCCAGCAGCTGCCACAGTGAGACATGTTGGACATGAGTAACGAGAGTCATATCTCCATTACCCATCCAGCTTCAGGCTTAGCCTGTGCAGTGATTCGCTGGAGATACCACACTAGTTAAATGACCATGCAATGTCATCAAGAAAGGAGTGCCTGCAGCACTCTGACACCCTTCCTACTCCTGACCTACATTAGACACTCCATATCACTCTGCATTCAGTATAGATCACTGTTAAGCTTGAAGAGCAGATGACAGTGACATTGTGTGGCTCACACAGGACCCTGTGGAGATGTTCCCGTGTGTGGAAGGTTTGAGTTATAAAGAAAGGCTGCATAGGCAGGGACTTTTTTTCACTGGAGTGTAGGAGGTTGAGAGGCGACCTTACAGAAGTTTATAAAATAACGAAAGGTGTAGACAGAGTTAATTGTAATTGTCTTTTCCCTCGGATGGGGGATTTCAAGACTAGGGGGCACATTTTTAAGGTGAGAGGAAAGAAATTTTAAAAACTCATGAAGGGCAAATTTTTTACACAGAGGGTGGTTCATGTGTGAAATGAACTTCCAGAGGAAGTGGTGGATGTGGGCACAATTACAACGTTGAAAAGACATTTGGATAAGTACATAAATAGGAAAGGTTTGGAAGGATATGGGGCAGGAGCAGGGAGTTGGGACTAGTTTGGTTTGGGATTATGTTCAGTATGGACTGATTGGACCAAAGGGTCTGTTTTCATGCTGTATGACTCTATGACTCTATGTATGATTAATGGTTCCCTTCAGGAAGTATTGGCCTTTTGTAACATCATTGCTGCTAACTTCAACATTACTGCAATGCCCAAGTTCAATGTGCAAACATCAATGGCATGTTGCAAATTCCCTTTGACCAGCATTGTCCCCTAAACACCTTCATTTTACAAGCAAAGCAAATTAGCAGTGAAATTTATTGCAAGTTGTAAATGGGCTTTACAAATAGCTGTTTAATGCATTAATAAGTAGAGATATTCACTGATGACTGCATAATGTTCAGCATCATTCACATTCCATAGGTACAGAGATTCTGCGTCCACATGCAGCAAGAATTGGACAACATCAAAGCTTGGGCTGAAATGTAGCCACTAACATTTGCACCACACAAATACCAAGCATCTCCAATAAAAATAATCTAACCAATGTCCCTTGACGTTCAATGGCATTATCATCACTGAATCCACGACTATCAACACCAGTGGGGTTACTATTGACCAGAAATTGACCTGGATTAGGTCAATTCCTATACAAGCAGGTCAGGGGCTAGGTACGCTGTCACAAGTAACTCACCTCGTGACTCCCTAAAGCCTGTGCACCAGCTACAAGGCACAAGTCAGGAATGTGATGGAATATTGTCCACTTGCCTGGATGAGTGCAGCTTTAACAACACTCAAGAAGTTTGACAAAGCAACCTGCTTGATTGGCACCACATCCACAAACATCCATTCATTCCATCGTCAACACTTATTGGCAGCAGTGTGTACTATCTAGAAGATGTACTGCAGAAATTCACAAGATCCTTAGACTGCACCTTCCAAACGCAGAACCATTTCCATCTAGAAGGACAAGGGCAGCAAACACAGGGGAACACCATCATCTGCAAGTTCCCCTCCAAGCCACTCAACATACTGACTTGGGAATATATTGTTGCTCTTTCATTGTCACCGGGGCAAAATACTGGAATTGATAGACTACTTACAGCAAATTGCCTGTGGCAGTTCAAGAAGACAGTATAACATGATCTTTTTAGGGTGAAATAAGGATGGTCAATAAGTGCAGGCCTAGCCAGTGAGGTCCATGTACCACAAATGAATAAAACAAACATTGCAGGTGTGCCCTGCAATGTAAGTTTGTGCTTCCTGAGTGGCCTGTAAATTGATCAGACCGGTGTGATAATGGTTGCAATGGGTTAGCAAATGCCAGATGCCAATGACTGAGGACAAACGATGCATGCAGCTGGTACCATGGATTGTGCCCTGGAAAGTGGAGGACGTCACAAGTGCAAGCTCGTGGTCATTGGCAAAAGTGTGAATCCAAATGGTAAAAATATTTCACATTAAATACCATGACAACATGTTGAATAACCACTAACTTATGCCACGAATGGTTCAAGAATATTTTATGCCAGAGGCTAGAGTACCTGGTTTGCGTTGGCTTGGAGAATGCTGCCAATGCTTGACATAAGAGCCGTGGGCGTGTGGAATGCACTGCCGGCAGTGGTAGTGGAGTCAGATACTTTAGAGACTTTTAAGCGACTCTTGGATAGGCACATGGCGGATAGTAAAATGTAGGGTATGCAGGCTAGATTGATCTTAGTAGGATAATAGGTCAGCACAAAATCGTGGGCCGAAGGGCCTGTACTGTGCGGTACTGTTCTATGTTCTATGTTCTATGTTCTATGTTCAGAGTGAGCAGTGAGCTGAAGTTGTCATGTACCTGCTCTGGTTACCCTACTGAGTTTTCTCAACATCTAACTTGTTTGACATTTTGGTAAGATCGGAAGCTGAATAATAATGAGGCTAGTTGAATAATCAACAAGCATTTAACAAGTAATAATCATCACTAATTGGTAAATTGTTGCTGTCTAGTGAGAAATTCAACACACTGCTTCTGAAAAGTATAGCAAGATCTCTTGTGGTGCAGTGATAGTGTCCCTAGCAATGAGCTCGGAAGAACGAGATAACAAGCATGGGGCTGGATGAACACAGCAGGTCAAGCAGCATCATAGGAGCAGGAAAACTTGACGTTTCGGGCCTAAACCCTTCATCAGAAATGTCCATTTCAAGCCCACTGACTCCACCTAGAAACCGATGTCCATTTCAAGCCCACTGACTCCCACAGCTACATCTCAGATTCTCCAGCATCTGCAGTACCTTTTATCTCTGATACAATGAGCTCGGAAGCACAGGTTCAAGTCCCACCTGCTCCACAGGTATGAACTAACACTCTGAATAGGTTGATTGGAAAATATCTAAAAGATGGCACATGACAGTCCTGACATTGAGTTGGGTCTCACCAAATTTCTCATTGAGTTCTTTCAATCTCATCATAGTCCAAAAGAACTGTGAATGCAGTAAATCAGGAGCAAAAACAAAGTTGCTGGGAAAGCTCAGCAGGTCTGGCAGCATCTGTGACTTTTTTTTCTTCACAGATGCTGCCAGACCTGCTGAGCTTTTCCAGCAACTCTGTTTCTGTTCACCATAGTCCACCTCGCCCAGACTCCCAAATGATTCCTCTCAAAATATCCCTTTAGGGGTCTGTTTGGTATAAGGTACAGATTCTTAAATCAGTCTTTCAGAGAAATGTAGATGTATTCTACATTTGTTGTGTTGTGAAATAATCATTAATACATTCTGTCCTTGCCCATAATTCCCTACATGGCAAGTTCCCAAACTCCAAGCCAACTAGCTGAGATCTATTTAGCTGGAGGGAGAGAAAGTCCTTGGCTGATCCAATTTGCATCACTATTACATTCAAATTCAGAATCATTGCCAGGTTGAATACTTTGGAGCAGGAAGGTTGTACTATAAACAAAATACACTGGCATACATCCTGTTCACTTATTTCCTGACCACACTCAGCTCTACTATTTGTCTCCTTTCTTTCTCTTCACTACTTTAAATCAGTCTCTCTTGTTCAGATTATATCATGTTTCACATCTTAAAACAAATCTCCTACATGCTTTCCTCAAATCTCTGAGCTCCTAATACCATTGGTGTCCCATAGCTTTTACCCACTGCTACTTAACTGTTTTTCATATCTGAGTTGGAGTTCATTTTCTCTGTGTATTCTAATTTGTTGATTGAAAATGTTTGTGCTTGTTCTAATCACAGTAGCACAGAAGATCTGGAAACAAGTTGCAAGGCTATCATTTTGGCCAGGGATAGTGTACAATATGATAACACTGAAATAATTTGAAAATAAAACAAAGAATGCTTTACAGTTGTAAGAACTCCACGTTCTACGCACAACTTCCTAACTTACTGCACTGCACAGCTCTTTACTGTCTGACACATACACAGAAGCTTTGCAAATATGCTTGCTCACAATATACCTGTTTCTAACGAAATAGAAAGAGCAGAATTCTATGTGACAGCCACATACCTGGTGTCAGTCAGCAGTGATTGCCTTGAGCTGATTGCAGAACAAACTGAGCAGTAAGATTCTGGAGAGCTTCTTCTTTATCTTGGCATGTATGATTTTTGCCATATGGAATAAATTTAAACACACACTCCACATGTACCATGAACCGTCCTGTCAGAATTTTGGGAATTTAACAAGTCACTGATTGATTCCAGAGTTGTGAGGAAACCAAAACTAAAAGACTTTCTAAAATCCTTTGGTTTTAAAACATCCATTGATAAGGTCCAGTTTTTCTTCAACAAAGAATGGAACATCTTTCATTCTGTTCCTGCCTGGTCATGCAGGTGGAGATGGTAGATAATTTATCATGACCAAGTCAACGAAAACTATACACCCACAGCTGCTGCAAGCTGTTCCATCTAATTGCTAAAACCCACAGGTTAAACTGACAGCTACTAAATGCTCAACGAATTAAAGTCCAGGGATACCATGCTGCACAGTAGTTGCATTACAGTGGATATGCATGTTTTAAAGTACATACTTTAAAATTCCCTAAGCAGTGATACCCGCAAGACACATTATAGCACCTCGTTTGCAGGATCACTCATAAAACCTGCTCCAGTGATCCTAAAGGACCCTGGTTAAATATTTCAAGCCTTCCCACATTGCACCCTACTCTGTGCATAGTGCATTGACAACTTTATTGCACAATTATATTCTTCTGTATATGCGATACAAATATATCTATTGTAACATTATAAAATGTATTGGAAGTCCAAAATCCGATGGATTCCATCATTGAGTGGGATCCCATGGCTTCCAACTTCCTTCTGGATTCACGAGGTGGGCTCCATAAATCACTGTGGAAAAGCTTAGAAGCCATCCTTCTTTTCAGAATGCTGACCCCTGAAGCTCTGCTAGCGCTCTGAAAAGCCGACGATACTGGAACTCACAGCATAATAAGTTGCGACTCCCTCCTCATCAGCCCCTCAGATTCAGCCTTGACAATCCCATCAGCCCCAGCTTCCTAGATAACAAGCTTGGGGCTGGATGAACACAGCAGGTCCAGCCCCATGCTTGTTATCTCGGATTCTCCAGCATCTGCAGTACCTTTTATCTTTGATACAATTTTAGCCCCAGCTTCCTGTTCAGCTCATTTATCCTTTCTGCTCTTTTATGAAACCATCTATCCATCATTTTACAACAAGCAAAGAGTGAAAATTGCCTCTCGCTTTTTTAACACCCTTTCATTTACAACAAACTGTTTTTGTTAGGATATAGCTATCATGCTTCTATTAAAACACAATTAACTCTATCAAAATTAGTTTCTGGAGTGAAAGAAGAGGAATTCTATTACCTATTAACCCGGAAAAGCTAATAAATACGTTACACGAAGCACACACTCAGACGTAAATAAACGTAAAAGACAAGTGGGATGGATATCCTTACAGACTGGAAAGTAAAAGCAGTCACAGTTTAATGTTCTTAAAGTCCTTGCACTGTTAGATTGTAAGTCTGAATCCTTACCATTTATGTTGCTTTGTTTCTTCAAGAATGGCAAAGTTTATCTTGAGTCCTTAGTGAACTGTTGTGGATACAAATTGCTCTTTCAAAAGGCAGTGACATTTAAAGTTGATGAGCGATACAGGCAGAAAAACGGGAAAGCTTTCCTGTTCTTGCTTAGAAATCCCTTTGTCCTTGTTTCTGCTCTGCTGTCCAGAAGCAGCTTTGATTTGAGTCCATTTGTACATTCCTAAGTCTGATCGTTGTTTATAAGTGAACGAACTGACAGGTGATCTTTTCATCTTCCAGTATGTGAAATTATCGTCAACGTATTAATTAAACAGAAGACACACATCTGAATTCCTTGGCACCTCACTGAGTTTCAGTGCCTCCTCATAAAAAATGTTAATTTCTGCTCAGACTGATCAATTTTTTATAACAACAACTTTAAGGGGAGGGGATGGCCTGGTGGTATTATCTCTAGATGATTAATTTAGAGACCTTAATAATGTTCTGGAGACCCAGGTTTCAATTCCATTAAGGCAAATAGGGGAATTTGAATTCAATAAAATTTATTGACAACTAAGTCAGCAGACATTATTTTTGAAGACAATGAAAAACAAATACAACAACCATGTAACAGCAACCATATTGTTTAAAAAAAGCCCATTTAATAAGGCACATAACAAGGCAGGAAGCAAATGCCAGACCAGCAAAGGACAAGGATCTTTCTAAATCTATCAGAAGGCAGTGAATTCAGGCTAGCTTTTAACTACCTATTTGAAGAACAAAACCAACAGTTTACTATGCAATTTTGACTGTACCTAGCTTGGATTGAAGTCAGAGAAACACGCTCCCGGAGGCAGTAAACTATGCAAATCCATCCTCACTGAACCTCCAGAACCTGTTGATTCTGTGACCCAAAATGAAATTATCAGGCTATGATGTTTCAAGACTTCATCTTAAAGCAAGCATGCTAGTCAATTTTTAGACTTTTAAGACCTAATTGCACATTAGCTCTTTGCAACAAGCATCTTTTCTTTGTGTATTTTGTACAAGTGTGCGTGGCTGTGTGTATATGTCTGTCTGGGTGTGGTTGTCAATACAAGTAGTTTTAAGTAATATTTTATCCTTTTTAAAATCTTTAGGGAAAACCTGTCATTTGCCTAACCTTAAATGTCACTGCACTCAGGGTTTAAACATTTTTGTTCTTTTTAAGAATATATCCCATCTGTCAAAAAGTGGAGAAGAGGTAAACCATTGACAACCCTAGTCTGTAAGAGATAATAGGAAGGTAGAATCAAGCAGGAAGGAAGAGTGGATAAATTACCCTGTAGATTGGTCATGAGAACTTGGTTTTAAATACCTATGGATTGTGAAATCACAGGAAGACAGGAAATTTCATATCTGTGAGATCTTGGAATGCTGGTGTATCTTTTCCACAGTGATTTATGGTCATTACTAACCCAGTTTTGAATCCAGTGAACTACTCATCCCTTGGAACAGACATGACTGAAAGGAATGGCTCGATTGAGATGAATTGTTCCAGATAAGCATGGAGATGTGAGCCTAAATTGTGCTTGTTACAAGAATACAAGTTTAGTACTGTGATACTGAAGGGTTAATTGAAACTAAAGTTTTAAGCTGGCTACAACATTTCATGTAATTAGTGTGCAAATAACCCACAGCTTTCATGACCAGGATAGCAAGATACCTTTGAAAAATGGCAGTTATAGGGATCATGTAAATGTCTTTACAGTCTGCCAACTGGTTAAATGTCTGATTCTGGAAGGAAAGATTTCCTGTTTGCTATTTGTAGGAAAATCATAAACGCATGTATGAAGAATGTGTTTATAACTTTACTCTAAATAATGAATACATGAAATCGGTGCACTCTGTCCCCTGCTCAGTGCCTTATTTGTGGTTGCATTCATAGGGTCCAGAAACAAATACCAAGCAAAGGGACTGTGGGTGATCCTTCACTCAACACCCTCCAATTGAATAAGGCTTTGGCATTACTGTCTGAGATCTTTGGCATGCTGTCATTTTGTTCTCATGCACTGAAATTTATAATATCGTGCATTCTGTTCAATTCAGTGAGACACCTTCTGGGCTGAATTTTAAACTCCATCAAGGTTTAACTCTCCTACTGCTGATTTTTTGAATTTGAATACCATTATTTTAATAATTCAGTAACGGCAGTTACTACAGTCAATTAGTGTTGTGCTTTCCTTCCAATGTTCCCTTCTCTTTCATTTGCACTAGGAAATAAATCAGTTTGTCTAATATTGCTTCAAGTAGTATTTTGAGGACTCACGTCAATTCCCTAGGGACAGATAACACTCCAGGTGGCTTAACTGCTCAGCTCTGTGGCATTTCTCAATAATGTCAATCAGTCAATCTGTGTGGAGTGCACAGGTAGCAACTAACACAGCTGCCTGAACATAGAGAAATGCCTTGGGTCAATTTCTTCTTGCTAATACAAATAGCACATCAGTATCTTTCGAATAGCTTGATAAAGTCATTATTCTCACCATTTTAGTATGGACAATAAGTGGAGGAAGTAAATGTTTAATCACAAGGAGATATTACAATTAATTGCATTTTTGTCCAAATCTAATTTTGTTACATTTGGATTTTCTAGTAGAATTCAATAACATTTGTTTAAATAGCATTTTTAGCCTTATAAGCCTATGAACTAAAGTCACATAGAATTCTTTAAATTTAGTTAAATCATTACAGATCAAGGACGGAACATTTCATCAGAATCCTCATGGATATGGAAATCATGATATGCAATTGCCCTGCACCAGGTTGCCATGTGTAGGCAGAATGTTAACTAACGTTATGCTGCCTATTCATCCCAAAAATTATGACACTGCTGACTGGCTGCACACTCAGCTGAGGTTCTAGGTACATTGCCCACACCTTCTATAGGAAGCTTGCCCCCACTGAAACAGGAAGTGCATTCAGACTGCAGTATCTGAAGCCTTTAAGAACGGAAAAAAGTCTACCAATAGCACAGAACATCAGAGTGAGAAGAGGGATTTCCAAATCCTCTGACGCATTACTGGAGTCCTTGGACAAAGAGGTCAGTAAGAAGAAAGCATTTATGTTTCAGCAGACGAATCTGAAGACATATCTTGAAAAGGAAATGGGAGTAAGTGACTAGGCAGGCAAATTTGAGAATCCTAGCTCCAAGAACCTGGCAGAAAAAGGTCAACTGCCTGATGTGAGTGTTCAGTTTAAATGAATCCATCTTTCAGCAACATTTCCAACTCCACTATCAAACTCTCATTCAGATCCTCCAGCTCCACCACGCACACTCGCAGCTTCTGAAAGCATCATACCCTTACATTTTCTTCTTCATTCATCATAGAGTGTGGATGTTGCCGTCTAGGCCAGCTTTTATTGCTCATCCTTAACTGCCTTAGAGAAGGCAGTACTGAGCTACCTTCTTGAACTGCTGTAGAGGAGGAAATCTCTTTTGTTAGGAAGGGAGTTCCAGGATTTTGACCCAGCAGCAGTGAAGGAAAAGTGACATAGTTCCATATCAAGATAGTGAGTGGCTTGGATGGGAAATGGCAAATGGACGTGTTCCCATGCATCAGCTGCCTTGTCCATTGGACATCCCAGCGGGTTTGATACATGCTGTTGAAGGCTCCTTGGGGAGTTATTGCAGTGCACCTTGTAGGTAGTATGCACTGCTGCCATTATGCATTGTCAGTGAAGGAATGAATATTGAAAGTAAAAATGATAGTGGGAGTTCAACAATGATAATGCCAATGTGTATCAAGGGGAGATGGTTACATTTTCTTTATTGGAGATGGTGATTACGTGGTACTTTTGTGGCACAAATCTTACTTGCCACTTATCAGCCAAAACCTGGATGTTGACCAGTTCTTACTGAATTTGGACATGGGTTGCTTCAGCATCTGACGTGTCATGAATTGTGCTGAACATTGTGCAACCATTCATGAACATTTCTACTTCTCACCTTATGATAGAGGGAAGGCCATTCATGAAGCAGTTGAAGATGTTTAGGACTAATCAATACCCTGAGGAACTTGTATCATGATGCCCTGAAGCTGAAATGACCGACTTCCAAGAGGAACAACCATTTTCCTTTGAGTTGCATCTAACTGTAACTAGTGGAGTTATTATCTAGTTTAGGACCAGTTCTACATCTTAAGAATTGTTTCTCCAAGATGGTCAACTTTGTGTTCTATCTGGTACGTCTCTGAAATTAAATCTTCCTGACAATAGTGTTTCTGCTGTCACGTCTTCTTAATCTAATTATACACTTTACTATCTTCAAAGTCTTTTAACTCTTCAATATAGCAATTCTGGTACCATGAACTGCCATTTTGGAAATTTTTCCCATGCTTTTGCAGTCAAACTGAAAGATTCCTGGCATCTGTGAGTTAACTAAAATGATTCTTCCCATTTGAGACTGAAATGGATGATTCACACCTTTTTTCCTGACCTCGCTAGGCAAATCAAGTTAATTGCAGCTTTAAGAAAGGATTCATGTTTCTTCAACAGCTTTACTGAAAGAATCCTGCTGACAGCAGCTCTAATAATAACGATATTCTTTCAACTGCTTTATTTAGTGAATCCTTCTGTCTGTGGCTTGACATAATAACTCTATTGTCTTCAAGGATTTGTCATGGATGAATCTCACCAGGTACTGTTTAAGTAAATGCTTTCTGTCCTTCCCTCTGTTTAAGTAATTGTTCTTCCACCTTTGCCTCAGCTTTAATAGATGAAATAGATAATAACTGTTCCTAACTTTCTTCTCCCATTAGACTTTGTATCTCAGGTATCTAAATTGCCATTTCTCTGCTTTAATTCCAGGTTTGCGATATTCCCAAGTCTGTGGCCTTGCTTTAAATTACCTCTATGGCCCTTGGTCTTCCTTTCTGCAGCTATGTCTCACTGTGCCTGCCCGCAATATCGGGACTCTTAGTCGTAGCTTACTTTTAGCTTCCCTAGCCTGTAAATGGCATCCTTTTAAAAAAATATTTCCCTTGTCCACTATAGATTCCAACTTTACTCACAGAGTTTACAATATCTGTTCACTCTCCAGTAGAACACCAACTTGGGACTGCTCCAACAGTTCATCTTTATCCAATGTAATGTGTACCTGGCTTGGTGTGACTGGTGCTCCAATTGCAAAGAGTTCCCCACTTACTCTTGCTGCTGCATGTTTCTCACCAGGTCTGAAATTCTTTTTGCCATTGACTGTAAATTCTGTCAATTGTTGAATCTTGCCATGAGGTTCTCTTTAGTAGACCCCTCAAAAACTCAGCCCTTCCAGCTTCTGACTGTCTGCATGAGTAGCCTTCATAAAGGTGTGTCTGAAGAGATCTTCAGACCTCCACCTCCACAGGCAGTGAGGAGGGGAAGCTGAATGGAGTCAGTACTGCTTGCCATTATTTATAACAAGAAACAACATATTGAGGGCGGCACGGCGGCTCAGTGGTTAGCACTTTGGTCTCACAGCACCAGGGACCCGGGTTTGATTCTAGCCTTGGGTGACTGTCTGTGTTGAGTTTGCACATTCTCCCTGTATCAACAGGGGTTTCTTCCAGGTGCTCTGGTTTCATCCCATAGTTCAAAGATGTGCAGGCTAGGTGGATTGGCCATGGGAAATGCAGGGTTATAGTGTAGGGTTGATTGGGTTGGATGCTGTTTGGGGGGTCAGTGCAGACTTGATAGGCTGAATGGCCTGCTTCCACACCACAGGGATTCTGTGATTCTATAATCTATGATCACCACAGCTCTTCATGCTGTATGATGCATCTGTTTGATTGACTGATACCATCCTCTTTTCCTGGTAGCAACTTCCAGGGCCTGTTTGGTCTAGTCTGGTACAGCAAAACCACTTATCATTCGAATGGGAAGAGGCTCTTAAATAATCTGTTGTTCATTAAACAACAGCAACTAGGTACAAGTTACATTAATGTGGCAGACAATGAGGAAGACCCAGATGGTAAATCTTTGCATTTTGAGCGCATATGCTATCATGGTAGGTGATGTTTAGTGAACTCCTCAGCATTAATCTATACAGACTCTTACTGCCATTATATAATAAAACCTAGGAAGGATGGAAACTATAGTCTGTATTAGTGACAGCAAGAAAGACTTTGAAATTCCACTGCACTCCTTGGTAAAGTAATGCAGAACTCTCTTCTGTTTCTAACAACTTTTCAATCTTTCTCTAACAACATAAGTACTTTCACCCAAACTAGGGCAGCAAAAGGAAGTCAATAGAAATAACCTGGAAATTCCACGCTGATCCCTGTAAATAGCACTTGTGAGATCTGGTGCAATTGACACGTGTTTATTTGGGATCACTCAAGAGAAGGTATCAACAGGCCTTGCAAGCTTCACAAAGACAGAAATGCCCATCATGCGTTTGGTGCTTATACTCATGTTTGTGATCTCACCAGCATCAGGGAAGTGAATTTTTGCAGTCTCGGAATCAAATCTAAGACCTTCATTGTTTGAGTAGCTCTGTGTCATTCTAACCTTTCCAAAGGTTGTGTTGTATAAGTGCAACAGGCAGCTTTTCTCATACTATCCTTGTTTAAGTGACAGGATTAGCTAGCTTGAGATGTCTCAACCGTTTAATATTAATTTGCCCCAACAAATAAACCAATCGTCTATAATCATATGTTGAAAATATTACATACAAATCATTTCCATTTGAAAACAGTGTAACTATATTCAGAATACTTTGTTGGAGCAGATACCTACAAGACCCCATTTACTTGAACCTAAGACAGGAGCCAGCATAAATCCATAGCACATAGGTGTTATTTGTTTAACTACCCATGAATTAAATAACGAAACATGACGAGAGACAAATACAACATTATGGAATCTCAGTATATTCACTTGGAATGTCAAATCACAGACTCCTGTGTGGCATTTACCACCTATTCAACTGGCAAGAAAAGATCTGTTGTAAATAGCCATAACATATTCAAAATCTATCAATCATTGCAAATATGATTCACAGAACTTGCAAGTCAATTTTCAATGACTATTTTGCTCCAATGTTTTTTGGCATTATTTAATCTTAACACTGGATTTCAGCAAATGCAATATCTTTATGACTTCCTTAGCCAAATTTTCTTTGTTAACTTTGTATTTGGTTCAATCGTTGCCTTTGGATGTTTGCTTTTAACAGCTATAATTAAGCGATATTTCACAGTAAATTATATAGGATCTAGAGTAGAAATGTCCCACTCACTACAAATAATCTCTCATTTTTTACAATGTACATGAGTCTCCCATCGGTATACCCCATCTCTTCCTTCAACATGTATTTCCAGTCCCTTTTCTGTCAGCCTAGTTTCCATTGAACATAAGAATAATAGAACTGGGAGCAGGAACAGGCCATCTGGCCTTTTGAGCCTGCTCTGCCATTCAATTAGATCATGGTTAATCTTTTTGTGGCCTCAGTTCCACTTACCCACCCACTCGCCATGACCCTTATTCCCTTTACTGTTCAAAAAATTATCTATCTTAGCTTCAAATACATTCGATGAGGAAGCCTCAACTACTTCGACTGGCATGGAAATTGACAGATGCACAACCGTTTGGGTGAAGAAGTTCTTCCTCAGTTCAGTTCGAAATCTGCTTATTTTGAGGCCAAGCCCTCTTGTTCTAGTTTCACCCGACAGTGGAAACATCCTACCCATTTCTTATCTATTCCCTTCATAATTTTATATGTTTCTGTAAGATCCCCCCTCATTCTTCTAAATTCCAGTGAACATAATCCCAATCTTCTCAGTCTCTCCTCATTAGCCAACTCAATCAACCTAGTGAATCTGCTCTGCACCCCTTCCAGTGCCAGCACATCCTGTCTCAAATAAGGAGATCAAAACCGTATGCAGTACCCCAGGTATGGCCTCACTAGCACCTTATACAGCTATAACATAACCACTCTGCTTTTAAACTGAATCCCACTAACAATGAAGGACAAAATTCCATTTGCCTTCTTAATTACCTGTTGTACCTGCAAACCAACCTTCTGCAATTCATGCACAATGACACCCAGGTCCCTTTGCACAGCAGCATGTTGTAATTTTTTACTGTTCAAATAATAGTCTTTTTTATGGTTATTCCTACCAAAATGGATGACTTTACATTTATCCACATTGTAGTCCATCTGCCAGACCTTCACTCACTCACTTAAACTATGTATATCCCTCTGCAAACTTTCAGAGTCCTCTGCACACTTTGCTCTATCATTCATCTTAATGTCATCTGCAAACTTTGACACACTATACATGGTGCCTAGCTCCACATCATCTATGTAAATTATAAACAATTGCAGACCCAACACTGATCCCTGAGGCACACCACTGGTCACTGATCTTCAAGTAGAACAGGACTCATTTATCCCTACTCTTTGCTTTCTGTTAACTAACCAATCCTCTGTCCATGCTAATACATTGCCTGTAATGCTTTATCTCATGCAGCTTTATCTCATGCAGCAGCCTTTAATGTTGCACCTTGTTGAATGCCTTTTGAAAATCTAGATACACCACATCTACTGGGTCCTTGTTGTCCACCGTGCTTGTAATGTCTTCATAGAATTCCAATAAATTAGTTAAACATGACCAGCCCTTAATGAACCCATGCTGCATCCGTCCAAAGGAACAATTTCTATCCAGATGTCTTGCTATTTCTTCCTTGATGATAGATTGAAGCATTTTTCCCACTACATAAGTTAAGTTAACCAGCCAATGATCACTTCTAGGCCCCTTGTCATCAATTACTGGCATGTTATTTGTATCCTCCACTGTGAAGTCCGACAAAAAATAGCTGCTCAATGCCTCAACTATTTCCTCATTTCCCACTATTCAATCCCCCTTCTCATCCTTTAAAAGATCAATGTTTACCTTAGCCACTCATTTTCATTTTATATATTTGTAGAAACTTTTGCTATCCGTCTTTATATTCTGAGCTAGTTTACTCTCATAATCTATCGTATTTTTCTTTATAGCTTTTTTTGTGGCTTTCTGTTTACCTTTAAAGTTTTCCAAATATTCTAGTTTCCCACTGGTCTTTGCCCCTTTGTATGTCTTAACTTTCAATTTGATAACCTCCTTTATTTCCTTAGACATCCGTGGCTGATTACCTCTTTTTCTTTAATCCTTCCTTTTCACTGGTATATACTTTGCTGAGCACTTTGAAAAATTGCCTTGAAAGGCCTCCACCATTCAATTGTCCCACCATAAAGTCTTTGCTTCCAGTTGACTTTAGCCAACTCCTCCCTCATCCTAATTTAGTCTCCTTTGTTTAAGCACAGGACCCTAGTAAATGGGGTTTATCTTCTCACTTTCCACCTGTATTCTAAATTCAACCATACTGTGATCGCTCCTTCTAAGAGAATCCCTAACTATGAGATCATTAATTATTCCTGTCTCTGTACACAGGACCAGATCTAGGATAGCCTGGTCCCTCGTTGTTACACTACATACTGTTCAAGAAAACTATCGCGGATACATTCAAGAAACTCCTCCTCAAGGCTGCTTTGACCAACCTGCTTCAACCAATCAACATGTAGATTAAAATCCTCCATGATAAATGCCTTACCATTTTTACAGGCATTAGGTTTTTTTTGTTTATTGCCCATCCAAATGTGATGTTATTATTCGGTGGCCAATAGACTATGCCTATCAGTGACATTTTTTCCTAGAATTTCTCATTCTCACCCAAATGGATTCAAACTTATTCTCCATTGAACCTTTATCATCCCTCTCTACTGTCCTGATGTCATTCTCAAATATCAGAACTACATACCCCACTTCCATTCCCCACCTTATCTTCTTGTCTGTCCTTCCGAATAGTCTGATACCTCTGGATATTTAATTCCCAGTCATGACCATCCTGCAACCATGTCTCCAGAATGGCTACTAAACCATATTCATTCGATGATTTGTGCTTTGAGATTTGAAAAGCATCTAACCTATTTGTTTCAATTACGGCTGGCAGCAGTAAACAACCACATTCTAACTATTTTCTCAGTAAGAAAATTCTAAGCATGACATTAAAAAAATGTGTCAGTGACTGGCAGCTGGAGCTGGAGAGTTTCCTAGTCAGCCAGAACCATTTGGCAGCTGCAGTGCAATAGCCTCCCCACATTAAAAAATTCCACACATAAGCTTTTGCCACAGGCTGTACTCTGTGACAAGCATGCTCTTTTCTTTGAAGGTCTGCTAAAGAGAAAGCAATGAATAGGAGAACTAGTTTGACTCAGAGGTTAAATTAATCTTAGCGCATTAACTTTTCTCAAATGATGAATCACTTTGGGCGTGTGTATGGCGTGACTTTAGGTTTCAAGGTGGAAGCTATTGAATCAGTTCCTGCTAGGCACTACCTTGTTTACATTGCCTGGCTTCACATTCAACTCTAATTGCCAGATGGACCACTGACATGCTTAAACAAGATTCTATTCCTACCTGTTAGACCGTAAATGTGTTGAGACCACAAGTAGAAAAGCCTAGTTTATAAACAACTGCTTAAATTAATTCTCTATTAGTTTATAAGTGTTTTGTAAATGGGAAAATTACAAAATTGCTGCATAATTACAGAATAGGAAAGTCATTTGGATTACTTTAATTCACCTATCTCGAAGCACCCGAACAATTCCTCTGGTCTGATGCAGCATTCAATTAGCTATTAAATGATTCTACGGTTTTTCCCTCCCTTTTCTATCTAGAAAGCCATTCTATGTATGAATTATTTCAAGTAAAGAAGAAACTAAGGATACATGTCCTAAATTTATCTTTTATTTGTTTGATTCTGTGCTCCTTGACTTGCTCTCACAAAACTTTAACTGTGTTAGTCCTCGGGGGTAACAACCCAAATGTCATACTGCTGCAAGCTCTTCCTCACTGTGAAGTGACAATGTTGCAAATGCAGCAAAATAACTACTTGTTCCAAGTCAAAATGGAGCAAAAAGACCTGACCACAGGATGATATCAGAAATGATTAAATGTTACTTTTGTTGATTGTTATCCAGAATTTTCTACATTATGGAGATAGTCAAATGACACCAGTCTTTACCATATTAACCTATATTAAACGTAAACTAGCATGTTCATTGCCAGAAATGCATAATGGCTGAAAATATGAATCTAAAAATTAAATTTTAAGAGAAAAAGGATTGATAATTGAATAACCACACTATGAGGAATCTGCATAATTATAATTCAGTAATTGACAATAGCCCGATGGTTTTTTCTGTATGAAATGATATCCTGGTATTGAAATGCTAAAATTCTGGATTTAGTCTGTAGGACAGCCTGTTTTGGTGGAATCCTGAATGTTCTGTAACTCTGATTTTGAAGGATCTTATGCCATGTTTAGTCAGCTATGTCTACCCCCATGCAACAGTCCTGTTAATCCATGTTCTTTGCAAACTGCACTTCCAACAGAATACAATCCTTCCAGATGAGGGCTTCCTAAATGCTGATTAATCTTACTCTTCCAGCTTGCTAAACATGCTGAGTTTTAACAAGTGGTCAGAGATTCATATCACTCATTTGTGACATTCTGACACAAGTACTGTCTTTAGTAATCTACACAAAATCTGGAGATAAGGACTTGCATTCCATGAACTGATCAGAATAAATAACGCCATATAATATATACAACCACACAATGTGACTCAAATTACAGATTTGCAACAAAAACAAATCTAATTTAAATGGATGTGGGCGTTGTACTCAAAACAAAGTTGGAATGTGTACTACTCATAGCTCTTAAATAGAAAAATGCACATTGAAGTTTAGGGAAGTTAGAATAGCAGTAGGACAATACGATGCCCTTAGTTTCTCTCAAAGCTAACTTCTACAGTACAGCCTCTTTGTTGGTGGACTGTAATGGAATATCAGATTCTGATCAATTGGAGTGACATTGTTAGACATAGCAAGAATTATTCAAACATTCCAAGTCTGGAAACTCATTCATGCAGATCAAGATCCACCGTATATAAGCAAACAAGAAATCATTCGGTCTTACCAGTAAAAAATATCGGAGCTTGAACAACTGATATCTGAGGATTAAGTTGACTCTTTAAAATTTATGAATCGCAAATTGCTTTTATCCAGATTGTCACATTGATTTAATTACTTTAGCATTTCCTGACTTAACTAGTCTGTGTCGTCTTCTTTTCCTGCACTGTTGTAAACCCTTTGCCTATGAACCCTGAGATCCCTTGTGAGAGTTACTAACAATGAAGTTTAACACAAACTGTTAACTTTTCAATTCCCAATGGTAAATTACTCCAACTGGCAGTGTGCCATTGATGATGTTTGCTAGGAACATTGCATTCCAGTGTAAGATAGCTTGTAGACACAGTTTCATAAATATAAAATCTTGACAAATATGCAATGGGATTACAGCCCTGACAATTAGCTACATTTTTGTCTTTTTTTCATTTTTGTGTTGACTGCAGCTGATGAATCCCAAACTCTAGAAGAATATCTAATTCAGAGATTATATTGGGTACACAGTTTGTACTTAATGAGAAGTGATTTTGCTTTTGTATCAATGTAAATTGCATAGCGTAATTTTGGTGTGAAATAGTGTATGTCTTGGTCAGGTAAACATTTTGAGGCCAACATTTCTTTGGCCCTATACGAAAATAAGAAATAGAAACAACTGTAGACCATACAGCCAACAAAATCTGCTGTCATTCAGTAGTATCATGGTTGAACTTTTGTAGCAAGCCTTCATTGCCCATATGCATTGATATGCTTAGTACCTAAAATTCTATCAATCTAAATCTTGAATATATGCATTTGAGCATCTATGACCTTTGGGTTAGAGAGATCTAACGATGCTTAAATTAAGATCTTCTTTTCTTATCCCAGTCCTAAATGGACAGCTGTTTATCCTGAGACTATGGGGGAGAAACTTGTTCAGAATATGCAGCTGTATAGATTACATTAATTCCCACAGGCATAGACTGTGCAGTGGACTGATGACTACATGACTCACTGAGTTTCTTCCGTTATATCAATGAAGAATGGTACGTCAGCCAGACAGGCCAAAGGCACTGCCTGCCACTGAAGAATTGAAGTAAGTCTTTCTAGTTAGCAAGAACTGCAGATGCTGGAGTAAGAAGCTGGAGGAACTCAGCAGGCCAGGCACCATCAGAGGAGCAGGAAAGTTGACCCTTCTTCAGAAATGGTGAGGGGGAAGGGAGCTGGGAAATAAATAGAGAGAGGAGGGGTGGGGCTGGGGAAGGTAGTTGGGATTGTGATAGGTGAGTGCGGGCAGGGAGTAGTGGAGATTGGTCAGTGAGTTAGGAGGGGCGGATAGGTTGGAAAGAAGATGGACAGATTGTGTCAGGTCAAGGAGGCGGGGACGAGAGGGAGGGTTGGACTTGGGATGAGGCTGGGGGTGGGGGGATTTTAAAACTGGTGAATTCCATGTTTAGGTCATTGGGCTGTAAGCTCCCGAGGCAGAATATGAGGCATTGCTCCTCCAGTTTGCGGGTGATGTCATTGTGACACTGGAGGAAGCCCAGGATGGACATGTCACCCAGACAGTGGGAGGGGGAGTTAAAATGGTTAGCTACTGGAAGATGTCGTTGTTTGTCACATTCAGAGCACAGATGCTCTACAAAGTGTTCTCCGAGCCTCCGCTTGGTTTCACTGAAGTAGAGGAAGCCACCTCTGGAGCAGCGGATACAGTCGACCAAGGTGGTGGATAAGCAGATGAACCCCTGTCTGATATGAAAGGTTTGCTTTGAGCCTTGAATGGAGGTGAGGGCCGTGGTGTAGGGGCAGGTGTAGCACTTCCTGTGGTTGCAGGGAAAGGTGCCAGATGTGATGGGGTTAGTGGAGAGTGTGGAGCAGATTGGAGAAGTCACGGAGAGAGGAGTCCTTACGAAAGGCAAATAGGGGTGGAGAGGGAATATCTCTTTGTTTGTGGGGTCGGATTGTAGGTGGCGGAAGTGGCGGAGAATGATACGTTGGACGTGGAGGTTGGTGGGGTGGTATATGAGGACCGGGGGATTCTGTCTTTATTTTTGTTGGGGAGAGAGATTTTGAGGGCAGAAGTGCGGGAAATGCAAGAGATGCAGTAGAGGACATTTTTGATCACCAGAGCGGGGATGTTGTGGTCCTTGAAAAAGGAGGACATCTGGGATGTCAGGGAGTGGAACGCTCCATCTTGGGAGCAGATGCGGTAGACGTGGAGGAATTGGGAGTAGGGGATCACATTCTTGCAGGAAGGTGGGTGAGAGGAAGTGCAGTCTATGTAGCTGTGGGTGTCGGTGGGCTTGAAATAGATGTCAGTTTCAAGGCGGTTATCAGAGATGGAGACGGTAACATCCAGGAAGGACAGAGAGGTATCGGAGATGGTCCAGGTGAAATTAAGGTTGGGGTGAAAGGTTTTAGTAAAGTTAATGAACTGTTCAAGTTCCTCATGGGAGCATGAGGCAGTGCCGATACAGTCATCAATGTAGCAGAGGAAGAGATGGGGGATAGTGCCAATGTAACAGCGAGAAAGGGGGTGTTCCATAACATCTCATCTTCACTATGGACATCCAATCCCTGTACACTTGTATCCCCCATGCAGATGGCCTAAAAGCCTTCCTCTTCTTCCTCTCCTGCAGGTCCCCTTCCACCGACACCCTCATCAGAACTCATCCTTACCCTGAACAATTTCTCCTTTAACTCTTCCCACCTCCTACAGGCTAAGGGGGTGGCCGTGGGCACCCACGTGCACCCAAAATATGCCTGCCTCTTCATAGGATATGTGGAACAGTCCCTTTTCCGCTGTTACACTAGCACTATTTCCTACCTTTTCCTCTGCTACATCGATGAGAGTATCGGCTTTGCCTCGTGCTCCTACAAGGAGCTTGAACAGTTCATCAACTTCACCAGCATCTTTCACCCCAACCTTAAATTCACCTGGACCATCTCTGATACCTCCCTCCCCTTCCTGGACCTCTGTGTTTCCATCTCTGGTAACCGCCTCGAAATTGACAACTATATCAAGCCCACCGACACACACAGCTACCTAGACTGCACCTCCTGTCACCCACCCTCCTGCAAGAATGTGATTCCCTACTCCAAATTCCTCTGTTTCCACCGCATCTGCTCCCAAGATCGAGCATTCCACTTCCAGACATCCCAGACATCCCCCTATTTCAAGGACCACAACATCCTCTCTCTGGTGATCAAAAATGCCCCCAACTGCATCCTCTTGCATTTCCTGCACATCTGCCCTCAAACCCCCTCCCCCCAACAAAAATAAAGACAGAATCTCTCTGGTCCTCACATAGCACCCCACCAATCTCCACATCCAGCATATCATTCTCTGCCACTTCTGCCACCTACCATCTGACCCCACAACTAAACAGATATTTCCCTCCCCACCCCCATCTGCCTTTCATAGGGACTGCTCACTCTGCGACTCCCTTGTCCGGTACACACTCCCCATTAATGGAACCACACCCGGCACCTATCCCTGCAACTGCAGGAAGCGTTACACCTGCCCCTACACCTCACCTTCATTTAAGGCCCAAAATAAATATTTCATCAGACACAGGTTCACCTGCACATCCATCAACTTGGTCTACTGTATCCGCTGCTCCCGATGTGGCATCCTCTATGTCGGAGAGACCAAGCGTAGACTCGGAGACTGTTTTGTAGGGCATCTGTGCTCTGTATGTGACAAACAACAACACCTTCCGGTCGCCAACCATTTTAACTGCCCCTCTAAATCCCTGGGTGACATGTCCACCCTGAGCCTCCTCCAGTGTCACAATAACACCCATGCAAACTGGAGGAGCAACACCTCCTATTCTGACTCAGGAGCCTACAGCCCAATGGCCTCAACATGGAATTCACCAGTTTTAAAATCTCCCCACCCCAGGCCTCATCCCATGTCCAATCCTCCCTCTCATCCCCGCCTCCTTGGCCTGATACAACCTGTCCATCTTCTCTCCCACCTATCTGCCCCTCCCACCTCACTAAACAATCCCCACCTCTGCCTACCTGCACTCACCTATCACCATCTCACCTACCTTCCCCAGCCCTAGTCCTCTTCTCTCTATTTATTTCCCAACTCCCTTCCCCCTCACCATTTCTGAAGAAGGGTCCCAACCTGAAACGTCCTTATAATGATGCTTCATTCAAAAATTTTTCTCCCGTGATTCATACTTCTCCAAATAGGGAACCATTTTCCTGTTTGTTCCTCTGAGAATATTAAATGTTACAATGAAATCACATCTTATCCTCCTAACTTTCAGAGAACAAAAGTTAATCCTACTCAGCTCCCCTCATTGAGGAGGCAACACACTGTGTTGCACTCCTCTAAAGCAAGTATAACCTTCCTTAGATAAGGAGATTGAATTTGTTCTCAGTAGTCCATACATGGTCCTATTGAAGCTCTATATAATTGTCAGCAGTGCCAGATAACCCTCAACTAAAGGATGGCATCTTCTCAGAATTTGAGCTTCTGCCATGTGTTTTCTTGTAACTGAATAGTCTGATTCTTGACCCACATACCTTTGAATGCATGAAGAAGAATTTCATCTAAAGTAGTGGACTCCTCAGTGGTGGATTCGCTTCCTTCCTTTCCTTCTCTGCTCCTGCTCTCCCCCATCATTGAGTCGAATGTGAGTCAAAGCATTTTGCATGATTAGTATCAAGCTCCTGTTAGCCATTAAGGCCAATGCTACCATGTTTCAAGGACAACTTCAGAATGTCTTTGAAGCATTTTCTTTGTCCTTTCCTGGAAAGCTGGCCATTTAACAATCGAGAAGCAAGACTTTAGATGGTAGGAACTGCAGATGTAGTTGCTCTTTAGTCATCTGGACATGTCCATCGAAGTTGTCCAGGAATGTAGTCTGAATACTTGTGGAGCTGCCTTCAAAAAGGATACCTACATTTGTTATTGACCCTTCCATTGAATCTGGAGGATGTCGTAGAGATATTGCTGATAGAATATATCTAGCACTTTTACGTGTCACTAATTCACATTAAAGGTTTTAATGTAGTAAAGGAGTGTGGTGTTGACAACTGCTATCTGCACTTGTGTCTGGATTTTACTGCCCTGAGACTTTTTGAGGCCTTTAAATAGCCAGGTATTGGCCACTTAATGTACTCAATCCACTTCCACTGTCAGTAAGTTTTGTGCAATATCATAGTTTATGAAATTTAACCAAGGCATAATTGTTATTTACTCGAAACTTATGGTAACAAAAACGTGAGAGTGGAAAGGTTCTTTTAACACAACTGGTTAAATAGTGGAATGGAGCCAAGGTTGAGTACTGGATTAGCAATCAGATTGGCTGGCAGCTCTCAAGGGTGTTGTTTGCCCCCACTTGTTAAAGCTGCCTGAAGCATGCCTAATTACAGGGTGGCCTTATTTAGAGTCATCTGTTTGGGACTGGCTTTTCTTTTGGAGATAAACAGTATCCTTCTCCCAGCGCCCACCCCACACCAAACACTTCCACAAAATTCAACCCATGGACTTTTGTCACCTTTGTTAATAAATACTCACAGCCTTGGTTTGTGGAAGGCTGGGCTTCCCGCAGCCCCACCCCCTCCTTCCTCTATTTATTTACCAGTTCCCTTCCCTCTCCCCAGTCCTAATGAAGGGTCCCAACCCAAAACTTTGACTCTCCTGCTCCTCTGATGCCTGACCCACTGTGTTCCTCCAGCTCCACTCTGTATTGACAGCTGATCTGGTGTTGGATCTCCTTCTGAATGGTAGCCTTTTAAGAGAGGTACCTGCCAAAGTGTTTTCTAATCAGCCAGTTCAGAGTTGCTACCACATGCCTCTGGACTAAATGGGACTTGAAGTCATATTCCAATATATTCTCCTTTAGTATATACAAGGAGTCAAATATTTGGCTGCCCAGTTATGAGTTGATAGATGGGTTTTGTATTGGTAACATTCAAGGATAGGCCGAGTCTCTTGTATGCAGAACTGATGAGTTTGAAGGTGGCTTACAAATCAGATGCAGAGTGAGCAACAGTACAACAATCATCCATAAATTATACATCATGTATGTCTACAGTTGTTGATCTAGTTTTGAGACAGAGGCAATTGAATGTAAATAGCTTTACTTTAGGCAATATTAAATACTTACACCAGAAGGCACAATGATAAGATGAATGAACACTATTAGATAGACTGTAAACAGTGTGGGGGCTATCACCCAGCCTTTCTCAACATGGTCAGATTTTCAACACATCTTTTTCAGATCTGCCACTTGCAGTCACATTTTTAGGAATAATTATACCAAGACCTCCTTACACTTATACTTCAAACCCGCTTGCAATAAAGGCTAACATCACTTTGTTTCCCTGATTGATTTCTGTACCTGTACATTAACATTTTGTAATTAGACACAATGCAACATCATGAGTTTCATGGATCTGTGTAAAGTGGTTCATGATAGTGACACAAAAATGAAATGCTTAAAAGCTTGAGTTCGATAATGTTATTCAAGATATTTATACCAAGAGGACACATGCAGCTGACAGCCCAGTGCAGATGTGCTCACCAGACAATTCCAGGGGATTGTAGAACTAGGGGATACAGTCTAAAAATGTCAGACCATTCAGGAGATGTTAGTAAGCCCTTCTACACACAAAAAATGGCAGAGATTTAGAGCTCTTTTCAGCAAACAGCACCTGATGCCTAATCAGTTGTTCATTTTAGACTTGAAATAGATTAGTTTTTGTTAAGAAAAGTGTTAAGGGGATTTGGGCCAAGGCATATGGAGTTAGGTAACAGATCATCCATGATTTCATTAAAAGACAGAACTGGCTCAAGGGCTTCAATGGCCTACTCCTGTTCCTATGTTCCAATGTTCCAATAGAACATTAGGTGTTCCAGATAGAAGATGTTAATAAAAATCCTGTTTTCTCAGCTTAACCAGATATAAAGATTGGACAAGTAAACCTTAATGTGCCCGGTATGATTTGTAGTATTTTGCACGCCACAAAGCCATTGACTGATGAACAGATCCTAGAAGATTATAAAGGTGCATTTACAAGTCTTGGATATCTTCATGGTCGATATCATCTTGAAGTGGTTGGAAGTATGAGATCAACTGAACATCTACTAAGGAGTAGTGGCCTCAGGTCCAGCCTGAAAGACACGGTATATGAATTGGAAAGGAGGGACTAATCAAGAAAGTGGCAATGTCCATAGACTGGATTAGCAGCATGGTAGCAGTGAAACAACATAGAAAATTGAGTGTGGAATGATCCAAAGGAATTCAATAAAGTTTTGAAGAGATCTCACCACCCCATGCAAACTATCTCAAAAAAAGTTTGTCACACCTCGCTAATCCTAAGCCTAAGAAATATTTTCACTACCTCACTGTAAAGGACAGTTACTGGCAGGTAAAGTTTAATGAGAGGTATATTTTTTCAACTATATTCTAGACATAATTCAAGAGATACAGGTGGTTATGCATATAGTTCATTGCTTCCTCTGCTCCAGAAGAATATCAACACAAACAGCACAAAATAGTCAGAAGTCATCACAGATCGCCAACAGAATGTAGTCTGACTGCCAGAAAGAGCTCACTAGATGAACCTGAAGCTGATAAAGAAAAAGAAAACGATGCAATTGAAGTTGCTTGAAGTCAAGTACATAGGTCATGTACTTGAGAAAGGGTTTTACCCGCAAATCTGTTGGAGAGATGCAGCCACCAAGAAATGTAGCAGCAGGACAAGAATTTCTTGGACTCATAAGCTATTTCACAAAGCTCTTCACCAATTTGCTCAACCCAAACTACTCTCCCAATAGAAAACACTCTTGAAGCCAGAAGTCATGACAAACAAAAATGACAAAATCAAGTTAAAATGATAGAAAGACAAATTTCACTTCTATAAATCTGCCAAGTCATTGCCAGAACTGAGCATTGAACAGCAAATCAGAATACAAATGTTCAATGCTCTCAACAAAAGTCATCTCATGTGGCAGCTTATAAGGTGTGTTGAGAAGTTCCTACCTCATTCATTTGCAGTGAATGACCAGATATATCTTGGCCACCGAAGATAACTACGTTCAACACGAGAGGTTTTCCTTCACTGCAAGCAGCTGATGAAGAAGACGTGATCCCCACCGCCAGCACAGAGCACCAACAACCATCATTCCCACGGTCCACCATTCTTCTGAAAGGAAATGAAGCAGCAACAGCACATCATAGGACCAGCACTCCTCTGAGAAGGAGCATCATCCTAGGAATGGGCAGATGCTGGATGATCAGAAAAAAACTGCATATATACCATGAGAAGGCACATGATTTATGCCATATGGAGCTAAAACTGACTAGAGTTAAAACATTATTCTGTTCGTGACCACATGTATTGGGTAACTTGTGTAGCTTGAAACTGAAAATGACAATCTATGCAATTTTTGAACACATTTCATTTGAAACAGCCCACATCTCTTAAAGGAGTGGTGCATTATGTCTGGAGTAGAGTTTAATGGGAATACAAAAAATGAATCTGACCTAGGTAATATTAAAGACTGACACCGTATGTGAGATCTTCAAGATTTTCAGCTGCTATATTGGAATCCTCAGTGGAGGAAGTAGAGAGATGGAGCAAGATCCTTTGTTCATAGGAAGCTAGGAGATCCTCCAGATCAACGTGCAGGAGTCAGTGTGAATAGGGAGCCACGGAGGCCAATATCAGGACTCAAGATGCATGGACTTCGATGCAGTAGCAAAGCAATTCAATAAAGTCATATTAGACATGATCAGTGAAATATCTTCAAATGCTATATCTTACTGACTGGACTACTGACCTCACACACTCTTCACTACACACACTTTAATGGTTTATAATAATTTTGATCAAGTTCTTAACTAATATTCATCTACTCAGTACTGTTACGAGCCACACATCCACATCTTACATCTTGACAACTGTTCAAAAATGAAATTTATGTTATCCGAATAAATTGCACCACATTCAAAGCCACACATAGCTTTGCCTTGTATGAGGAGGAAGTGCACAACCAGCAGGAGTTAATTGGAGGGGACAGATACAACTGCACTTCAGAAACATCTGTGAGGAGATCATGCTGGCTACTTCTGGGAAAGAGGTTACTGACACCATGGTGAGAGGCAAGGCCAAAACCATTGCAGATAACGGTATTTTCATACACGGTCTTCTTTCTTATGCCACATCACTCCCCATGGTTTTTCGCAACTGTATAACTTGTAAAATCACAGCAACTCCAGAAGAAATAAATTAGTAACTCTCCTACACATTTGATGATTGCACTAAATAGCACTGATGGGGTTCCATCTTGCTGCCTATCGTGTATGTAGCTGTATAACATTAAGTTGAAGTCTTGAAATCCAAATAGCACCAGCTGGTGTCATATCAGTTTCACATGCTGATCAATGTCATGATCTGTGTGCTTGACATAATTGTGGACGGAGATTGTTTTGTATGTGTTAATGCTGCCTCCAACATGGCACCTGATCTAATTCAACACATAGGTGCGTGCATGTGCTGCAGACTCTATTTTGGAGCTCCAAAAGCATTAATAACATCTAAATAATGGGAATAACTAGTCTAAATTTCTTGCCCATTATGTTCACTATTAATACATTTCGCACACAATGAAATCAATTGACTTTTTCAAAAATCACAATAAGTTTGATATAAGAGCCAGGAGTAAGCAATTAGGGGCAATTTGTTTTGTTTTTTACACAGAGTGTGGTTTTAGTGTGGAAAGAACTGCCAGACAAAGTGGTGGATGCAGGTATAATTACAATATTTAAAAGACGTTTAGATAAGTACATGAATAAGAAATGTTTGAAGTGATATGGACCAAGCACAGGCAGGTGGGACTAATTTAGTTTGGGATTATGGTTGGCATGGACTGGTTGGACTGAAGGGTCTGTTTCTTGCTGTATGACTCTATGACTCTATAATTCAACTTCTTGAGCTTGCACCACCATTTGCTACAATCATGGTTGATCTCATCTTGGTCTCAACTCCACTTTCCTGCCTGCTTTCCATAACACTTTGACCTCTTACAGATTAAAAATCTGTCTCGTCCTTAAACTTACTCGATGTCCCAGCATGTATCATACTATGTGTAGTGATTTCCACAGATTCACAACCTTTTGACAGAATTTCCCTTTGTTTTAAATCTGCTACTCCCTATCCTAAAACTAATTCCTCCCAGTCTAGATTGCCCTACATGAGGCAATATCCTCTCTAAGTCTACTTTGACAATCCTCATTAGCATCTTTAATAATTCAATTAGATCTCCTCTAATTCTTTTAAACTCCAGAGGGAATAGGCTTAAACTGCTTATTCTCTCCTCATAAAACAAGCTCCTCATCTCAGAATCAATCTAGTAAACCACCTCTGAAGTGCCTCCAATGTAACTGCATCCCTCCCCAAGTAGGGGAACCAAAGTTGTACGCATACTCCAGGTGTGATCTCACCAATGTCTTGTATAGTGGTAGCAATACTTCCCTACTTTTATACTTTAATCCTTTGGCAATATATGCCAAAATTCCATTTTCCTTCCTTATTATCTGCTATACCTGCATACTAGTTTTCTGCAGTTCATGCACAAGGATGCCCAGATTCCTCTGCACCGAAGTTTCGTCCAGTTAGATAATGAGTTGCCTTTCTATTCCTCTGACTACAATGGATAACCTCACACGAATCCATGTTAAACTGCCAAATTTTAGTCCCTTCACCTAATCAACCATATGCACTTGTACATTTCTTATTTCTTCATTTCAGCTTGCTTCCCCACCTATTTTAGTGACATCTACAAATTTGGCTGAAGTACATTCTATCCCTGCATCCAAGTCCGTAATATAGATTGTAAATAGTTGCTGCCTGAGGACCAGACTCTGTGGCACCGCAAATGTTCTGTGCAATGTTCAAAGATTCTTTGAATCCTCATATTTATGGAGCCCCTCATATTTGTTGTAGTTTGTTGATGTCTCAATGTTAAAGAGAATCAACTAAATATTTATTTAACATTCCATGATGTGAGCCCACCTACTTCTTCGTTACATGCAAGGGAATCTACTGATTTATTTGCTCTGTGTCCTTTTTAAATACATAGCTATTTTTCCATTTCTCCATTTGTTATGATGGGAAGGGGGCTCAGATTTATCTACTCTGGTCGCAAGTTCTTTCAAAAGAAATTCTGAGACCAATCACTTGAAGCTATTCAATTTTCAGATTTGCGCTAGCAAGAGTGGAAAATGAACAATGTCTACCAAGAAGGCGCAAAGAATTGACCAGTGGAGGAGGAAAATTAGTATTTTTATGTCTGCCTCCACTTAAATGATATTTTAGCATTAAAACAAAAGTGAAATTTTGGTAAATATTGGGAAAAAAAATCGGAAGAGTACATGTGATTTCTTTTTTTACTTAGCTTATTTTAATTAAAAGTTGTTGACAATATTGCCATGGATCAGGGGATAACAGAGGTGGTCAATGCATTTTATTTTTTAAGGGAGGCAATGAGAAAACAATTGCTAACAGAACAAATTTTCATTTTTTCTTGTGAGAATAACAAATTCCTTTATTTTCTCCATGGTGTCTTGAGCCCTTGTACCTCAATCACTGAGAGTGTGACAGGAAAGGGAACACAGACAGGCTTTTGGCCAGGATAATGCTAAATTACAGCTGAAGTAGGCAACCAAAATCCAGCACCTCCACAATTGATATTGACTTGAACAATTGAAAATGCATAACAGCCACTCAGGGTTAACGTTACTACAATTTTTCTCCATGTAAGGTTGTACCTAGCACTTCCTCAGAGTGAAGTATTTGAAATCAAAAACTGATTCAACGTAAGTAATGAAATACATCCCTAATGTGATACAGTTCAGTATTTTGATTTTCCAGGAAGCCATGGCATGAGCAATATGCATTACTGCCAAATTAAATACAATTAACTTAGCATTTTTTCCTTGAATTCATTGTGTGATAACTGAGTTTTGAATTGTTTTTGTATCATGTTAAGGGAGGAACTAGTCTTCTGTGCATGTGTCTCATCTCCTGGAGATAGAAATAATTCCAGCATGAACATATTAATCTTTCAAGATCTGTAAGCCATACGCTCAGCTTTTAAAAGCTATTGATTACAGAATCATAGAATGGTTATAACGCAGAAGGAGACTATTCAGCTCTTCATGTCCATGCCAGCTGTCTGCAAGAGCAACCCATCTAGTTCCATTACCTTGCTTTTTTCCTATTGACCTGCAAATTTTTTACTTTACACAATTACCCATTCCTCTTTTGAAGATGACCAATGAATCTGCCACCACCATGCCTTCAAGCAGAGAGTAAAGATCCTAACTGTATGCTGTGTAAAATCGTTTTTCCTCATGTCACAGCTGCTTCTTTTACCAATCACTTTAAATCTGTGCCCTCCTATTCTTGCGTTTTCCACCAAATGGACCAATTTCTCCCTATTGACTGTGTGCAAACTCCTCATGATTTTAGAAAGCCCCAATCAAACATCCACTTATTTTTCTCTTCCACAAAAAGAACATTCCCGGCTTCCCCAATCTACAAACGTAACTGAAATTTCTTACCCCGGAGCCATTCTTACGAAATGTTTCTGTATCCTCTCTAATACCCTCGCATTCTTTTCAAAAGTATCTGCCCATTATTTGAAATAATACATCAGTTTAGGCTGAACCAATTTTTTAAAAATTGGTTCAGGTTCGACATAATTTCCTAGTTTTTGAACTCTGTGTCCAAATTTATAAGGTCTAAGATCTCTATGGCTTATTAAACACTTGCTCAACAATTTCTGTTCCCTCAATGATTTGTTCATATGTCTGCAGGTGACAGAAATGTCTCTCATTTTGTTTCCCTTCCTTTATTTTACCAAAATTAATCACTTCATATTTTTTGCCCTAAGTTTCATGTGTTACTTGATTGCCCATTCCATGATCCTTGATGTTTGTTGATATCCTCCTCATAATCCAAATGCTTCCAAATTTTGTGTCATCCACACATTCTAGAATTGTGCCCAGGGTACGAATATCTAAATCATTAATGTAGATCAAGGAAAGCAGTGATCTTAGCACTGATCCCTAGAGAATCCCACTATATCTTCAATCTGAAAAATAACATTTATCACTACTATTTGTTTCTTGTTGCTCACCCAAATTCATGTACATGCCACAAAGCCCTTTTTGTTGCATAGGCTTTAATTTTGCTGACAAGCTGTCACATGGAAAATGCCATTTGGAAATCCACATGCAACATATCAACTCTCTCTATACCTCATCAAAAACACGAACACAAGTTTGTTAAGCAAGAATTGTCCTTAACAGATCTGTATTGTCTCTCTTTCATTCATCCACATTTCTTCAAGTGACAATGAATTTTGCTGTGAATAATAATTTCTAAAAGCCTTTCCACCATGGAGGTGAAACTGCCTGGCCTACAGTTGCTGGGCTTCTCCTTCCACTCTTTTTTGAACAATTCTGGAGAACACTGGCATCATCTATATTTCTTAGGGGCATTGGAAGTTTATGACCAGTTCGTCCACGATTTCCGTTCATATTTCTCTTGGTATTCTTGGGTCATTTGTGCTGGGAGACTTATCAACTTTAAGCACAGCCAGCCGAACAGATACCCTCTGTATAGATTTTAGTCAATCCAGTGTCTCAGTTGCCTTTTCTTTCACTATGACTTCAGCAGCATCTTTTTCTCTGGTGTACACAGATGCAAAATACTTACCTATTATCTCATCCTTGCCATTGCCTCCATGTATAAATTTTTCATTTCCTAATCAACCTGACTCCTCCTTTACTACGCTTTTATACATTATTTATGTCTAAAAGAGACTTTAAGATTAGTCATTATGTTAGCTGGCTGTCTCTTCTCATACTCTCTCTTTGCTTCTTTTTTTCCAACTTCTCCTCTGAACTTTCTACTTATGGCTTGGTTCTTCATTGTGTTATCCATTTTTCTTTTGACAAGTGCGTGAATTTCTGCTTTATGTTAATATTTACCAGTTCTATCATGCAGGCACCAATGGAGTTTTGTCTTACTTTATTCCTCCTCTATCTTTATTGATCCTATCTGTGTAGCTTGCCTTCCTATTGCCATGCTTGTCACACTTTTTCATCAGCTTTTTCTTAGATATCTACATATTTACTATTGGTTTTATGCACATAAACTGGTCATTCTGGTTACATGGTCTGCACATCTGGGCAGCGGGTTATCGTAATTCACAAATAATTCTTTCTCGAAAGTTTTTGCAACTGCCATTTGTAGCCCCTGTAAATAAAATTTATAATGCCTTTAAAAAGGGTGAAACAAAATGACAAATACATATGTCAGAATAACACATTGCCCATAAGGTTTCAACCTCTTCCAAAACCATGGGTTAGGATGTTGGGATATTTCTCAACAGAACTATGAGATGGTGAGCTTAATTTGAGTTTGCTATAAGAACACATACAATGTATTTATATTTTCCAAGATATATATTTTTATCTTTAGCTATGGTGTGTTTTGTTCTGTACTTTGTTAATGATGCAAAATGTATTGATAAAAAATATCCAAAAGCTCTTTCCAGGTAAAATTTATATCAAATAAATAGGCTCTATCCATTCCTTTCAACGGCTAATTTTGCGTGTTGAGACAAAAAAAAAGTCCTACTGATTACATTCTTTGTATCTTTATATCCCATAAATGTTCAATAAGAGACTATGAGAATGGTTTCTGATTGCCATCTACCCCAATTACAATGGAAAATTGAACGTTTAAAATTAGAATAACCTTTTTCAGGTTAGCCTCAAAATGGAGTGCCAGCATTCCTGCCTGACTCAAGTGGGAGCCAAGACCGTGCTGAGTGATTTGAGAAGGCGTCTAGCGCAGATGGGCTGGAAATACAGATTGGCCAAGCTAATGTTCAAGGCAGAGAGAGTTTGAGCTCAAACCAAGCATATTTCCATAAGGAAGAAAGTTGTTCTACCCAAAGCTAGGACACTCTGGAAATAAAGTTTAAAATAAAACAGGAAATGACTTATGACAACTATCAGGTACAGTTAGTACAGAAAACCAGGCAAAATACAGAGGACTAAATTTTAAGGAGCCTGGAAGAGCACGAAATGTGATGTGCAGGATAACTTTGTTAGGTAGGACAGAAAACCTCAATTTCCATACAGCCGGTGGAAATGCTGGACATTCAGCAGCATTTTTGTGGCGTACCAAAACCTGTGCCAGCCCGTGACAGCTCCTACTTGCAATATATTATCATGCTGTGAATACTCATTAGCATATTGTAAAAATTACACCAATTCTTCAAGACAAAGGCAAGAGCGTATGAGAATCACATGACACCTGATTCACATTTGAGGCAATACTTTTGTGTTGTGTGTTGCGCTGGGATGAAGACAATGTGAAACAGTGACTAAGTATCATTCTGTCGCGAGGTTAGTTTTAAACTGTCTGTACCCTCTTTCTCTTTCACAACTGGCTTGAAGGCAGAGTGTGGGACAAGTACATTAAGGCTGAATAACCAGGGCCCAGGGTTCTGGTGGAAGTAGAGCGCTCTTGTGCTCAGGTTATGGACAGAACTGCTGTGCTTATGTCATGATTATGGCCACAGACCTCAGGTTGGGAGCGAGGCCTGGGACCTGGGACAGGAGCAACTCTACAGGCTGTGATTCCTGTTCCTGGCCCTGCTTAAGATTGTAACATGGGTAAATGAACATGAGGATACACCGGACTAGAAGTGATAAATTGTGGCCTATTAAGTGAGATGACTAAATTTGGAATTCCAAGTCTGGAAAACGTAGCTTTCAAAGAAGCAGTCTTGTCAGTTGAGTTTGTCTACTTCAATCCATCAGGAATAGTTGCTCACAATGAGGAAAACCTTATTCTTGAACATAAACATAAAACATTAGCACCAAGGTGTTTCCAACATCTAGTCAGAAAAAAGAAGGGCAAAAGATGATCTTTCTGACCCTACCTATATCAAGCACAGATGGTGTAGTTAGAAAACACTTCCCTAAGGGAATGAAACATTCAAAGCCACTATAACCACTGATGCTGGGAAATATCTATTTGATAATACTGGGACAGGGTTGTTGGGAGCACACTCTGGCTAACTTTTACAGCATAACTGTAGCTTCGTCTTGGTGGCTGGCAAATAATAAATGGTTAAGGTTACAAATGCCTTGACTCCTTGAACAAATTCTTCCCCACTTCAGACATTGATTGGGATCCTTGGTAAAGCATCAGCAGTAGACCAGTATTTCTTGTATCCATGTTGTACTGCAAGAGTTTCAAATTGAATCATAGCAACCTGTGGCATCTTTGCACATTCTTTTGTATTTAAGAAGGTTATCAATGGCTTGTGGTCAGTTTAAATCTCAATCTGTAAACGCAAGTTGTACTCAGGCAAGACCAAAAATTCTCAAATGCCTCTCTCTTCATATCTGTAACTTTGTTCTGTATCTGGAAGAGATCTGGATACTACCCTGGCTGTCTGATTGCAATATGTTGAATTTGCCACAAAACTACCCCCAGGTCTGTGAATGATGCATCAGCTGCTGTGATAAAAATCATTGATGGTGCCAGGACCAGTGAATAAAGGTGATTAAGAAAGTGAATAGGATGATAAATTGGGGCATTAAATACAAAAATTATGAAGTCGTATTAAAACTTTAAAAATCATTGCTCAGTCTCGGCTGGAGTATTGAGTACATTTCTGGGTAAGGCATTTCAGAATGAATTCTGACCCTTGGAGAAGGTACACTGGAGATTCACTAGGATGAAACCAAGTCTGAAGGATTTTTGTTATATGGAGAGACCAGAGAAACTGGGATTCTTCTCCCTGGAAGAAAAATGGTGCAGGAGAAATCCAATACAATATTGAAAATTGAGAGCTATTTTAATAGAGCAATTAGACAGAAACATGTGGCCAGATAGACCAGGGTCTGAACAATTAGTCCCAAAACTAGTATGGGCAATCTTTGAGCAGCCAAGCCCAATGGAACTTTCAAGACAGGTCAAGAATGAAGCATCCACACAAGACATAGGCAAGCAAGGACAAGACCACACTTGCCCTGCAAAAACGAAACTGGTTTGTGTATCGGAGTACACAATCAGAAGACTCACCAGAGTCCCAAGTTCCTGCTATGACCATGCATGGAGTGGAAGAAGAACAGCGGGGGATGGATGTCAAGGGCAGCCCCTGTGGCTACTATATATGGCATTGGGGATCCCCTTGGATGCTGTGACCTTGAAATAGACCTGGAAAATCAATTGGCTGATGGCCAGAGAACATTCCAGACGGATGCGGCAAGGAAAGATAAGAAGAAAAACCCGGTGGCCATTCTCTCAGCAAAGACTTTAGGGGCAGCACGGTGGCTCAGTGGTTAGCACAGTTGCCTCACAGTCCCAGGGAGTTGGGTTCAATTCCACCCTCAGGTGACTGTCTGTGCGGAGTTCGCACATTTTCCCCGTGTCAGCGTGGGGGTGCTCTGGGTTCCTCCCACAGTCCAAAGATGTGCAGGCTAGGTGGATTGGCCATGCTAAATTGCCCATAGTGTTCAGGGATGCGTAGATTAGGGGGATGGGTTTGGGTGGGATGCTCTCAGGGTCAGTGTGGTCTTGTTGGGCCGAAGGGCCTGTTTTCACATTTATAGTTTCCTCTGAAACCTGTCCCAGCAGCACAGGTCTAACCACCGAGAGAGAGAGAGAGACAGAGACAGAGAGGGCGGCGGGGTGAGACCATGTGCGAGACCAACTTACGCTAACTTGATCACAGCTGACTACAAAGGCTGGCCAACTTCAAGTGCACAGTAAGTATCTGTACCTCGTCTGATAGCCATTAGTAGTTTTATTAAGGATTGTGACAAAGACTTATTGTCACAATTAGTAGAGTAATTAATGTAAGAATCAAGAGTTTTATAGGAAAAATGAAGGGTCATAGATAATATTTGGAAATACACTCCTTTCTGTGCCTCTAGTGTATTTTGTGATTAAAATTATATTAAATTGCAAGTCAACTCTGACCCTTTTGTCCATCTCATGAGTAAAACGAGTTTACATAGAAATTGGTCCAAATGTCCAAAGCATGGACAACAAATATTTACCCCAGTTTGCTACCCAATGATCATAGATTGAAAATAATTGATTAATGAACAAGAGGGAAAATCAAAATCCTTTTACACAGAGAGTTGTTAGAAAATGAAATACTCAACTTGAACAAGTGGTAAAGGCAGATTCCATAGAAATTTTCAAAAACTAATTCAATATGGGACAAATTTTTATGGTTGATGAGATAAAGCTAGGATATAGTACCAAAGTGAACAACTTTGTCTAAGACTCTACACAGGCATGATGGGCCAGATTGCTTCCTTCTGTACTGTTAAGACCTAATGAAAGAGGTTTGCATGGCTGATAGGTTGAATGCTTCTCCTGGCTTCATAAAATGGAAATATTCACCTGTTCTATACACAAATTACAAAAGGTTTATTTGTCATATTCAATACAGTGTGAAACTGGAGGAACACAGCAGGACAGGCAACATCTAAGGAGCAGGAGAGTTGTATTTCAGGTCGGAACCCTTCATCAGGACAGACCTGATGAAAGGTCCTGACCCGAAACGTCCACTTTCCTGTTCCTCTGATGCTGCCTGATCTGCTGTGTTCCTCCAGCTTTACACTGTATTGACTTTGACTCCAGCATCTGCAGTTTTTGCTATCTCCATTATGTCTCATTATTTGCTTCAAACAAGTGTGCAGGTTCGTACCCACTTTATCCTAATAAGCATCAGTTAAAAATTGTTACTAATGAATTTGAATCATTGTAGTTGAGTTTATTCTTGAAAAAAATTTCAATTTTGAAACAAGTAACCTTGATTATTGATTGTGACTCATCATCTCAGCTCACTGTTTTGCTGACCCAGTTGTGTTCTCTCCAAACACATGGGTGCATTCTGAAAATGTCACATTGTTGAATTGGTGCTTATATTATGCTTAATAGAATCAATTTCTAATTACACTAATTACCATAGCCAAAACAGAGCTGAAGTTATGTTTCAGTCAGAGAGGGGGACGAGTGGAAACTGATTTCACTTCTAAACAAGAATCCCATTCATTCTTTGAGATTCAGTAAGTTGAACATCACAAACACAAGAATGAAGAACTAAAATACAAATTGCACAGCTAAATTAAGTTAATACAAATGCTTCTTGTGTATGTTCAGATGTATTCTATAATCTTAGGAGATAGCAAATAAACTGAGTTGTGTTAAGGTTTTTGAGCATTTTTTGCCATGAAGCTTAATGAGTTTTCTCATGATATTTTACTAAACTCACTGCATAATTTATTTATCTGACCTTATACAGTCCATTTACTATTCCATTTTAGCATATACTATTTCCAAAATAATTTGCCATTCAGCATATATCCACCCAAAGATCAAGGCATCCCTTACAGCCACTAAAAATGGCAGTGCAGCTAGAAGAGTGCTGGCCTTCTGTTGCAGTCTCGCTCATTCACAGACAGAGTCAGAACATGGCAGAGAAGGGGATGATGGCACCAGGTTTCTCTGACTGGGACCTAGAGGTCCTGGTGGATGGAGGTATGATGAGGAAAGGTGTCTCTTTCTG
This sequence comes from Ginglymostoma cirratum, assembly GCA_024137785.1. Taxonomy (NCBI): domain Eukaryota; kingdom Metazoa; phylum Chordata; class Chondrichthyes; order Orectolobiformes; family Ginglymostomatidae; genus Ginglymostoma; species Ginglymostoma cirratum. The sequence goes on from JAHRHZ010000087.1 coordinate 17,439,683, forward strand.
CAGGACTGGCATGGGATGCCATATTACCAGACTCTGCCAGCCTCGTTAGAGATCACCACCTTGCTCAGTGCCATTTCCAGGGCATGGAAGACTGTCCAGCAGTGTAGAAACAAGTTCAATAACCTTCTTTGCTCTGCCAAGGTAAGTACTGCATTCTTCTCTCTGCTGCCACATACTCAATCCACCTCTGTTAGCACACACGTCTCTTACCAGGACTCATGTTCTGGCACTCTCACTATTGCATGCAACACCTTGTTTCACTCGCTCTCCCCCAAAAGTATCCCAAATGAACAAGGCTGCATGCACTCTATATTGCATCGTCAACCTTTTACTATACCTCATCACCTTTCCCCAACACGTACAAGCGATTATAGTGTTGTGCCACTGTAAGGTCACTCAGTTCCACACTCACTACTCTGCTTATTACAGGAAAAGACAACCCATAAAAGGGCAGAGAAAGCCTGGACAGGTGCCCAACATCAGGGTTCTCACACATTACAATGAGAGAAAGCCGGCTGGGCAATTCCTGTTGGGATCCTCGATCATCCACTTCTCATCAAATGAATAAATACCACTAAAATAAAGCAAAGAACTGAAAAAGCTGGAAATCTGACACAAAATCAGAAAGTGCTGCAGCAGGTCTGGTAGCATCGGTGGAGAGAAAAACAGAGTTAACATTCCCAGACCAGTGACTTTCATCAGAACTGATTCCACTGCAGAAACTTTCAATCATTGCCCAGCATGTCTAACCACCGGTGATGACACCTTCTTTCTCTTGTATCTTGCAGATTCCACTAACCTCCCCTGAACCTCTTTGGAGAAATGTCTGGTTTCAGTAGAAGCCCAGTCTTGTCCTCTGAGATTGAGAGTACGGGGGCCACGGGGGATCCATTGGCAAGGCTGCCATCAGGCCAGACACTGAGGTCTCACTGGGAACCAAGTATGGTGAGCACTTTACAGTGACATCTCCTTGGCTGACTGAGCAAGAAGTACCCCAGGCTGCTGACAATCACGGACTGCTGGAGACCAGCCACCTGCTCAGCTCCAGCTGAAGGACACCCTGTCATCTTGGAAATCAAGGACTTCATCAACATGGAGCAGCAGGGGCAGACAGGCATCTGGGACACAATGGTCCTCACTGCCCAAAAGCAGCATCAATGCAGCAAATCCGGTGACTGGCTGTTTCCATGGTCACAGGTTGGCAGCTGCTATACAGTATACTCTCACTATGTGTCTGCACACACCAACACTCCATTACCCCAGATATTGGTCCTCAAGGACCAAGGGCTGGGAGATGGGGTTGGGGGGCGGGTGCTGGGTTCCTTGATCCCCGTATAGATTCCCTGTGCTCACAACGAGACAAGACACTGCCAGGAGGCACACAACCAGAGGTGGAAACAGACACAGGGTCCCCTGCAGTTTTTGAGCAGGCCACTGCAAAAGTGGCCAGGCCTTCCACCTTCACCTGGTTTGACCTCCCCTCTGGCCCTTTGATGTTCAAGTCGAAGAAGGTCAACTTGTCTCTGGCAGAAGACCTGTGGCATGCCAGGTCCTTCCAGACACAAACGCCCTCAGGGTCACTCCAATACTGGAGGGCTAACAGCCTCCACAAACTGAGTCCCTCTAACCCAGATGTGGAACTGGGCTGTACACTAATATGTATTGGGAAGGAGAAAAAGAAGAAAATCTATTCAGGGCACTTTGGTGTGGATGAAAAAGGCTTTTAAGTAACTACCACTTTCTGCCTAAATGTTTATGGTGTTAACTGTCATGCTTTTAGGAATCTCTTTGTGTAGGTGCTAAATGCATCTATTTTAGGACCATCCGGCAGCACTTCATAGCCACAGACAAGGCTCCATGGATGAAGGACTCCACTGGCAGCCTTTTTGCTGGAAGCAGGGGAAGCACTGTGTATACGTGGCATTGGGCCATGATGACACTTTCGATTACATTCATTCAACATCCCAATGCTGCAAAAGAGTTATCTATTAATGGCTGTGCCAGAAGGTTCAACATAGAGCAAAGGTCAACTCTGTAGGATGTCCCAGGAGTAGACAGCAGCGGCATGTCTGTGTGCTGTATAATGCATTGACCTGCGACCTCTGTTCTTTCTCGATATAAAATCCCTGAGACCATTGTTTACAGCAGCCATCCTTCCTCAGAGGTCAAGTTATTTAGCCTGCCTGCCCCAAGTGTGATAGCAGCCATTTTCTTCCCCATTGCAGCACGTCCAGCAACGAGTATAAATCATGAAGTAGGCTGATCCAAAAAATGCATTACTGTACCAGAATTGGCACTGGGTATAATTCCTGTGTAAGAAGTCTACAGAGGCAGTCCTCATTATAAATGACTCTAAATGGTTATGAATATAATAATTTATAATGTAAAAGCTGACAGTAGAACATGAAGGTGCATACATTTACTCCAGGCATAGAATGGGTGTACAGTACAGATGTTGATGCAGTGATTTACTATCACTTAATTTTCAGTGGTACAGCAGTGTTTTTTTCCTATTCATTTGTGGGATGTGAGCGTCACTGGCTAGCCAGCATTTCTTGCCCATCCCTGGTCGCCCTTCAGAAAGCGGTGATGAGCTGCCTTCTTGACTCGCCGCAGTCCACCTGCTATGGTTGACCCACAATGCCATTAGGGAGAAAATTCCAGGATTTAGACCCAGCGACGGTGAAGGAACAGCAATATATTTCCAAGTCAGGATGGTGAGTGGCTTGGAGGGGAACTTGGAGGTGGTGGTGTTCCCAAATGTCTGCTGCCCTTGTCCTTCTCGACAGAAGTGATCATGGGTTCGGAAGGTGCCGTCTGAGGATCTTTGGTGAATTTCTGCAGTGCACCTTGTCGATCGTACACACTGCTGCTACTGAGCATCAGTGGTGGAGGGAGTGAATGCTTGTGGGTGCAGTGCCAATCAAGCCAATTCATCTGATGGTTCAGTGGATGCAAAACACTCACAGACAGGCAAGTCTGGACTATGTTTGGAGGCACAAGGAAATGAAGGTTTTATTAAGATCAGGAAACCTGAGTTATAACTTTCACAAAACGTTTGCCCAATTTTTCTGTGGGATTTCTTCAGACAACCAACCTTTAAGATTGCATGAGAAGACTTTATAGCTGGCTGGGGTGACTGGAAGGGGAACTATTGGATCATAGAGGCACAGAACATTGTCAAAGAAACCGATGGTGCACAGTGTAGTAGATGGCTGTTGAGGGGTTGAGAACATTGATGATGATGATTAGGTTGGGCTGATGGGGCAGGATCCAATGGATAGCCCAAGCACGTTGGAAGAAGGGATGTATGAAGGTGGAGACTGCAGGCAGAGCACAGGAGTGAGCTTACTGGGTAGTCTTTGCCCCAGAGTTATCACGCATGTTTCTCCAGGTCCCCAAATGTGCTGTAAATCTACTTTAATCATGGATTCAGGTCTTTTCACCTCTTTTCAGTACCAGACATCTCCCAACACTACTTAACAACTTGCCATTAGGAGACGTACAACTGTCTTTCTCTCTCTTTGGGCTCTACCCTATCGCTTACTGCCTACCCCACCCACCTCCCTATTTTCTGCATATAAGCTGACATTTTCCCAGCCGCTATCAGTTCTGAGGAAGGGTCACTGACCCGAAACGTTAACTCTATTTTTTTCCTTCACAGATGCTACCAGACCTGCTGAGCTATTCCAGCAACTTTGTTTTTGTTCCTGATTTACAGCATCCACAGTTCTTTCGGTTTTTACAAGTATAGAGTCACCTGTTACTTTTATGGTTTTCCTTACTCTGCTTCTTTCTGGTTAACAATTACTTATCTCAGATTTGTTAGGATGAACTTTTCAGGTATACATTTAATCAATTTTATTTTTAATCAAAACAATCAGTTGTCCTCGTCACTGAGAGACTTTTTAAATCAAACTTTTATTTACGTTCACTGATGTAGCACTAAGTTTTGGGTTACAATTTTTAAGGTGTTAATAAAATTGCTACAATGGGTTATCTAAATTTTATGACTATCAAAGGCTAATTGGGTGACTGGTTTGCAAGGATCTCCAGGTGCTGAATAGCCCCAGATTTTAGTTATAAAGTCTTCCAGCACAGAAAGAGACCCTGTTAAGCACCATGGGTCTGGGTGCTTAAAGAAAATTTAAACCAGTTACTTCACTGTCAGCAAACACCCATCATCAACAGGGAATTGACTTGAAATCCAATTTGACATTGCCCTTAACATATTAATTCCCGTTTATGATTTAATCAGTGAAAGTTTCACAGAAACATCCAAGTCTACATAAAGTATTTGTCTGTTTAGTGAAGGTGAAATCCAAACATTACTGCAAGTTAACTTTCACAGTACTCGTAGGAACCAGAAGGTCAAACAGAAATTGCAGATTTAGTTCTGCCATTCAGATACCCTTCGCACAAAGATTGATCGACAATATTTGGAATTCTATGTAAAGTTACGGAATCAAAATGTTTATGCTTTAGTAGAGTAGTTGAGTGCCTTAATGGTGATGCTACATGTTATTCTAGAGGAACCAGCTAAAATAAAATAAGTAGCTTTTCTCATCTATATTTATCTTCTGGCCGTGTGAGAAGGCTGAGTAATTTTGTTTGGTAACAATAGCTCCCATGTTTTTGTGGAAACAGGTTATGATTCACATATATATTAAGTTTTTAATTTTCAAACATAATATTGTAGAAGGTGGAACTGAAAGGAGATCATGTACATCGGGTTGGGGAAGCAGGGAAATTAGAGAAGTTTGTGGTCTCTAGCATGTACCCACAAATGTGATGCAAGAAGGGACACAGTGCAGGCCACTTTCTCACTTAGTGGATGATAGCAATTAAGCAAGAAGAAAAATAAAAATATAAAAAAGTGTAAAAGAAAACTGCCTTGGTTTAAAAAGGGACCGAAAGTGCTGAATTCCAGAAGTGAAATTAGAGTGACAGTCCTTGACATTAAGGCCACATTTGACCATGTGTGACGTCAAGGAGTCCTGAGCAAAACTGATGTCAATAGGAATCAGGATTGGAGTCATGCCTTGTACGTAGGAAGATGGCTGTAATTAATGTAGGTCATCAGGGTAGTGTCCTAGACCCAACCATCTTCTGCTACTTCATTATTGTCCTTGCCTCCATCATAAAGTTGGAAATGAGGATGTTCGCCAATGATTTCACAAAGTAAACAAAGCGCAAGTCAGGAGTGTGATGGAATATTTACTATTGCCTGGGTGGCTGTAGTTCCAACAAGCCCTCAAGAAGCTTGACACTATCCAGGACTAAGCAGCCTACTTGATAGGCACCACATCCACAATCATCTACCCCCCATATCACCGACATTCAGTAGCAGCAATGTGTATTAGTTAAAAGATACACTGCAGAAATTCACCAACAATCCTGAGACAGCACCCTCCAAACCAATGACCACTTCCATCTAGAAGGACAAGGGCAGTAGATACGTAGGAACACCACCCTCTGCAACTTCCCTTCCAAGCCACTCACTATCCTGACTTGGAAATATATCACCACTCCTTCACTATCGCTGGGTCCAAATCCTGGAATTCCCTCCCTATCAATATTATGGGTTTACCTAAAGCACATGGACTGCTGTGGTTCAAGAAAGCAGCTCACCATCACTTTCTCAAAAGCAATAAAGACTAGCAATAAACACACACGTCCCACGAGAGAGAAAAGAAGTTTCCAAACAGTACTCAGTATGGACGTGCCCCTCAATAGCCCGAGGGTGTGTGAAAATCACCTTTACATGCCTGTCTGCTGGCTCTAACAAGTTTAAATATTTCACTTGCACTACTAGCACGCACATGCTTAAAACATTTATATTGTGTTAGACTGTTCACTAATTGCACAAGTCATTTAGTTTAGATGGACCAGTGCCTCCACTAAAAATGCAGTAGCACGTCCAACAAATATGTTTAGTAGCTGTCACAAACAGTGACTTCCGTGTCATATCACCATCATGAACATGCACTGATCTTCAATATGATCTACTGCATGTTGTAAACTTTGCTTAGTTAATAACTTTGGGGTTAATGGCACTAAGTTAACAGGAGAAACATGGGTTAGGTATTTAATGTGAAGTCAATGACTGCCTGAACAATGATCTCTAATCCTCTGTGCAAAAGAAGTTGCGAGATAACACAACCAATTATCCATCACTTGCCATCTGCTCATTTCATGTAAATATTACTGTAACCAAGTGTGTAAGAAAGAAGCCTCTCTGCATGACAACTTACATTTCAGATGTAACCATTTTCCTTTCAAAAGCAATTAGAACTATTGTATATTTCCATTAGAGATGGCAAAAGTTCCTTAAACGTGTTAAGAATTGATATAGCACCTTTCACTTCCCTTCAAAAATCAGAGGTGCTTTTTTCATTGAACTACTGTTTGTTATGAAAATACAAAAGCGAAAAAACACACTGAAGTCTTGCAAACAGCAGTGAGATCAGTGACCAGATGATAAGTATTTTGCCATGTTGGTCAAGCAAAAAATAATGCCCAGGGAACCATAAAAATACATCTGCCTGAATTCAAATAATGCCATGGGATCATTTATGTCCACCTAAGTAGGAATACAGGACATTGGTTTATTGTCTCATCCAAATTAGAATACCTGTTCCAGTGCAGCACACACTTAGTTCTGCGTGGCTGTGACAGATAATATCATGCATACATGTGTCACTGCACTTCTGACCAACAACTTTCCATCTCACAGAGGGGAGACAGCTACCACTAAGTTCAGAGTAATTTTCAGCCAACCTTTCATGAAGAAAGGGAGCATACAGGTGATATTACAGCATGCATAGTGTAAGGGACAAGTACTTTCACTTTGTGAACTATAAGGTCGACATTGCTATACGTTTAACAGACCAATACCTATATTAGTCAGGAAAAAGATTTTCAGAGATTTACAAAGATTTTCTTTTTTGTTAATTTGTTGTCTAGCATAAACACCAGTTTTCACCTTTTCCTTCCCAGCAACACATCCTTCCACTGAGGAAGAACCCAAGTCCTTTTAAAAAGGAAAATCAAGCTGTTCAGACATGCTAGGACACACCTCTGGAGCAGGGGTAGGACTTAACCCAGGCCTTCTATCTCAGAGGTAGGGACATTACCACTGTACCCCAAGCACTCGCTTAATTATTATTTTCTAATCAACCTGTTAAGGGATGTGATGACACAACTCTAGAACAGATGTTTTCTTTTTGTTTTTTCCAATGCCCCTCTGACCTTTTTTAAAACAACCACCAAATCATATGCATAACTTTTCTTTTACTCTTTTATCCACCACCAAATCACACGTAGTTAAAATAAAATGAAAACTTCACAAGTACTGCCCATCGGTGGCAGTACAACAGCAACACAAGTGAGGAAAAGCAGGGGGAAAGGGATGGAATGAAATTCAAATGGAGTTGGATTAGGATGCAGCAAGTGTTTTTCTTATTTCTAAAGGATACTTGTGAACCAGATGGATTTTTAGAATAATCAACATGGTTACAGTATCACCATTAGGTCAGCTCTTTGTTCTAGGTTTTATTGAAGTTAAATTTCATGTTTTGCCACAGCAGGACATGAACCCAAGTCCCTAGAGCATTAGCTTGGGGTTCTGGGTTACTAGACCAGTGACATTACCGCAATGCCACCGCCTCCCATAAAATTTCCCAGAGGCTGAATTTTGCATGTATTATTCTGAAGCAGACACGTTGCATTCCAGTGGATACTGTGTTACAATGGATGCTTACTAATCAACGTGTTCAGAGTTGTTATTACAAACCTTTCAGAGCAGATGGGATTTGAACAGGCCTTCTGGCTCAGAAGTAGGGACACTACCACTGCAACACAAGAACCACCACTTTTAATATTTTCTATTCCCATCTCCCTGCTATAGGAAAGATGTTGTGAAACTTGAAAGGGTTCAGAAACGATTTACAAGGATGTTGCCAGTGTTAGATGGTTTGAGTTATAGGGAGAGGCTGAATAGATTGGGGCTATTATCTCTGGAGCATCGGAGGCTGAGGGGTGACCTTATAGAGGCTTACAAGATCATGAGGGGCATGGACAGGGCAAATAGACAAGGTCTTTTCCCCAAGGTGCAGGAGTCCAAAACTAGAAGGCACAGGTTTAAGGTCAGAGGGGAAAGATTCAAAAGGGACCTGAGGGGCAACATTTTCATACAGAGGGTGGTGCCTGTATGGAATGGGCTGCCAGAGAAAGTGGAGGAGGCTGGTACAAATATGGCATTTAAAAGGCCTCTGGATGGGACATAGATTTATTTAGGATATCTGGTCCGCATGGACGAGTTGGACCAAAGGGTCTGTTTCTGTACTGTATATCTCTAAGACTCTAATCAAACTGTGCAGAGATGTTATGACACATCTCTGAAGCATATGTTTTATTTGTTCTTTTCTATGCACCTCTGAATGTTTGAATTGAACTGTAGTTCCGATGTGCAGGGCAAGAACAGCATAGTCTTTTGACTAATCAGTGATGAATCCTTACTGAAACACCCAGAACAAGGAGAAGTTTGTTCGCATAGCACCACCTTCTGTGGTAGCAAGCAGACTTGCCTTTATTTTCTCAGACTACTAGCTGTGCAATCACACTATACATGGCACTAAGGTCATTCAAAAATGCTGTGTGGGTTACACAAGTAGCAACACATAGATTTGCGTATACCTGAGGAATCAAGTTAAACCTGCAGAGAGCTATTGCAGACAGCACCAGGCAAACAAGTTTTTCTCCCATGCAGTATAAATCAGCAGGTATAAAACAGGAAGGAAATATAAATAGGATTTGTATAGATATGGAATGTGGAATAAAACTTGGGGATAAAAAACAAATGGGGTTAATGGAGAGAGGTAAAAGAGAAATACAGAAAATGCTAATAAAATTATTCAAAGTTTGTTTACAAATCTCCAACATAATTAATTTCTGATGGATCAAGACTCCACACTTGCATGATATAATTTTCAGGGTTAGAGAGAATGTTTATTAGTTAATTGTTAACTATCAACAAAAATATTTAATCAATGCACCCTAACATTTTCTGATATCTATGATAGGGACCTAATGGGCAAATATTCTGAAGTTACACCGTAACAGTGATTTCAGTGGAAGTTCTATCAGTGACGACTCATATTCTAAACAGCACAATATGCATTTTCATGTCAAACAGCAACTATGTGGTGTCAAAACCTGCTGTTGTTTTTCTCCATTATAATGGTGAGTATGATTATCTGCAGAAAAAACATACCTGTGTTTTGCAAATTTAAAATATAACCTCATCTAGGAGTTGCATGAGCTGTAATGCAAACTATAAGTAAAATTCACTTACTGGATAGATTTATGTTGTAATCTTGTCCAATTATTGCAAAATTCTGATTGTAATGCAGCTGAATTGTTGTCAAGAGCAAATCTGCAAATCTGATTGATGGAGAAAGACAAAAATATTTTAAGCAACGTGCAAGAAAACTATTTGAATCAGTCCCAGCTATTATTATAACATTATGTTTACTCATATTATTCAGTCATTTATGTCATATTGTTTTTGGCTTTGTGATTTAATCCAGTTGTGGAGAAGATGGGATGAGCATGGGTCACTATCTGGCTTGCCACATTAAGAGAGACTTCTCTGAGAACTTGACCTCAGTGGTTCTTTTGGCACATGAAGTCAGTTTATGAGAAACACAATCCATATTGGAATTGGACACTGTCCTGACTTGAAACCTTACCCTTCGTCTCTGATCTCATAATCATTCCCTTTCTCTAAGTAACATTTCCAAGAAGCGTATAATTTAGCATTTGAGGAAAAACAGAAAGTGTTTGTCTTTCTTTGTAATAAAGATTCTCAGTTTGCATTCTGAAAATATAAAGTATACAGAAGAACAAACTGAAAAATTTGCATGGCGCGTATTTAAGAAAACATTGCTGATTTTAATTGCTGAGCTGTAGAATGACATTTGACTGGGTCTTAGAAGCAAAATAAAATGTTTTATTTTGGTCAGTGAGCCTCATTGCAAATAATGAATATTCAGATAGGGTAGTGTATGTTTTAAAGGAAAGATTTGAGGAAGAAAACTGAATGGGTGGTAGGATTACAAAAGAGTAATCACAAAAACAAAAACTCACTAAACCAATAACCCAATGGTGCAGTTTAGGTTATATAATAAACAGTAATAGCAAAACAAATTGTCCACTCAGTACAAAGTGTGTATGAACGTCAGCAATTCTGTTGCGTATCTGGTACTTCAATCTTTGATTTGGAGGGTTTTGCCACATTGTACGCTGGTGCTGAATTATGGAATAATGTATTAATTAGGAAGCCAATCAATGGGTCAGAATTGTGTTAAAAACTATGGAAACAAAGCGCTCGTGATTTTCAACTATCACCTGGACTATGAGTTTAAACAAGCATTTTAAAAGAATTTCTTGTTACCTTCTTATTTGAGAAAAGTAGAGTTTTGGTATTAAAGGAGACTTACATTCCTAACCTCCTCATTTTGACATTGGTTCACACAAAACATGAGGTGATCTTAAATTAAAAGACAATTTGCATTTATACAGCAGCTTAACATGGTAAAATATCATAAGATGCTTCACAGGAGCTTTATCAACACTTCACAGGCCAGAATACACAGGCCCAGGTCCCTGGCCCGACTGAACACCAGTTCCACATATCCGACTCTCCATCCACCCATCCACCCTACTCCCCTCTTACACTTGCTGCCCCAACCCTTTACCCACCTGTCATCCTATCTCAACAATTAATATTGTACACTTAACCTTTTCTCAGCAGTTGTAAATGACACATAACTTAAATGCCAGGATGATTCTACAATGATTTCCTGGTTCTGAGCATTCCTAAATTGGTGTCTGCTGATTCATAACAGGAGGGTCCGGTCGAAATTTGAGAGCAGAACTGATCCAAATGTATTTTTTTGTCCAATCCAGGCAGAAATAAAGAGGGAGGGAGGTTTAAGAAGGGAATTTCAGGGCCAGGGATCCAGCAGCCGAAGCATATAGAGATGCAATCAAAGTTGGAGGGTGCATTAGATGTCAAAAATTAGAGTATAGATGTCTAAGAGGATTGTAAATGTGAGGAAAGTTAGAGATCAAGAACAGTGAAGCCATGAAGTGATTTGAAAACAAGGATTTTTTTTCGTTTATTCATTCAGAGGATGAGGACGTCGCTGGCTAGGCAGCAATTATTCCCCATTCCTAATTGACCAGAGGGCAGTTGAAAGTCAACCACATTGCTGCAGGTCTGGGGTCACACGTAGGCCAGACCAGGTAAGAATGACAGTTTCCTTCCCTAAAGGACATTAGTGAACCAGATAGGTTTTTCCAACAATCGGTTCACGGTCATCATTAGATCCTTAATTCCAGATGTTCCAGATTCCAGATTTCAGAAATGATGAAGGGTCTAGGCCTGAAACGTCAAGCTTTTCTGCTCCTATGATGCTGCTTGGCCTGCTGTGTTCATCCAGGTGTACACCTTGTTATCTCTGAATCTCCAGCATTTGCAGTTCTTATTGTACCTGTACTTTCAGTTTGCTTTTAGGGCATTATATGAATGAAAATACATAAAATGCTTTGTCAAAGCTTGGACTTGTATCAAACATCCATGCTGTCATGAATATAGCTGCGCTAGCAATTTACCCTGTCTATGACCCCATCAAAAATATAACATTGTTTGATTTGAACATTTTAAGATTTATACAGAAGAGTTGCAATTCTTAAAATCAATTATGCCAAAAAAACTGAAGAATGGAAATGTAACACTTTTTTTCTTTTTCTCAAATTTAACATGCATAATGTGTAAAAAAAAACAAAATTAAAGCTTTTGACATCAACATTTCCAATACTAGTTTTAAGATTGCTGAAAATATAAAAAAAGTTTTATGGACAAGCTGCAATTTTTGTGACTGAGATTTAAATGCTCCAGGCAACAAATACTATCGACTTGGATATACCTTTTTGTTTCTGGACCGTTTGAAATAAATACACCAACAATAATATAGCCAGTTCCAGAAATTAGATGCACAAGTAAGAAAACATATGTTCCACTGCATTTGGGGGTCAGAGGTGCAGTAACTCCTAATAATGTAAATTTATTGCTCACTGAACAAAAGGTCGCAGTGAAATATTTTCTTTGATTAAACAGTTCAATATGTAATACGTGAATATATAAGTCACAAATGCTCTCAATCTATGTGTTTCCTTCAATATTTACAGACATGCTTGTTAAAATTTAGAAAAATATGAAACTTTATTACTTTTTTTTCCAAGCAAATTAGATGTCTTTTCACCCATTGATTTCATTGTCTCATTTCCCCATCAGTTTTCTTGCTGCAGTCTGCTTGGCCTATGCACATCTTCAAAGAGGCAATTAAGTGGTGTGTTCTTGGGCCTTTACCTGAGATCAACAAGTAGAACAATTGTCCCACTATTCCTCGAAATCGTTTTTGGTGCTTAGGTATTCTACAGTATTTCTATGCCACTGTATTTCTGTGATTGCCATTAACATTTACATGGCTACATATGAATCCAGACCCAAATGATGTGATTGACTCTTAACAGCCCTCTGGGCAATAATGGATGGGCAATAAATGCTGGCCCAGACATCGATGCCCACAACCTATTAAGGAATTAAAAAAAGTGCCATTAACGTTTTCATTTTGATATTGGCCATTTTTCTAAGACTACTTAGTTATCATCAGCCACTTTCTTTATGATCTGGAAAAATAGATCAAAAACGTGATACTGCACAATGTCAAATTTTTAGGTCTTTGTCATTTGATTAACTCATAGAAGAGTTTTGAAGCTGCTATTTGTCTAAATTAAGGGGGTTAGGGAAAAGTTCAAAGTTAAGAAAAGGCAGGAAAAAGTAGAAAGCATAATTTGTGTGAAAATTATAAAAGTACGATCATAATACAGGGAATAAGAATAAAGAAAATTAGGACAGTGAGTGATCACAGACAGAGCACTTTTAAGTTATTTTTATGCATTTATGTTGGCAGTTTAGGACCAATCTTGCATTAGAAAAACTCTGATACCGATGAACAGCATCTATCTGTCTCAGGAGACAATGGACTATGCGCAGGATTTATGTCACTTCTGTCTGAACATCATCCCTTCTGTAGGTGACACGGATGAATAGAGCTGGCCTGAGGTTAAAAGATGGTCATTTCTTCTGGCGGACTCTGTTTTCTTCCATCTGGTCATCACTTTTTCCATGTCTTTATGATTGTTTGGCTCTAGGCACCCCAGTCAACAGCAAGGGCTTCCCATTCATAAACTCTGACAGCAGTCATGTTGATGTCTTGTTTATTGATATCTTCTAATCTCTTTCTGTCGCACAGTTGCCAAAACAGAGACTGTTTCCCACAAATCCTGACACAAAAATAACACTGAAGGAGCCAAAAGGATTTTAATGATTGAATTGAACATGTCATCTTCAATGGTGGTGTTTCTCTATGATTTCATCCTGAAATGAGTTTTTAAAATGTCGAAGTTATTTTAAAAGTATATAACTAGTAGGAAGTCAATCTATTTATTTCAGTTCTTGGCTTTTCAAATCCCAAGCCATTGCTTGGAAGCGTTACGAACGTCATGAATGCTCCAGAATGTCATGTGGCTAAGAAACAGGACAAGTTTGAGAGTGTTTCACCCCACGCTTCCATTTGGGTACAACGGGGCAAGTTTGACTTCAGGGTACAGTGGGTGGCAAGTACAAAGTGTTTAGATAATCTATCAATAATTTGGAGGCCAACTTACACACAAGATATATGAAAAGTAAATGCTGTTTTGGTCAAAGGTTGGGGGTCATCTTTTACACGTGATCAAACATTATTCAAGAGCGTAGAGTAATGTTAGCTGGATGTATCATTTTCTATTCAAATTAAATAACAAGGTGTCAGTGTGGTCATGGTATTACCATAGTGATTTCCCAGTTTGAAATGTAACTTCTGTTATCTCATATACACAGGAAGTCAGTCCTGGCAGGTTATGAGAGCTGTGCAGGTAACAAAGAAGGTTATCTGTCAATCATTTCCAAAAATACATGATCTAATGCATACTTGTCATTTCCATTTAAAGATAGCACATAATTGTGTAAATTGTTTACCCACCATCCTTTCCTAAAAAGTACTGGGTAGTGATCGATAGATGGTATTGCTTTCTTATTATCCTAAGTAGCCATTCTTCCCGTACGAGGAAAACAGATGGTATTAATTAGTTAATTGAAGCGTGATAGCTCAACATATATTTCAATTTCTACACATGTACTTACCAGGTATTAGACCACAGTTGCAAACAAGAGAACATTGGCTGATTTTCACAAATTCCAGCACTATTAACTCACTTCAGGGTCAGCTATATCAGGTTCCATTGAAAACTTGACCTGGAACTTTGAGGGACAAATTAGTGCTAGAGAATACATTTGCCTAAAAAAATTGAGAAAACATCACAAATTCTTTACACTGATATACAAACACTGCCCTTTGATATTGCTAGACTGAAGGAAGACTAATGCTTCCTTCAATTTGTCAAATGTTCATCCAATTTCTATGCAGCAGCATACATTATTGCATTAGCTACAATAGGACATCATCCAACGATAAAAGGTCACATATGATAAATAATTCTAGAAACCCTAAACAACCAGATATCAAATTTTACTGTATGTTTTATTACATTCTGCTGTGTTCTCAGGATTCATCTGATTTTTTTTGGATGAGAAGGGTAAACTAAAAAGTTGTAGCAGAAGATAACTTTTAAGACAAAGATGTGATTGGCAACATCTTTAATTTATATTATCATATACTTAACATTAATGTAGTTAAAATAATTCATCAATACTCTCAATAATTGTCAACTCTCCATTAAATTTAAAGCCACAACATGCAAGAAAGACCATTCTAGATTCTAGACAATTCTAGACCGCAGTGTTTAATACAAGATACTACATAGAAATCCTCATATAAAGGGGAAAATCTCGCCTGCCAGAAATGCCTTTATGTCTGTACCATGAATGATAGCTCATGTTAACATTCAAGGTGAACACTGCGTCTAATTCTGGGAATGATGGTTCAAGAAAGATGGAGGCACTTTAAAACATATAGGAAAGATTTATGACAATGGTTCTGATGATGAAAGGATTCAGTTATTTGGATCAATCGATAAACCTGTGGCTGTTCTCCTTAGAGAAGGTTAAGGAGCTATTTGAAAGAGGCATTGAAAATTATTTGGAGTCTTGATAGAATAGAGATGAAACTGTTCCTGTTGATTGAATTGGGAATCAGAGGACAAGGGGTTTAAGGTGATTGACAAAATAGAACAACATGGGGAAATACTTGTTATGCAGCCAATGGTTTGGGTCTGGAATGCATTGCCTGAACATGTGGTGAAGGCAATTACAGTATTGGCTTTTAAAAGTGAATTGGTTAAGCATCTGAAGACAAAATAAGATCGTGTTGCAGGGGAAAGGCTGGGGAGTGGGACTAGGTAAGTAGTTCTTATAAAGAGCCAATACAGATAGAACAAAGTAAATGGGCTCCTTCTGTGCTGCAACCATTCTATGATTTTAAAAAACTGCAAAACAATGTTGCAGTTGGACATAGCAGACAGATCTAACCCTTTATGAAGAAGAAGCCATGGTCTTGAGGTACTCTGAGGAAGGGTCATGGACCTGAAACGTTAACTCTGATTTTTCTTCACAGATGCTGCCAGACCTGTTGAACTTTAACAGCAACTTCTGTTTTTGGTCTTGAGGTACTCGGTGACTTATTTATCAGTGAGACTATTTAAAGCCATTCAGTGCGTGTTTCCGAATAAATGATCCTTTCCTGAGGAAAACCTCTCTTTCCAAGTTGTACCATACAGCCAACAACTCTCTCAGATCATGCCCAGCTATGTGAAATTTGCCATCATAACTAGCCAAAGCTATCGTCTTAGTCCTCAAATGACTGGCATCCATGTATTTATCCATGGGAGTGGCCTATCAGACAATGAAGCTCCTGATGTCAGTGCAAGGCTCCTGTGGATGAACCCCTGAGATTGTTCTGAAAGGCCATAAATTACCACTTTTCCAATAAATGCTGAGTGGATAAAGAGGACCATGTGGAAATAAATTTTCACAGCTACCACTTGCAGGAAAATACATGATGGCCACTTCAAGTTGCAAAACCAAACATACTATGGCATGCAGAAAATTCAAAGATCACATCCCTCAATGCCACTGAAATGGCAAGAGGATGTAGCTAAATTGATGATACATAGAGTTCTTCCTGGACATTTTCTGGAAATCTTAAAGAGCATCAAATCCAAATCAAGTACATAAGTACAGTAGACAATGTTATAATGTAAAGCTATCTTCACTGTCTACTTATAACAAAAATTTTGGAACAAGCTTCTCTTGGGCCGTCAGATCCATTGATATAAGTGGTTAGAATTTTTCAAAAGATAGTTCTCCTGTGAGCTGTCAATGCAGCCAAATGCCAACATTAGATTTGGCATCTAATTCAAAATATCGGCTCATCTCTCAAAGCAGCCAACCCAATCAATGGACCAGCAGCTCAGCAGCTGTGGAAGCACACCGATAGTAGTGGCCAGTGTAGAGTCTGCAGGATAAACAAGAGGGTGCTTCTATGTGAAGGTATCCTCTAAGATCCAGGAGTAGTGGGAATAAAGTGGCAACATTAGTCTGTGGGGGAACAACCATTTTACCAGAAAGTGTCCATAAACAAAGGACACCCACTACCCAGTAATCCAGTAGAAGGCCACCATGGTTTATCAGAAAACCTGACCGAACTAAAGATAATATTCAAAAACTGAATGCCATTGGGCTCTCAGTCTTATTTCCACATTTAAAGTTCCAACCAACTCCGTTACATTGGAAGTTGCATGTGAAATCCATCTCAGTTAATTCCAGAAGTAAATGAGTTGAAAGCAGTTTTGGGTAAGGAGGTAGATTTTTCACACTTTAACCCCCTGCAACCAAATCAAATCTGCTTTTATTTTAGGTTAACTCAAGGTTTACTTCATTAATAAAACATAGCCTGTACAAAAAAGGACAGGCTGATCCAGACATGAAATTGAAGATTACCTCTACTACCTCAACCTCAGGCTCACAAGAATGGTGATCCAATCCAATAACACCCCAGAAAGATAGAATACCTACGTTGTGTCAGTTTCCAAGTAAATTTTTCCCACAGTGGCATTGCAAATCTTAATGCATGTAAACATATAAACGTGTATACTTATTTATGTACATAAATATGTATATTTATTTTCCCTCCTATAAATGCTGTGATAACGAAATGCATTTGAGCTATGCAACCATTGTAAATCCTTTTCTTTAAAGCGTTTTCAAGGAATAGAATCTATTGCAACTCTAGTAACATGGAAACTCGATAACAGAGAACATTAAATATTCTCATGAGTGGCAGAAAAGAAATGTACAGAAATAATTTGAAATGACTTTAATTACATCTACTAATTGCATGCATCACATTACACCTGGGCATTACTAATATTGTTTGCCAATAAAGCACTTCAGTTAGACTAGGAAGCTAGTGTAACTTGGGCAGAAAAAAACAGGGTAGCTTTAAAAGTTTGCTATAAAACTCCAAGTGTAAAAACAATGCTCATTTTAAGTTTGAAAGAAGTGAAACCTGCAATAAGAAGAGGTTGAAAAAAACGAAGATTGTTTTCCTTGGAACAAAGAAGGTTAAGCAATACCTGATACAAGTTTTTAGGACGATGAGCAATTTTGAAGGGTAGGTAGAGAAAAAGCATTACCTCACATGAGTAGTCTGATAATCAGAGATGATAGAGTTAAACTCAGCAACAAGAGATTAAGAGGGGAGGTGAGAAGAAATAGTTACACCCAGAAATTTATCAGTATTTGGAATACTTGATCTGTAAAACTTGGCAGATCCAGCAGGTTTGGGAATAGTCAAAACAAATGAGTACATCCCAGAATTGTATACATATATTCCTATGAATTTAAAATATGTCTCAAGCAAGCAATCAAGGCTGTGAAATTACTGAAGTTGATAAACAACTTTAAAAGGGACTTGGAGAAGTACTTGAGGATGAGGATAAAGGGACTTATAGGGTTATGACCAAAAGGGAAAGCTACAAGACTAAGCCTGATTACTCTGTCAAGGATTCCCAAATGGCCTCCTTTGATGCTTTAAGAATCTAGTATTGAGTAATAATCCCACAGTGAGGACAGATTGCACATATGGCAGAGTAATATATAACTGTTGCCAAAGAAGGACACTAAGTCAAATCTTTTGCACTTGCCCTCATCAAAATGTCTTTGAAAGAGCCTATGGTTACAAACTTTGGCTCTAAAAGGTCCTCAATCTTTCTCAGATTATCCTGGAAGAGAAAGATATCCCAAAAAAGTTGAGGAACAGGTGAAACTAGCAGACTCATGCAGCTACATTGTAGTTTCCATGAGTAGTCTCCACTAACAAGATACTGCTGTCAAACCAAATAAACTCTTTACCTACCACGTAATACCTGGTTTATGAATGTCAGCACCGGTGTAATGACAAGTATGTTTTTTACATCCCAGTGACTGGCAGACCATATCAAACAACATTCTCTTTGGCCATCCGTAATGGGCAGCATGCTGACTGTGCTCACCCAGCCCAAACTGCAAACCTCAGAGCACTGTGTCCATCATTAGGTGTGATTCAGCTAATGGACAATATTTACTAAAAAGTCATGATTATGCTAAAAATTTCAGTCAGTGTTATTCTTTTGTGCGCACTGGAAACTACATATTTCACACAAAGGACTTTGAAAATAAAAGAAATTTGTCCATACATTGAACTGTTCACATTGAGGGCATGGACACTACCCATCCCTGACATATTCTCCAGGGCAATGGCCTGACCAATGAGAGTCTGCACGTCTGCTACAACTTTAATCAGCTACCTAAGATTGACAGTTAATAGTTGTTGTTGTATCTCTTTGCCAATCATGGCCAAACCAATCAGTATCCTTTCCAAAATAAAAATAGAAATGGCTGGAAAAAAAAGAGAGAAAATGAGAGTGAGATTGAGGGTGAATGTGAGAGAGAGAGAGACAGTAGGAGTGAGTGTGAATGTGAATGAGAGAGAGAATGAGAGAGTGTGGGAGAGACTGAGCAGCGATTGCACAGAAAGCAATGTGTAATGGTCAGTCTGGGAGAATTAATAGCTGGGGATGAGGGTAAAGGCATAGGAGAAGGCGCTCAGGCCCTAAAATGATTGAACTTGATATTGAGTCCTGAAGGCTGCAGGGTCCCCAGGTGGAAAATGAGATGCTGTTCTTCCAGCTTGTGCTTAACTTCACAGGAGCACTGCAGCAAGCCCAAGACAGATGTTGGCCAGGGAACTCAGTGGTGTGTTGTAGTGGCAGGCAACTGGAAGCTTAGGGTCTTTTTTTGCGAACGGAATCAAGGTATTCTGCAAGGTGGTCTTCCCATCTGTGTTTTGTCTTCCAACTGTGGAGGAGACCACATGGTGAACAGCGAATACAGTGGACTACATTGAGTGAAGAGCAGGAAAATCATGCTTATCTTGGAAGGCATGTCTGGGCCTTGTATACTGAGGAGGGAGGAAGTAAACAGGCATGTGTTACACCTTCTGTGATTGTATGGGTAGGTGATGAGAGTGGAGGACAAGTGGACCAGAGTGTCCCAGAGGGAATTGTCCCTGCAGAAGGATGACAAGGGAGGGGAGGGGAATAGACATCTAGCAGTAACATTGCACTGGAGGTGGTGGAAATGGCAGCTAATGATCTTTTGAATAAGGAGGCTGGTGGGGTGGTAAGTGAGGACTTGGGGACCTAATTGCAGTTGTATGAGGGAAGGGATGGAATGAGGGCCAAAGTGTGGGAGGTGGGTTGGACACAGCTGAGGGCCCTGTCAACCTGAATAATTTACTCTTGAATTTGTAGGTTTTGTGCTTTAACAGTTTAATCAAAATTGATCGCGGGATTTCATTTTAAAATTCTTGCATACTTTCTTAGCAGATCTGCAACATACATTTTGTAACAGTGAATGCATTGTTCAGCATGAGACAAAGCAGATGCACAAGTTCATCAGAGGTTACCACATGTGTATCAGCATAGCTTTTAAAATATAATGCCCCTGAGTGCAGTGGTCAGTGAAATGGATGACATGATCAGGAATTCTGCCTTGGATTTCAGCCCACTTGATTTAGCAGCCTTTATGATGTGCTGTTCATTAAAATTAATTAACACAGACAATACTTAAAGGGAAGTTAAAAACCAGGTAGAATAATCATGTGGTTCAACTGATACTGTAAACTGCTAAACCAGACCTCTCAATGTTTTGGGTAACTGAATCATGCAGCATATTGACAGCAAGAAATGTATGTTGTTCTATCTTATTGTTTTTTTTTTGCCAAACATTGTTCACTTCTTGAAAAATATGATTCCGCATCAATGAAGAAAATAAAGCCTTGCAATAATATAGAGCTCTGGTGCCCTTAGGAATTTGACATGCAAGTGCACCATCACAGTACGTTAAAGGTTACATGAACAGTACTTATACGGTGACAAATTCTAAAGTATTCTCAGTTGTTCCGCATAAGACATCATGGATTCCACCAACACACAACGCAGCATGAACTAATTAAAAAATATCTTGAATTTATCAAAACCTTGACAGGGATAATCTTAGCTCAGCACATCACTATATTGAAGCAAATTACTTTGATTCGTCACAAAATCGTCCTAAAGGCAAATGGGTAAGGCAATCCAATTCATTTTTATATTATCATGGAGTTGGTTTACTAATGTACAACATACACAATAAAAGTAGCTATTAAATGCATCTGGTGGTGAATGATGGTGTATGTTTTTATTAACACCTCATCTGATATTTTGCTGAATAAGTTGTATGCACACCAGAGCAGAGGAGTTGATATTTGAGAGCAGGATAAGCTATGCTGATGACCAGTGAATTAACATTAATCTTCTTCTATTTCAGAGGATACTGGATACAGTGATATAAATGGCACACATCTCTTTTACTGATAAAATACAACTGGTAAATGTACTGTGCGCACAACTGCATAAATCATTAATGTTAGCACTAAATGTGGACTGTAAAAAGAGTAACATAAATTGGCACCAACACAAAAATCCATATACATTTTGAAAACGACACAACTATTTCACAGTACTAAGTGAAAAGAATCCTTGAGTAATAGAAGCCACATGGTGTTTAAAAAATAAATCTGAAATATTCAGGGAGCATTTTGTGGAAAAACAGTATTTTAGCCATAATGTGCAAGCTACCTTCAGGACCTAAATGATATTGAGAGTGGAAGACTATGAAACAATCATTGATTGCAGTCAAACTCTGTCCTGAAAAATGCATAGAAGTGTTTCATGTTGCAAGTAATCCCATCTCTTTCGCAACAATTTATTTTCTGTACAGTGAATGTGTAAATAACAGTCTCAGAGACAATAATAGTTTATAATTGCTTATACTTTACATGTCCAGCATATAAACTATTTACATTTTTGACAACTTTTTAAAAATTTGCTCTGCTCACCTCCGTATGATGTCCCAATGTTGATTGCTTCTGAGGTCACATATGACTCAGTGCACTGTCGTTTTCTTTCAAACTGTTGTGGTGTTTGCAAAGTATGTAAGGCAGCAATGTGCCTGCTACAGATAGAAGTTTATCTTAGGAGTGGTAATCAGTAATGTTATCAAAAAGGAAAATTCTAAGAAGCAATTAAGAAGTTGGTAACAAACAAACTTTCTGGTATGCTGCCATTCCAACACTACATTACTATACAGGATGGAGTATAAGCTTTAGTTTTTCACCTATTTCCTGCGGTGCAGTGGAGCTAACTCTGGAACTGTTAAACAAGTTCTAAATTAACAGTATGCTACATTTGTATAATGTTTCCAGCATGCTATCAGCTGCATGTCATTAATCAAACATCTGTTTTTAGTTTTTAACCGGATCTTATGTTTTTCTCTTTTACCTAGAATGCTCAGGAAAATCATAACAATTATTGCAAACATTACTCTTTCATAGATTTTAGAACTAAATACATATATGCAAAGACATACCTTCATTATTTGTCCCGGAGCTGGCTGCTAAAATACCTGGAGTTCAGTACTGTGGACACAATTCACTGAAGCAGCAAGATGTGGGCAACCCCAGTGTGAGGCTTTCCTTCCAAAGCAGTGTCTTTTAATAGTGAGATACTTTGGAAAATCGAGAGCTATAATGTTGTATCCCTAAACTAATTGCTGCACTCACTTTCAGAGAACTTCAGTTGCCAAATTTATCTCATCATGTTTACCAAGGCAGCTCTCATCGTAGTTAGACAGGATTAGCTATTTTAAAATGTGTGTGTAGTTCCCCTGCTGGAGTACTGGGTAAGGGCTCTAGCTGGTGTACTGAGCTGACAGATCAAGTTCAGTGCATTTGAAACACCAAAGGAACTATAAAAGCCTTTTGTGCCTCTAAAGCAAGATTACCACTTCCAATTGTTATCTAGTTCTTGGACAGGCTTCGTTGTGATTCCCCACCAAAGTTGTTTCATCTAATGACATTTACTCTAGGGTTGCTAGCACTGGTTAGTTGTTATTTTATATTCTTCACTTGACCTCCTACTTCCACCTAATTCATCCCATCCAAGCCTCCATCATTTGCTGCCCTCCATGTCTATCCCATGGCCCACTGACTTTCCACACCAAATGGAAAAGTAAAGATCCTTTGTTACCCATTTAATAATTCTGAAGCAGGGACACTGGACACAAAACATTAACTCTGTTTTCTCTTAAAGATGCTGCCACACCTGCAAAGTTTCTCCAGCAATGTCTGTTTCTGTTTGTTTCAGATCTCCAGCATCTGCAAAGTTTTGTTTTATTTATTAGAACTTATCAGGGTTACTGTGCAGTATTTGCTGAGGAAATAGCACAGGAGGATTCACACAACTTCTGCATTAGTACAGGCAGGTGTCCATAACAGCCCCACAGTTCTTTCACATCTCTTTTGAGGCGTTAACCAAGGCAATTGAGAGATGGGAAATACTATTTCGGGAGTGCAATGAAAAAACTGTCCAGATACATCAAAAAGTCCAGGATGGAGGTAGCTTTGGAGGTCAGCAGTAGAGAGGTGATCAGGAAGAAGTGGGTCCAATATTACATAAGTTTCAATGACTTGATAGAATCTGGAAAGATGAGCAGCATGCAACATCTAAATAACAAGCCTCTATCTCTATATGCAGATTTGTATGCAATTAAGCAGCCTGAATGTCCATTGTGAAAGCAAGTGATCAAATAAAACACTGAAAAGTCAACTGCCTCCACATATGCGGTGGAATTGAGAAGAAGGCATCACTGAGGATGTGACAGCTCCTGTCAATGTCACGCTGGAACAGATGAGGGAGTTCAGTCTACTCATACATCATTGTTTCCAGTTCCTGCAGGAAAAGACAGCTCACAATAGTCATATGAGGTCTCAAACTAATGTGGTCTGATCAACCTGACACAAATAGAGGAGGTAGAATTAGAGATTCAAGGGGTTCAGTTTAGTAGACTCTCAGTTGTGTTGAATTTGGAGCAGGACCATTTTGTAGTTTTATCTTCAGGTGAAGGTAATGAAGGAAACTCCTGTCCAATGCACAGAGTCGCTTTTTGGCCATGGTCATTGGTTATACTGAGGCACCTGCTGAGTATCTCAAATTTTCCTCATTGCTTTGTTGTGTTTCCCATATGGCCTGCAGTGGAGGGGGTGTTGCTTGATCTGACATAGTCTTTGCAAGCTCCTGAACAGGAGAAGATGCCATATAAGTGGCATTTCCCATTACACGCCCGTACCACCGATCAGCACAAATGAACTCAACCTTGATTAGGCCTAAACCTAGTTGAGAAGATATATCACTGGGTGACCAACACAAAGCAAGTAAGTAGGACGAGGGCAGTGAAGGTAACTGTTGGAAGTTGTCTTTGGATGAAAGAGGACAGATACTGATATCTTTGCGGGGTGAAACACAGGGTGTCAGGTACCACAAACAAGGGGAGCTTCTTTGAAACATCAAATGGCAGATAAATTCCCGATTATTGAAGATCTTTGATAAATTATGGGGCCATGGCACATAGTAGAAGAGTCTGTGTGGTGCATGTACTCTGTTATGACTTGATTTGAGCATGGGTTCCTCCATTGAGAGAATGGCCAACCTCTCAGACAGCCATATAGAGCACCAATCCGATTGGGGGGTGCAGGAGTAAATCATTGACACACAGAAAACAAAAGAGTGAGCAACACTCTGTAGCATCAACCTTTCAGCATCGCTTTTGGGCAAAGAAGTTTGGAGTGGTGGTCATGAGCATCCCAGCCAATCAAAGAGATTGAGTACAGGGCCATTCCTCAGGGAGCAGCAATGTCATTCCTCCTCAACTTGGTCTTTCTGACTCAAGATCTTTCTATGTCTTAAGGTCCTGTGACAGAAGCTGCCTCTGGAATGAAGCACGTTCAGTTGTATAAAGAGGAGCCCCATGAGCACATCCAGAACAAGGATAGAAAGTATGGGCATCTCAACCAGATACAGATATCACGTAACAGGATATTTCCACGTAATTCTTGCTCTCAGGGGAAGAAACTTTTAGAAGTGAATACGAATGCAAGGTGCCATGTCCTTAGTTAGGCTTGATGAGTCACCTATGTGAGGTTTTTTTTTAATTATTAACCTATTTTTCCTAACCAACCTGTTCAGGAATGTTATTACACACCTCTGGAGCAAATGGGATTTCAATGTGGGCCTCCTTGTCCAAGGGTAGGAACAGTGCAACCATGCCACAAGACAGCCCCCCAAAAGTTAAGGTTTTCCATATTAATTGGTCATTACATTGACCTGTAGTAGAAATAATTATGAAATCAAAATTTGGAATCATTCAAATTTGATATCAAAAATGAGACAATGGTTAAAAGGATGGAAGGACATTATTGGACTGGTGCCAATGTTTGGTTGGGAGAATGGTGGCAGTGAACACCCCATTCTCAGTGTATTTGAGTGTTGGTGGGATTTTTCAAATGTGGATCCTTGTTGGATAACTTATATTCTGAGTATTTCTGAGTAAGTTGAGCTACAAAGTCATCTGTCATAGGACAGGGAGCTGCTCAGGTGAAGTAAAAACAGAAAGTAAAGCCTAGCAGGTCTGACAGCATCTGTGAAAAGAAATCAGAGTTAACCTTTCGGGCCCAGTGACCCTTCCTCAGAACTGATAGTAGCTAGGAATTATTCTACGTATAAACCAACATTTTCCTATCAGTTCTGTGGAAGGGTCATTGGACCCAAAATGTTAACTCTGATTTCTCTTCACAATCTGCCAATCCTGCTGAGCTTTTCCAGCAACTCTTGTTTTTGTTTCTGTTTTACAGCATCTGCAGTTCTTTAGGTTTTTAAATACAGAAAGTGCTGGGGAAACTCAGCAGTCTGTAAGCATCATAGAGAGAGAAACAGGGTAAGCAGGCTGAATCTTATATTTTTTCAGTTAAGTAGTCTAAATACCCTTTCTAAATCAGCACTGCTCCATCCTCAGTGCACATTGGAGACCTATGTCGCGTCATTGTCCAATATCACATGTAAGCAAGTAATTGAATAATTCTAAACATTAACTTTTTTTTGCCAGCTACCAAGAAGGAACACAAATAAAACCATAGAGTCTGAAATTTTCCCCAACAATTTAAACTAAATGAACTATTCAGCAGCCCACAATAGTCTGCTGCACCCAGCTCTCATCTACTGAATGTGGAAGTCAATGTGGTCTTGTTGGGCTTGTAGCACCCAATGAAGCTAAGTTCTGTCATGCACAAGGAGAGCTCCCTCCTGCCCAACATACTCTTCCTCTTTTCAGAAGACTGCTCCCACTCCCCAGTTCCTTAACATCTAGAACATTGCCTCATTGCTTGTTCCAATTCTACAGAGCACAGCATGCCAGAATGATGTGGCACATTCAGACTATATCGAAATTGCACCCCAGCCCCCAACACTGCCCTCCATCACTATATTTCATATCATGAAGCCTAAACTAATGCCTCTCATCTTGTACATTCATCCAGCTTTTTATATGTTCCAGTGACCTCCACTGTTCTACTTACCATGGTCATACTTCTCCATTCACAATCCTCTTCCAGTAAATATTCAACTTTAGTACTTAATTTTGACAACTGTCATTCTGGACCAATGGGCTTATACTGGCTACCAGAACTAATGTGGCCATTACCAGCCAAACTGGTAATTGCAGCAGTTTGATGCTATGGCTGTACAAAATTTGGGAACAAAGGGTTCCTGGCTTCTCATTATTTTCTATAACTTCTTCAGAATCTGCAAATTTGTGATCCACGCCAAACAATCTTGAAGAAAATACCCACGCAGTTTGGTTCCCATGTTATACAATTATTATACTTCCGTCTTTACTGATTACATTACCTGAGTTATGCTAAATTTAAAAAGGTCGTATGGAGGGATATACTTCAATTGAAAGCAGTTCAGAGAAGATCTGTTTCTGGGATGAAAAGTTGTCTTCTGATGCAAGGTTGAGTGGCTTGGGACTATTACTCATTGGGATTGAGAAGAATGAAAGAATGAATCCTAAGATTTTGAGGAAGCTTGACATGATCAATGTTAAGAGGCCTGTTTCTCCTCATTGGACAATTGAGAACAGGGGGCACAGATTAATATAAAGGGTCTCTCATTTGGGAAGAAGAGGAAGAATTCCCTCTCTCAGAGGATTGATAGTCTTTAGAATCCTCTTCCAAAAGAAAATGTGGAGGATGGGTCAGTGAATCTATTCAAGGCTGAGTTAGATGAATTTTTGGTTTGATAATGGAGATCAACTACTGCGAGCCGTGTAGGAAAATGGAGTTATAGTCAGCATTAGATCTGGCACAGGTGGGACTTGAACTCGGCCTCTCCGAGGGGTAGGGACATTACCTCTGTGGCACAGAGAGGCCATACTGTAGAATTTATGCAATGAGTGGTAATGAGAAGAATCTCTTTAGAATGGCTGAAGGGTTATTAATCAGAGGACAGAGGTTTAAGGTGATTATCAAAGGAACATGAGGAAACATTTCTTACACAGTCAGCTATCGTGATTTGCATTACACTGTATAAAAAGGTGGGGGAATCAGATTCCATAGTTATGTTCAAAAAAAGAATTAAATAAATACTCGAGGAGGGGAAAAAAGGGGCTATGAAGAAAGAGCAACAAAGTGGGATTAATTGAATAGATCAGAAAAATAAAACTACACTTGCACAATGGGCCAAATAGACTCTTTCTACGTGGTATAAGTCCTGGATTCTTTGAAGGGAAAGTAAATTCTGCCCAGCAGTAAAGATAAATACCTCACTGTCTCCGAGTGATAGCCACACATTTTTTTATGAAGGCATACAACAATCATTGATTCTTCACAGTGATAGCCCTGTATAATACCATTTTGTCATTGATTTGCTGTTTCTGCGGTTGACCTTCTTGTCTCTAACATTTCCCTGAAAATATAATCAAGGTCTGAACATCAATTTGCAAAATCTAAAAACCCAACTCCTGAAACAGGTAAGTATTGTTGCTACCCAAGAGAAGATCCTGATAAAAAATTTTGGCCTTAGCTGTCCTGTTCATGTCAATTTAGTCAAGTCAGTTACTTGGCCAGGGCATAACGTTCAATAAAACCAAAAACTGTGGATGCTGGAACTCAGAAACAAAAAAACAAAAATTGCTAGAAAAAACTCAGCAGACCTGGCAGCATCTGAGGAGTGAAAGCAAAGTTAATGTTTCGGGTCCAGTGACCCTTCTTCAAAACTCAGAACTTTGAAGAAGGGTCACGGGACCCAAACCATTAATTCTGCTTTCTCGACACAGTTGCTGCCAGACCTGCTGAGTTTTTCCAGCAATATTTGTGTTTGTCGTTAACATAGTCATGTATCCATATCCTAGGACAATGAAAGCTGTGTAAGTGGACAAAAAGTCATTTCCAAATGTAATCTGGTACAGTAAAATCTTTAAGATTACTAGTTTCCTTTCTTCATAGATGTCCCATTCTGTCTACTATATGGAACCCCTTGACCTGCAAACCTAAACCTAAGCAATATGAAATCTTTTTAGAAACAAGCTGATTGCCAGAAATTCATACACACCTGAAAGCATGGTTCCTGTATATCAGAATTGTTTCAGTTACAATAAATTTTCAATCTTGTGTTGCTTGTTAATGTTATTATTGCTGGAGGAAAAGGAAGTACCTGCGGATTTTGTAGCACAATTTGTTTGCAGCTGTAAAAATGCAACCTGTCTTGTGTAAGCAGCAACACAGCCTTCTTCTGTTTTGGCACTCTTTTCAATAGGAATCCATTCAATGATGGACATCAGTTGTGGCCAGTTCTACTGTAACATGCACTATTTTTTGTCCCTTTATCACAGATAATTTCACCAACACAAGCATATATTTTGCAACCGGTACATACTTAATTATGTATTCTGACTATATTAGAATCACATAATTCCCTATTAATTTATAGACACACGCATTTATACTTTACTTGTCAAACAAGTTGCTTCCTTAGCAAACAAAACATTCGTTTGTCTACAGATGCAAGGATCAACAGATAGAAGAAATTAGAAGATACCTAGCAACATTGACAATATGTTGATCAACATGAACTTAAAATTCACAGACAAATAAGATGTCATTGAAATGTTTCCAATTTCGTGTCCAATAAATGAGTTATTTGATCTCTAAGCCCCCTTGCCATCTTTTTAACCTTTCACATAATATCAGCAAAAAAATGTTCTGTCCATTTCCAATGCTGAATATTACAAAATATTAACATGTAAATTATTACAGAAATATTTTGTAAATGCACCCTTTGTGCTGTTTCTTGGTTTCATGCAAAATGAATTTTCACAGGCCTCAAAAGTAACATAATAAATAAGATATATCAACTCAGAAAATGAAAGAATGTTACCTTGATGTGCAAACTATATCATTTACCATAAGCAAATGAGAAGGTGATATCATTAACAAATTTCCGTTGTTCCTAGATGGAAACAAACAACTCCATCCAAGGTTCCTGGAGGAAGACTTCAAAGTTTGTCTTCCATGTCCTGAGATTCATTCAATGTATCCACCCAGATTAACATCAGCAGATTGTCTGCTTACATACCTATGACCTTTGCACATTTAGAGATTTTTCTTCCTCTAATCTAGATATTTAGTAACATTTCTCAGTATACCGTGGACACTGGTAAATTTCTGCACTGCAATTTCAGTAAATGATGCATCATCTATTTTGTTGGCTTACAGTAATGAACAAAACAATAACAGCTTTCTTTGCAAATTATACCAAATGTTAATCACATGCTCATGAAAATGGAGACTGGGGAAATAAAGATACTGTTGTCACAATCTTCAGAAATTTAAAATTAGATTTTTCAGCTTGACTATGAGCAGTGTTGTTCTTGCATATGAAGTTTAACATTCAAGAATTCTGCTCTACATAGTTCCTTTCTACTTGATGATCGAAATTATACTATCCCGTTTCCTAGACGAACAAATATATTTTTAGAGTTAAAATTTTAACAGTCTATGTAAACCTTATCCTACTCTCTCTGATCTTATTTCTCTGATTAAAGTCAGATAATTGTAAAATGATCCAGAAATGTTCCCAGAAAACTTACTATAATACCAATCTGGTATATCTTCAGTGCTGTCTTTAATTATTGATACCAGCAGTAATTGTGGACTTCACTAACATTTATCAAGTGTGGTCTAAAGGTGGAATACCAAAGTATTAAAAATGCAAATTGATATCTAATTTCACATAGCTTTCTATAAGTGTATTTTGAAGTGCAAGTTAAATATAGTGGAATTATGTTAAAGTGGTGGTGCAGTGTCTCAGTTAGGGGCAGCACTGTGGCTGAGTAGTTAGCACTGCTGCCTCACAGTGCCAGGGGCCCAGGTTTGATTCCAGCCTTAAGCGACTGCCTGTGTGAAGTTTGCAAATTCTCCCTGTGTCTGCATGGGTTACTTCTGGGCGTTCGGGTTTCCTCCCATAATCCAAAGATGCACGAGTTAGGTGGATTGACCATGCTAAATTGCCCATAGTGTCCAGGGTTGTGAAGGCTGGATGGATTAGCCATGGAAATGTAGGGCTACAGGGAAAGGTTGGGGGTTGGTCTAGGTGGGATGCTCTTCGGAAAGGTAGTCTGGAGTCAATGGGCTGAATGGCCTGCTTCCACACTGTAGGGATTCTATGATGAGGACCAAGTCCTTATTGGTTAACCTCATTTAATAAAGTAAGTGGAGGGGTAAAGTGTTTTAAATATCAAGAGGGGAGAAATAAGTGGATTTTGTAATCTTGTTGAAGAGCATCCCAGGGTCCAAGGACATAATCCCTTCCTAGCCATTAATGAAAGCTGCTCGCCATTCAGCTGCCTTCCTCAGCCAGACAAAATGTTGCAGCAGATTAAAGGTATTAAGTGGCAGTTAGTTGCTCATTTAAAGGCATAAATAGGCAAAGGACAAGTGGGCTGCCTAACACCTTACCTGTCTCATGTTGTTGATGGGTGCAAGGGCAAGGGTTAAAGGAGGCAGGTCACCTCCTTTACTCTATGTGGACCTGCCTTTAAATACAGTGTTGGTGTCCATAAAATTCACCTGCCTGTCAATCTGCTCAATCATTTGCTCTCTACTGCATTTCCATCAACTGATGACTACTTATCTTTCAGTCTTACCCTTTAGGCTCCTTGACACTTTACACAATTTCCTCAGGTATTATCTAGCTTCCTTTCAAACTGACCCTTGAACTTATTGCCCTCTCAAACAACAGCCCCCATTCCTTTCCTTTCAAAGTGCTTAAACATATTATGCTTCCAAATGCTTATATGCTCCCAAAACTCCATACTTAACACTTCTTAAAAATGTTTTAATCAGCAACAACACATTGGTGTAGTGGAATAATAGCTTCTCATGACAGGTGGCCTTTGAGCATTTACACTCATAAAGATTTGATCTGGCTATACTGAATGCCAATCAAGAAAATGTTGATTCGAAAGATAAGATACCGAAACTCATGTGATCACAGCTTTATGAAAAGGAAGACAAAGAAAATCTTATTCTCCTTTCTATCTGCTTTACTCTGTGATCAAGGGATAAATAAAGCATGCAAGAAGAAAAATGAAAGACATTCTGAAGTTTTTACTGGAGATGAGGAAATGAAGCCTTCTCCATTACTTCAAGGACAGGAAATAATCTATCTACAGGAGTGGTATCACCTCAACACTTGTTGCCGCATTGAATCTCATGAGGTGCAGGCAAGGAAGCTGAGGGACTCCATGAGAAAGTGTCAATACAGAAAACAAAATATACTGCCAAACAGGACCAATAGGAAACTCTTCTGTAGTACTGTGATTTACACAGCTACTTGAAAGGATAACTCCCTTTTGAGCAAAGGAAGTAGAAATCCTTGTTTTCTCACTCCAAGTCTGAAAGTTAGGTAGCCAACAGTTGGTGGAAACGCAGAAGAGGGCAAATGATTGAGCAGATTGACAGGGAGGTGAACTTTATGGACCCCAACTCTGTGTTTAAAGGCAGGGCCACAGAGAGTAGGGGAGGTCACCTGTCTTTTTTAACCATTCTCTCTTTTACAGTAGCAGCAAATTTTCCCTTTTTTTATTCATTTGTGGGTTAGAGTTAGAATTAGGTTAGGGCTGTCGCTCTCAACCCAGTTCTGGAATTCAGCTCTTTTGTCCATGTTTGAACCAAGGGTGTAATGAACTTAGGAGCTAAGCGGCCCTGGCAGAACCCCAACTGGGTGTCACTGAGGAAGTTATTGCTGAGCAGTTGTTGCTTTATGGCACTATTATGACATCTTCCATCATTTTACTGATGATCAAGAGTAGACGGATGGGGGAGGTGGTAATTAGATGTGGCAGATTTGTCCTTTTTGTGTACAAGATATACCTGGGCAATTTTTCACATGTTCGGTTAGATGTCAGCATTCTAGCTGCAATGGATCATCTTAGCTAAGGTGCAGCGAGTTCTGGGGCAACAGTTTTCAGTACTATTGCAGGAATGGAGGAAGGAGTCATTGCCTTTGCAAAGTTCAGTGCCTTCAACTATTTCTTGATATCACGTGCAATGAATCGAAATGGCTGAAGATTGGCATCTGTGATGCTGGGGACCTCTGGAAGAGGCCAAAATGGAAGATGTCCGGCTTGAACATGGAGCTCTGGATATTTCTGTAAACAAGAGGCTATTTTCCTTGTATAAATACCTTTGTCTTTAAGAGCTGAGTTCTTCCCCAGCACAGGGTTTGATTTCTGGACAGGGAAAGGATCCAAAAGGGGAAATATGAAAACTGGTATTTGTACCACACCATGAATTAACAGTAAAATTATTTTATATCTCTGAAAACCTTTGCTGCCTCATTTAACATATGAATATCAAACTCAAACATGGTAGAAGAGAATTAACCTTAACCTCTTTGGGTGGGAAAATTAAGAAGACAGACGGTAATGCCTGTTTCTGACAGAAGCAAAGCTCCCGTTGGCTTTTTAAAGTGAAATGTCTGAGTCATACTGCAGGGTTGCAAATTATAATTATCCATTCGTATTTTCAGAATGAGAACAAACAAGCAGTTCAAGCATGAGGTGGAAATGTGGGCCCAAGTCACTTCTGGAACCAAGAAGCAGCAAAGAACGGTTTTTGCTTCATAAGAAGGGGTACAATTAGGAATAACATATTTTTGAAACTGGACGTAAAAGACCTTCATACCAAGGATGGGTTTGGAGATTCTAATACAATTTATGAACAAAGTTTTCAAATGGATGGCTTGTTGGGAAGCATGATCAATATTTGATAAATTTAAGAAAATGGACAATGAGCCCATGGAAGAATATGTCATGGCTTTTGAGAGGTGATATGAGAAATTAAAGAAAATCAATCTAGAAATTTTAAAGTCTGTTGTTAGTGTTTAAACTGTTAGACTGTGTATGAATCTCACGCTTCAATAAACTTTACATTTTGACAGGTATTCATTTCATGGTAATTAATGTTTTTTTGAACAAATGGCTGCTGCTCCAAAACATTTTAATGGAGACAAGTGCTTCTTGTTACCTTCTCAGGACATGTTGGGAGTTCTGCGGTGATAGATAAAATGGAAGATTATAATTACTGACTCGCAAAATCGAAGAGAGCCTAGTGGCAGGTACCTATATAGGGATGGATTGCTAAAAAATGTTTTGAAGTGGATCATACAATTAATATATTTCACAAAGGAAAATGCGGATTTGGGGTGATAGTCAACCATAAATGAATCCCAGAAAGCCCTTGGGAATAATTAATAGGTGTTTCCTGTCAGATTCTAAATACCACTATGCCAGGAATTGTCCAAGCACAAGGAGTCAAATATTTGAAGTAACTCATGAGGCAAATGGTTCTGAAGGGTTACTGGGGTGAAGAGTCCCTACTTCTGAGCTATAAAAGTATTTGAGTTCAAGTCCCACTTATTCCAGAGGTATGTCATAACACGTCTGAACAGGTTAATTAAAGTGAAAAAAAAAAGCTGAGTGCTAAGCCTGTAAAGAGAGATGGGGCCTGAAGTGCATTAATTCCCACTCCATTTCATTCCCTCTCTCTCTGGGGTCAACTCAGCCTGTATTCACAGGAATTTAGAAGAAACAGAGGGGATCTCATTGAAATTTATGAAATTTTGACAAGGTTGGTCAAACTGGATATAGGAATAATGTTTCTTTTCCTGGCTGGGGCTTCTAGAACAGTCGTAGTCACAGGATACTGGATAACATTTAGGACCGAGACGGTGAGAAATTTCTGAACTCAGAGAATCGCAAACGCAAGGAATTCCCAACCATATTAAGTGGAAGAGGCCAACTGACTGAATATGTTTAAGATTTATTTCTACACAATACATGTGTCAAAGTGTCAGAGGAAAAAGCATGAATATGTAACTGAGATAGATATCAGCCATAATCATATTGAATGATGGAGTAAGCTCACTGGGTTGCTCCTATTTTCTATGTTTTTACTGGTTCTCATTTCAGACTCTGTTCATCATTCACCACCCAACGGTAGCTCTGTGACTCTGGTTACCATTGCAACATCAAGATGAGGCGCGCACACAGCCGAGTGAGCATAAACTGTTATTAAAGAACATAACTATATAGAGAAGATGGTAAAAGTGGATTCTTGGAGTCCTGCAGAGTCAGGTTCCTGCTCAGAGTCATCGGACTTCACAATAACACTGCTCCTTTCGCACATGCTCAGTAACCATACTCAGGTTGAAGGTATAATTTCCTTTACTCTATACTGGTTGCTGTCTTCCACTTTCTCCCAACCTCTCTTTGAACTTGAAGCACATCACAGAGACGTTAGAAGAGTGACATGCCATCCAAGAGTGCTATTTAAATGCCATCTGCACTCAACCTCACCCAATGTCCATAAGTCCCTCACCAACTTCTACAGATGTACCATTGAAAGAATACTGTCTGGGAGCATAACGGCCTGGTATGGCCACTGCTTTGCCTAGGACCATAAGAAACTACAGAAGGTGATATGCACAGCCCAGACCATCACGGAAGCCAACTTTCCATACATGGACTCCACTTACATGGCTCACTGCCACAGAAAGGTTGTCAATATCATCAAAGACCCATTGCACCCCAGTAATGATCTCCTACAACCTCTTCCATCAGGCAGAAGATGCAGAAGCCACAACACATGCACCAGCAGGTTCAGGAACAGCTTCTTTCTGGCCATTATTAGACTGATGAATGGACTCTTTAACCTCAAATAATGTTGATCTTGCTAACTTTGATCTTGCCTAGTGCACATCCTGTACAATGTAACCCATATGCCTCTAAGCCTTTTTACAACTATTCATCTGTACATCCTGGCTTACTATGATCTGCCTGTACTGCTCATAAACAAAGCTTTTCTCTGTACTCTGTTACATGTGAAAATGAATGAATCAATCAGTTTCCAAAGCAGTCAGAGGGATGGAATGGGAAGCACACAGCCAGATCATTCCCATCACTGCCTTTTCAGTGTGCTCAATTAAGTTTTGGACAGCCAATTAACTGTTGGATAGCACGAATGCTGGCCAATTTACATTTTAAAATGGGGTTGTGCACCCAGTCAGGCATCCAGGATGGAATGTCTGGCAGGAGAAAGATTAGGCCCAGAACCAGATGTCAGATCCCCCACTAGTTTACAGGCTCCTTCTCTCAGTTTTATATAAGCTATAAAAGCTGAACTAATCAAGTCTACTGACAGCAATACTGCCATCTTCGGTGTCAGACTCTATTGCTACTTGCAGCCATTGTCCCATTTGCAAGCCTTTCATCTGCCCTCTCCAGCTCCTCACACATCGCATAACTCACTCTCAACATTTTCCCATATGACAAATGGAAAATGGAAAGGGCAATGACTGGCTTTGTAACAACTGAATTAAGTTTATTATCATATATACTCAAATGAGTACAGTGAAGACTTTACAAGTCGCCACTTACAATGCATCTTAGGTACGAGATATCTAGGTACAGATTCTTCAGTCCAAGAAAAAAAATTAGAAAAATAAAAAAAAGTCCAGCATTACAGATCATGAGTAAATTAGAAAAAGAGAAATAAAATGTTCAGAATAACAGTCTTTCTAACCCAGTCCATGCTGGCACCTACCCTCCAGTCCACACTGGGCCTTGAATTACCTCGAGGCTGGAAGTCTATGCTGAGACCACGTCAAACTGTGAAATAGCCACAGGTTGCTAAGAACTGCCATGTCAAGCAACGTCATAACAAATGTACAGCAACTGCTAAAGGAAGGGTAAAATACTTCTCTTCAGGATTAAATGGCTTATTGCAGGGAACAGAGAGACTGCCGCAATGGGCCAAGAGATCACTAGGTCTTTCTTAGTCTTTCTTTTCTCCTTTCTAAAATATCCTGCAATTGCTTCTCTTCTAGTCTGTCACTACTACAAATGGAATCTTCCATGGATCTACCCTTCATGCTTTCCTTCTCCTCATCAGCATGCTAGGTTCTACATACATGTTATTGATACCCAGCTCTAACTCATTATGATTTTTTCCAACTATTTTTAACTCCATGTTATCAGCTTGTCCAACAGTTACTCCTTAATAAGCTAAAATTTCATCCAATTCTGCATTGAGAAGCCTTAGGCCCCATCATAAGCCCAATGCCTTCATCACTGATTCCATTGCTAAACCTGGCCACTGTCTTAGAATGGATCATCCAATTGGATCCCCAGTTGAATTTTTGACCCCCAAACCCTCTTCATTAATGAACCAATACTCTTGAACATAACCTTCTGTCTTCCACCCTGAGCTTATCCTAAACTCTTCTGCTCATACTCATCCCATTTCCCAATTTTTACCGACAAGTGTCTAGGCTATGAGCTTTGAAACTCTCTGCCTAAAACTCATCAGTTTCTTCCTGATGCCAATGTTTGTCGAACAATCTCCCGTGAAACCATTTGGAACTCCTTAAGGAGAAGAAAGAATAGTGTATGAATACGAAATGGTATTGCTGAACTCCTAGATTTATACGTAACAGATTTATAGGTAGACTTTAATATTTTAATATATCAGATATCACAACAACTCTCAATATCTTATGGCATGTTTTGTGGGATGATATTAGGAGCAACAAGATGTTTTAATTAGCAGTACCATACCCAGTGTAGTAATGCAGACCCCATCCTCTCCACTGGTCCTGCACTGGAAAATGAATCATATCATTGTAGTTGTAGGTTAGGATTAAGTGGTGGTAGAATTCTTTCCAAAATGAGCATTATGGAAAAATGCTTAGAATGTGTTACAGCCACATTTTTGTCACGGCGCAAACAAAATACAAATCTGTGTATGATCTTTATTCAAAACTGTTGGTTCAGTTGTTGATGAGTATATGCCAATAAGGCAGATGTTACGTTTGTACATCAATGGCATAAATTCTTCTAAGTTTAATATTCATATTGATATATTTTAATTGTAATGTTTTCCAGTGTTGAGTATTTGACAGATAAATCTGGCAATAATTCCATTGTCATAACATAGCCGTGTCAAAGAATTTAGAGACATAGGTTGGACAATTTGAATCCTGTACAGCGAGTTTGGATTGATTGATCACTTTGCTTTGGTGGGGGAAGAAAGAAAAATCCAGATCCATGGTGGTAAGGGTAGGTTGTTCACTTTAGTCTGTTCACTTTATTTCATTTTCAATCATTATCTTGTTAATTTTGGCCAATATAATGAAGAGAAACACTGCACAGTCCAGTTTCTTGCTGACTTCATCACAGTAGAAAATACAAGTGAAAAGTGTGGGGTGATACACTTTGGAAGGAGTAATTGGACAATGAATGCATTACACTAAGAAGTTCTGTAGGACAAAGGGACCCAGGAGTGTTTGTCCATAGACTTCTGAAGGTGGAAGTGTATGTTAGTAGGGTGGTGAAAAAGGCATATGAACACTTGCCTTTGTCAATCAAGGCATAGATTAAA
This sequence comes from Ginglymostoma cirratum, assembly GCA_024137785.1. Classification (NCBI taxonomy): domain Eukaryota; kingdom Metazoa; phylum Chordata; class Chondrichthyes; order Orectolobiformes; family Ginglymostomatidae; genus Ginglymostoma; species Ginglymostoma cirratum. Next base: position 17,477,281 of record JAHRHZ010000087.1, read on the forward strand.
AAAGGAGGGAAGTCATGTGGCGTTGTATAGAACTTTGGTGAGTGCTGTGTGCAGTTCTGGGTTGCCACATTACAGGAATGATGTGATTACACTGGAGAGAGTGCAGAGGGGATTCACCAGGATGTGGCCTGGAATGGAAGATTCAAGTTATGAGGTTAGGTTGGATAGGCTTGGGTTGTTTTAGGTGGAGCAGAGAAGCCTGAGGGACAATCTGATTGAGGTGTACTAGATTATAAAGGGCACAGACAGAGTGGATAAGGAGCTGCTGTTGCCCTTAGTCGAAGTGTCAGTTACAAGGAGACACAGGTTCGAGGTGAAGGACAAGAGATTTAAGGGGGATATGAGGAAAAACTTTTCTCACTTGGATGATGGTGACGGTCTGGAATGCTTGGCCTGGGAAGGCGGTCGAGGCAAATTGCCTCATATCCTTTAAAAAGTACCTGGGTGTGCACTTGGCACATCATTCAAAGCTATGGGCTAAGTGCTGGTAAAGGAATTAAGTTGAAGGTCAGGTGCTTCTCATGTTTTAGGGCAGACTCAATGGGCCAAAGGGCCTCTTCTGCACTGTATGGTTCTCTGATTCTATGACAACCTAATGATAATCGCTCCACTGGTAAGTTTTTCAGAAAAACTTTTCCCTCTTTCCTTTAATCAAAACACTAACGCTGAGAAAAATCTAGGCCACGGACTTTTCTTTTCTCATAAATCCAATGTTCCCAAGAGACTTCACAGTGCCTTGAAAGGGAAGCTGGCTGTAACACAACGGATTTTTAGATCAATCCCTCAAACCATTTTCTACAAAATAAAACAGAGATCACTAATCTGAGAATTTCAAAAACGTTTTTTTAAATTGAAAACCTCTTGCAGCATTTTAAATTGGTTTCCTACCAATTATTCCCTTCCTGAGTGGAAGATGAATGGAAAGGTTGCTGTAATTAAATACTGCTTAGATTTACATTGTTTAGACTGCGGAGGCTCAAAGTGGTACCGCACTAGCACCTTATTGAGGGCAGTTAGAAATGGGCAACAAATGTTGACTTTGCCAGGAATGTTCACACCCCATGGATGAACCTTTTCTAAAAAAAAACAATTAACTCTTTCAGTTTGCTTGATGAATAATAAGTTTTTTTTTTCTTTTTTTAAAATCACTGTGTGCAGATGGGATTATAAAAAGTAGTTAGTGTATGGGTTATTTCTAAGTATGAACAAAATCGCCACAGGATTGGCATAGTAACGATCTACGGTTAATAGTTATGCAGTCGAAGAGGGTGGCCTGGAGCAGTGATAAGATTAAAAGCAGACAATTTGCAGAATAAGCTACTCCAAGGACAGAATGTAGTTTAATAGGTGTGGCTACCTAGACCTTATAGTAATGTATATATTAGTAGACTGAAGTGTTAGGGCAATCTATTCAGATACGTTATGATGCACCTCTGATTCCCTTCATTGACTTTGCCTTTTAGGTTATGAGCTCTTCCCAGGCGCATTCCAGGACAGACAATGAAACTTTCTGTTATGGACCAGGCTACGCCGCCTCAAACTATTTTACGAAAGCAGCCTAGATCCTAACATTTTCTTATCTTCGCGGTAGATGTGAAGTGTGTGTTCCAGATGTGATACGACTGGTCAAACTATTCAACGTTAAGCAAAACATGATTTATTTAAACACTATAATTAAAACACAAACAAAAGAAAGAGGAATTTAGAATAACTTAACTATTGGAAAACTTAACCAAATAATAGATAGAGTACCTATTACTAATTAACTGTTCCAATATAGTAACATTCCATAAACACATCCCTTGGCAAAAAGGCAAATTTAGACACAGATTCTTATGTGGAATTCTCCAATCCAGGAGGAAAAATGTTCAAGAGAAAATTCAGATAGAGTAGCAGCTAGGACACTTTCACTGAAGTTTCCGAATCTTTCGAGATCCCAAACAGCTTCTGATTAAAACTGAACCTAAAATCTAAAAAAAACTGGAAAGCCCAGTTTGAGAGAGCTGCTTCCATTGTTCCAACTTTTAAAAAAATCTGAAGGCCTCAGAAGTTTCGATTCCACCCTCTGGCAACTGTCTGTGTGGAGTTTGCACATTCTCCCCGTGTCTGCGTGGGTTTCCTCCGGGTGCTCCGGTTTTCTCCCAAAGTCCAAAGATGTGCAGGTTTAGGTGGATTGGCTTTGCTAAATTGCCCATAGAGTCCGGGATGGGAAATGTAGAGATAGGGTAGGGGGTGGTTCTGGGTGGTATGGTCTTTGCACGGGCGGTGTGGACCAGATGTGCTGAATGGCCTGCTTCTACACTGTAGTGATTCTATACTAAGTTGTTTACCTAAGTCGTCTTCAAGTAGCCAGTTTGTCACCTCTGCCTTACTCTTCTGGCACCTCTTCAGAAAGAAAACAAGACAAAATAATCTTTTAAAGTTACAGAATTGCCACAATTCTCCATGCCATCTATTGAAGCATTAAGAAATTAATTGAAGAATTGCTTTGCCATATGTGCCGGTACAGTGACGAGCAGTAACAACAACCTGAGAGATAGCTACAGTTTTGCCAGCTTGCCCACCATTCTTTAATACTAATGGGCAGGTCTCATGTACTCAGTGGCATCTGAAAGTAAACTTCCCAGATGGGTTCAGAATGGTAATAAGTGTTAATTAACTCTCAAGCTAATGACTTACTTAAATAGGAAAGGCCAATGGGTTTTCAAAATTTATACAATTACTGTAAATGGGCAGAAATTTAAACCTGTCTACTTTCCAGGGAATATACTTGATGTTTCCATTCTAAGGTAATTAAATATTATACAACTTTTTGAATGAAATGGAGGAATGGCACACAATGTCGAATAATCACACTAGCATCCATGTCTAGTCTACCAGCAAAAATTCAGACAATGCATCTTTTATGAAAGATTTCAATCCATTATACTGATAATACATTAATCCATAGGTTGACACCACTAAAAATTAGTGGGAAAATACTTTTAGTACTAGTGTTCAATATGTTTGTTACGAATATTGCATAATGTGGGTATAATTCATTTATAGAGACGTAATTAACGAAAATTAAGCCCTCAAAATTTCATTCATTTGTACTTTGCCCAAAGGCATATCCTTGGCTCATTATCTGCTGGTCCTTCATCCTGAGCTGTTTTCTTTGCACCGTTTGTTGGTGGTGGTTTGTCATTGCCTTCCACTCTCAGGGAGGGTAAGGAGATAGGTTTCAAATCTACCTCAGCCAAAAGATGAATCAAACCTCTACTGTTGGTCTAAGTCTGAACCACTGCAGGCCACCCAGCCAACCGAGCTAATTGATGTGCATACAGGAAAGGTATGGGTAGGAAAGGTGTGACTTTTCATCATCAAAAGGTCAGAATCACAGAAAACTACAAACCTTTTAAATATATGGATGAGTGTGCCTGGAATACTGTTGGTAAAACCTCTCCAAAAGCTTTGACCTGGATACGCATTTATACAGGTTATACATGCAGGAGGATAACAAACTTCAGTTGAGAAATCTGGAGGTCTGGGATTCCCCACTTGCTGTGGAATTTTAACTCTGTAGCAGGAATACTTTGGCCACTTCCTCTCAGGAAATCACTAAAGGGCAGGTTACAAGAAAGTTATGGTGTTTCCAATCCCGGGCCTGTGTGGGGAAAGACTGGGGTGGTGTTGTCAGTGTCCTATCCTGCCTTGGTAAAACTTGGATATTGTGACTTGAAGCACCACCTCTGTCAGTAGCAATCTTAAAGTAGGAATCCTCTTTCCAACTCCTTCAATCTACAGTATTTGGATATTGCTTGTTTTTGCTTCCCAGTATATATTGATAACAGCCTGATAAACAGCTATCATCATACATGCTACCATAAATTCCTCTGCCATTGTAGAAGGAAACAGATCATGACAAGAGAGAGAAGAATATTCAACATTGGTAAAGCTGGCCTTTCTCACTGCTTTTCAAGAGCACCCCTCCAAATACAATTAGAACTTTGAAGAGAGAGCAGCTGATGGGAAGGAGAATGTCAGGCCCTACTCAAAATTAAACGTTTATTGTGTGGATTGATGCTGCACTGAGTTTGGGTTTAGGCTGGATTGGCTGAGGAAAAGGCAAAGTCAAGAACTGTCTTCATGCTTAGACTTCAAAATAACATTATTTATTATAATTTCATTCTAAATATTGCTTTACATGGCAATCATATATATGCTAGTCTCTGATTTGCATTAGGTAAAGACTATTCTGTCTTCTTGCTGTGCTTATGTACATTTTGTCAAAACTCACTGGGGTAATGTGTGCTGGAAATCAAGCTTTTCTTTGAATTATCACAAAGGTTGAAAATTTTAAATAGTGACCAAAGATTCCCCAATAACCTTATCTTCAGCCCCAGGTTAACAGACCAGGTTTCTGTACTTAACATAGATTACTGCTTATTACAAGATCCTACCTACAGGTGAACAATTATGAACTGTTAGCATATAAATCTACTAATTAGAACTCTAATCACTTTATAAACTCCCCCTTACATATGCACAGGCAAAAACAAACAGGGAAAAAAACATGGGTTATGAAATAAGGGAGAAACTGGGAAAACAGTTCAGTGGTTCCTATTCAAGGGTTGCTAGGAATGATTCTTCTAAGTGTTATGCTGGTCGGAATGCTGCTTCTCAAAAGTCCTTCTCTGCTTCCATTGGTTTTCAAATAGCACAGGCTGGCTGATTCACTTATGGCTTATTAATTATAAGTTCTAATGTACAGTAACTGCTAAAGGAAGAATAAAATATTTCTCTTCAGGCTTAAATGGCTTATTGCAGAGAACAGAGAGACAGTGCTCCTAAGTTAATGATAGTCTGCAGATTCTCCATATTTTGTTCACAGCCCCAAGCTTTTCAGCGATGTGAGAACCAATCATAAGCTTGTTGACAAGTAGAAGGCCTTTATCATTGATAACTGGTCACAAGTCCTTAGACCAATCAGAATCTTAGTACCAACTAAAGCTCCATCTGTATGCAGCCCCTCTGCTCAAGCTCACCTATAAACTACACTTCAACAGTTGGTTCACAAGCAAATGTATAAATGATACTTGCAATGAGTGTCAGGTTACTTGTTTTTAAACATGCAGCAATCATCCAATCATTCTTGGATTTTAAAATAATTCATTTCTTGTTTAGGCCCACAATTAAAAATACAGAAAAATGGAACGAACATGGTATTTTGAGTCTGCTCTCTCTAATTTCTTCTAATGTTCCAGTCTGGCATAGTATATTCCAGTTCCACCTACGCCATGTATTTATGTTCAGTGATATTTGCTCTATGACATTATTGCGAAGTTGCTTCTGAAATCCTTGCATATAAACTCTCCCCAAGTATTTTAACCCTGTCGTAAACAATGGTTTTCATTGATATACATTTGCAAATGAGTTACCTATATTACTTCTTTTGAGAATGGTTATTTGTTATCTCACCAATTCTCCCAAGTTTCTTGGTATGTACTTTAGACTGTGGCACATTTCTCTGAGAGAAGGCCTCCTTTGCTAAAGAGTACATTGCTGGCAGAAGACTGGAAATTTTGCGTTTTCTCATGCAGGGTTTTGAAACCACACTTATAGCAAGATAGAGTTGTGTCAGACTGCCTAGGATTTTGCAATGATATTGTCACATTTCACTTATCAACCACTGTCAAAGAATTATTAGCCATCACTTCCACCACCACGATTGGGATGCCACAACCAAAAACAATTGCCCCCTCCTCCCTTATCAGCATTCCACAAAGACCGTTCCATATGGAACACCTTACTCTATTCCTCCTCCACTCCCACCTCCCCACACTCTCACAATACCTTTCCATACAATCCCTGAAGATGTAACACCTGCCCTTTTACCTCCTCCCTCCTCACTATCCAAGGCCCCAGACACACTTTCCAGATGAAGCAGAGATTTACCCGCACTTCACTCAATCTTGTCTACTGAATTCACTGCTCACAATGTGGTCTCCGCTACATAGGGAGCTGAAACGCAGACTGGGTGACCACTATGCAGATTATTTACATTGTGTCTGTAAAAATGACCCTGAGCTTCCGTTCTCCTGCCACCTCTTCACAACAGTGTTCTCTGGCCAACATTTTTGTTTCAGGCCTGCTGCAGTGTTCCAGCGAAACTCAGCACAAGCTCCAAGAACAACATTGCACTTTCTACCTGGGGACCCTGCAGCATCTGGGACTCAACATCCAATTCATTAACGTTAGAGCCTGATTGCATCCTTCCATTTTTTTTCCCATGCCCACACCCAGTCCTGTATTGCCACTGGGTGGTTTTAGCTCGGCCAACTCTGGTAGTTTAACCAGTGGGTCTGAGGTGAAGGGAGAGGTAGAGAAGGAGAGTCCTTCATGGTTACCTCAGCCAATGTGGTAAGTGAACCCATGCAACACACTGCATTGCAAACCAGATATCCAACAAACTCAGCTAACCAACACCCCTATTATTTGAAGGGTAGTCACTTTTGCAATGAAATATGTGCAGCAGCAATGAGGTCACCAAGAGTTGGAGGATTGTAGGAGGCCAGGCTGAGAGCCAGTCTGATGATGTGCATCAGAGGCATTACAGCAATTGCTGGAGCTATAGTATGAGGTAAGGGAATGTCTGAAGGAGATTCTGAGGATATGTGCATGCGCAGATGATAGAAGAATACATCTTGACTATGAGTGCTGCCATGTTTCTGACATATTCACAACTGTTTTTCTCCATCAAGGTAATGGGAACCTTTGAGGAGAGCCAGTTCCAGCAGACCTATCAATGGATGCTGGAGATGTATGCAGATCTGTATGCCATCACCTTGTCCATGAGCTGTATGCAACAGTGACATGTCAACTGGTGATCAAGGCACCTGGAGTCTCCTTCGGTTCTTCAAACATCCCCGATCAGAATGGAGATGCCTCATAAGGAAGAGGAGCAGCAGCCATGTGTATAAGAGCTCTTCTCAGGCTCTCCTGGTTTGGCCACTCAAGCCCTCTGACAGTGACCTCACTCTACCATGACAACAGTGAAGGTTCCTGCATATGTAGAGCGGCGGAGCCTTTCAGCATGCCAAGGTCCCTCCAACCTCAGGCAGCTGCAGGGAAGTCATCCCAAGCGAAGAGGCAGCAATGTCAGCAGCCCAACTCACCTCAGCTGCAAATGCAGGAACAGCAGTGTATAAGAAATTTATGAAGAGTACCTTGTTGTACTTTGGGGTCACTGGTGAATAGTGTGTCTAACTGTAAACGCTGGGATTTCTTGTTGCATCAAATAAACAATTCATGAATTTTGCACTTCTCCTGCTTTTATATTTTGTAATCCCATAGGAATTGGGGATACGCTGGATCTCTTAAAGGATTGGTCACAAGGTACCAAGCCTCATGTGCTGAACACTTCACTCTTGCTGCTACTTCGTGTGTGAATGGGCACCGTAAATGTTTCCACTTCTTCCCCCACCACTCCCCACTTTTTATTGATCTTGGACATTTGGAATTACAAGAACAAAATACGCATTACACAGTTTGACTCAACTTCAGATTCATTCATGTATTGAACTCACAGTAATCCATCCCCAATACAAATCTTCCTATGAATTGTTTAGAATTTATTCGAAATCCAAAACACAAAACATTTACACAGGTTGACTGAAACTTACATGAAATACCACATACCAAACCCCTCCACAACTTCCCCCAATACAATCCCTCTGCGATTTGACTGAAACTTACGATCACCACACAGCTGGATGTTACCAGTGTTGATTGTAGGCCTGATAATAAACATGGTCGTCTTGTCTTTCTTTTATGATGATAAATTTCACAATATCACAAACACATCTCTTGTTTCCATCCTGCTAATCATCTGGTGTTTAACACACCTTTTATCTTTAGATTATTACGTGCCCTGTTCCAGATGAGGCTGGACAGACAATGCTGTTTCCATAACATAAGACTTTACAATCATTCCCCATGTTAAGGGATAGCTGACTCCATGATTGATAGAAGTGTGAATGCTCCTTCCCACTTGTCAGAAAGTAATTGTGCTATGGTCATTGTCCAGGGTCATTTGCTATGCCAATAACATTCCTAATTTCATAACAGTGATATATGATAGCAGTTTTCCTGTATTTGATGATACTCCTTTCAATGTCTAGTTTTATTAGACAATGCCAGTTACCTTGCACTGTTGTTTCTGATAATGTTACTTGTAGTCTTTTAATAAGTCAGAATTCGGCTAGCTCACCATTCTACCAGCTTACAATTAACACCTTCATACCTATATAGCTCACATCAGTATGTTGTTTTCAGTTTAGCTATTCACATTTTACAGTTCAACATCATGTCTGTAATTTTGGGGTTTTGAAAGCTTACGATTTTACAGTTCAGCAAGGTAATGTCCTACTGCACAAAGTAACAGAATGGAAGCAGAAAAGGGGGACAGCTGAGTTGCAGAAAGATAACACATAACTAGTATGAATCCAATAAATAGTAAGGACTATATGAAATGTCTGTGTTAGGGAACTGCATGTTTCCTTTGTATGTATGTTTCATAACTTGCCTGTGGTCCTTGAGGTTCCTAACCTTGTATTAACTGGTCAGCAGCTTCCTACATACCCTCACCATTGGAGAAGCTATCATTATCCTCATTGTTCAACATTTACTCCACTCTGCAACACAGGGTTGTGCAGTGCAGACCACCCCATAATCTGTGAGACTCATGCTGGGGCATATTAAAAGGCTCACCCCTTCAGGTGCCCATTTGGGCACCTGAATCACATCTATGGAAGGCTTACAGCCAGCTCAACTTTCACTTTAGTTGCCACATGGCACATGTTATACCTCTCCTCTGTATCCATGTGTAGGTTTCTCACAGCTAGTTCCCTAGGGGATAGCCTTGTCTATGTGTATCCATCCCTGAGGGCAAGCAGGGCACCAGAAAATCGGTGGCACAATGGAGTGGCTGCTTGCCTGATCCATCCACATACCAGAAGGATCCACCTACAGTGATCAACAGAGTGGAAGACTTTCGTGCTGGTGAAGGATATTGACAGGTCAGTTGGAATCTTAATGGCTATCTGCAGTCAATCACACACTGCAACTGGGGAAATCTAGCTATGGCTCTGAATCCAGTTGCTGTCTCAACTTGACTGTTTGGACCAGTGCAGAACAACATATTCATTCTCTTGAACAGGGCATCCATTACCACTTTGATACATCGTGGTCATATCACACACATCTCCAGTGGTGCCAGGACAGATCCTGAAGGATGGACATTCAGCACCACAATGACATTTAGAGACACTACTATTTTATGACTACCACCTCTAAGTGACTCAGTTCATCACCCAGCATAGCACAAATATCAGTGACAGTTTCCTTGGAGAAGTACAGTCTTCAGATGGTTGACTCTCTCTGGAGGCGAGCTTCCTCTGCTCTCAGGAGGCTATTCATCTGTCCCTCTGGCCCCTTCTACATCTCCATCCCAACACAGGCCATCTTCTTGTGGTTAAAATTATTGATTGTCCACTGGCTATAGCCGGACTTACCTCCCTCTATGCTGCTTCTCCTTAATGACTGTCCTGAAAATTGGATTAATGGAGTCCAAAGCAGATGGTCTTTCTCAGTTTCCATGGCTGTAATGCATATCCCCATCTGCACTTCTTGTTCCAAATTGTCCCTACTTGGATGGGATTCTTATGTCATGGTCCTTACTGTGCTGGTACTTTTACCTCTTCACTCCTGACTTTGTTTATCATGCTGTGCCACCCATCCCAGCTCACCACATTGGCTTTTACAATGAAAGCCAGCAGTGAACTCAAACATGCTTGCTGCCTCTATTGATTGAGCAAGCTGCAAAGCCCTCAGTTGCCACATCCCATTACTAATTGCTTTAAGGAAGCACTAAGTCAAGTTAATTGCCTAAATTACTCTGCCACTGTATTCATATACAAGATCCCTCTGCCATGTTGGTCACTGTCAGGAATATCTGGAAGCAAAGTGAAGACATTGCTCAGTATTGTGCCTTGCTTAGTCAGGCCTCAAAAAAAAGAAAAGTCTTGACCCTGGACACTTGAGATTCGTACTTAAAGTTTTTGGTTAGTATTTAATCATGATTGAACTGCATACTGCTTTAAGATGAATAAATTATAAATAATGCCAAACAAGTGAATTATTCTGTACAGGTTGTCATATATAAGCTACATATGTTGATTGACTTGGTTCACATATAACCACTACTGTGGTTGCCGAACTGATATGTACAATCAATCATGCTGTAGTTTGAAAATCCTGCTATTTGGAAGAATCCCAGGGTTCTGTTGCTGTTTCTTCTTGCCCAAGGAATCCATAACAGCTTGTACTTGCAAACATTGCATCAGTCACCTGATTAATGTATCTTTGGAATGCAGACCAATTTTACTGGTGTCCCCGCTCCCCTACCTCCCCCACCCCCCACCCCAAACCCCGGAATGGAAAGAGATTGGAAAAAAGCTCAGAATGACCTTTGCAACTGTTGCAAATGCATGCTGGAGGTCATCTTGAAGAACATGGCCTAAATCTGTCATTCCCATCCTGCTGAATGTCAGCCTTTGTGGATGTGTTGCTGCTTGATTTAAACCAAGTTGATTGCACTATAGCCAGTAGATCTAGTTGACAGGGTAAAGGAAATAGAATCCCTTCTTTTGTAGTGTATCCAAGCACTTTCTATCATCACTCTCTTTTTTCTTTCTGTAAGTAAAACCCTGTAAGTAAGTGCAGAGCGTCTCCCAGAGGAAACCTACTGTGAGATAGGGTGTTATGTGAGAAGTTGTAATAGCTTCAAAGCAATTGTGCAAATATCCCACTTGAACTCAAAAGAATTACAGAATCAGAAATACATTTGAAATCTCTGCTGACTGTTCCTTTAAGAAACTGCAAAGGTCAGACTAGCAACAATGAACCATGGGATTGTGAACAAAAGACACAGTAAATGTTACTATATCACCTTCATGCCGCTGTACTTTTATTTAATATGGAAGGTACCTTCACCCAAGACCCAAAGCTCATGAGATAAACCATACATTGGCAGTGGAGACGGGCTGTTACTGCACCTTTTCTGTGTCCTAACATAATGGTCTTAATGATAATAACAGTCATCTACGACTTTTATTCTAGTACGCAAATTTAACATGTGGTAAGAGATTTGCCTTTAAGTACCATATATGGAAATAACAGTAAAGCAGTTATACACTGCCAAAAATCCAAATCGGATTCTCTCTTGCACAAGTTGTTGTAGGAATTGATATGCTTTTTAATCCTTTCTTGGAATTTGTGTGTTCCTGGCAAGTCTGGCATTTGCTACCAATCCCTAACCAACTTTAAGCCTGTTAAGAGGGCAGTTAAGAATCAACTATATTGTAACCGGTGTTCCTTGGAATCACTAAAAGACAATGTAAGTGTTAATGGAATTATCTTAAATGAAAAGTAAACACTTTACATGGTGAATGCTGGAACTAGGAGAGTTGTATTAATTATTTGTAATAATAAAGTCCCAGACTTTTTAACATGAAAGGTACTTTTGGATTCATATATCAAACATTTAACTGATTTCTTTAAAACTTGAATATAAACCTTACAACAAAATATGCAGCATTTTCTATTTGCAGCAATTATGAAAATATAATGCAGTTCCAATATACTCTGTTATGTGTCATGTATGGCAGATTCAGAGACATCACTGGAAAAACTGTGGAGGGACAGTTCTTTAGATGAGCTACTCAGAAGTTTATGATTCTAATACAGACCATTCATGAAACAGGAAATAACATTACCTCAGATGTACCATCTTATTTTTGTTCCAAGATATTACTGAATATAACTGCCTCAGTAATTGAAAGAGTACATTCTCTTTTCATAGACGAACCACTAAAATTGTGGCATATTTTTGTGATTTAGATTGTCAATGGGCTAAAATTAATGCAAAAAAGCATCACAATAATTCGTAAAACCACTTCCAAAAACTAATCCAGATTGAGAAGATGATCATAGAGTGAACTGATCAAATAAAAGCAAAGTATTGCAGATGTCAGAGATCTTTAGTAAAAACAGAAAATGTAACAGAAACTTATCAGGTCTGGCAGCATCTGTGAAGAGAGAAACAAATTTAACATTTCAAGTCTGATACGACTTCTTCGGAACTGAAGGGTGATGCAAACAATGGTTTTTGGTGTTGACAAAGGGAAGGATGGGTGAGTGGAATACATGATGAAGTTGCCCAGAGCCCTTTTGTTAATCTGTTCCATTCAATCCTCTTTCCTCTTTGTTAACAGGATTAAAAAAAATTCCAGACCTCTTCAGTCATATCAGACTCAAAACATTAACTCAGTTTTTCTCTCTATAGAATGAATGTTGACTGCCCTCTATTGAACAAAATACAAACACAGAATTGATGAGGTTGTTTGATTACTGTTTCTTTCATCCCAATTGTAACAATTTCAGCACTCAAAATTTCTACGCCTAAATTACTGAGACTAGTTGGAAATGTGACAATTTCAATATGAATTTTTGAGAACATTTCTGCATATTTGGATACTACTTTATTTTTTATAGCAGAGTACACAATTTGCAAAGGTGAATTACTGGTTTAAGTCTCTTTGTTGCTGTTTGTTTCTATGTGATTAAGGAGAGCCCAGTTTTGGTACGTTGAGGCCCAAGTTTCTCATTTGGTTTGTACGGTGACTATGATAAAATTTCACTGCAACAAAGTAATTCTATTAGTCTTAGATTCCTCGTGGAAATGGGTGGATCATTGAAATTAAGAATGATGAGTTCATCAAGGCCAGTTTAAGGTTATTAGCATCCTACTGAGCCCTTGGTACTGCACGCCCCATTTGATGCACTATAATGGTCCCTTTATGATCGTCATGCATTCTGTACACCTCTTAGATGACACATTCCCAATTTTCTGCAAACCATGCTCATGGGGAAACAATGGAATTTTCATTTAATAAAAATCTGGAATTAACGGTCTAATGATGACCATGAATCCAGTGTCGATTATTCGAATAACCCATCTGGTTCACTAATGTCCTTTTAGCGAAAGAAACTCTGCCATCCTTATCTGATCTGGACTAAATGTGACTCGACGCCCACAGCAATGTGGTTGGTTCTTAACTGCCCTCTGGATAATTAGGGATTGGCAATAAATGCTGGCCTAGCTAGCAACTCCCTTATCCTGTGAATAAATAAACAAAAACTCAGCACCTTATAGATAAACATATACTCACTTTACAGTGAGTGTTGCTCCCTCCTTTATGGAACTTGGGTACTAGAATTATTGAAAACTGTTGAGTTTATCTATGACAGATGTTTAATACACATTACATGTAAATGGGATAATGTGTCAAATACGGTTTGTTCTACACATGAAACAAACTCAATAATTTACAAACTGATGGTTGAGTCATACATTATTACACAAGTGGAAAAATGTCACATTCATATTGTTATATAGCCACTCTATTTTCATTGCAAGCAAGGATGATTTCATGGTGAAAATGTAGCGGATAAGTTTCTTTTTCCTGGTGTCTGTGCAAATGAAAGACATTTATATTTTAGGGACAGGTACTCAGTTGATGAAAAGTTGGTAGGAATAAATGAACAGATGTTAGTACATCTTCAATCACCTGACATTGATACTGTTATGGTTTATTATTGAACATACGAGGCTTTAATCTGCTTCTTTTCAAGCCTCATCCAATGCAAGAGTACTTTATATCATTGATAAGTTGAAAAAATGTTAACATAACTCTAAATATGTTCAGATTGTTAATTGATTTCATTGCACACTAAGTTGTTCTTTGATTGTACGGTGTCCCAATTAATTTTAAAACTCAAAACTGTATTAAGTGTATTCACTTAAAATAAATATATCTGGGAAATTTATTCCAATTATATTCTGACTAAAGTAGTGTTAGATTGTTTTTAAATTGTTTCCAGAAAGAGGACAAATCAGGATTACTGAGGCCCAGTGCCTAGTTAATGTTTTCATAGATCAAAGTTTACATTTTTTGCAGCTGGAACATACAGTTTATCAATTATGCTGTGAAACAACTCCTCCTCAGTACCAGGCACAAATATCACTGATGGGCAGTTGCAATCTTGTCTAATTCCGGGGAGCTTCTTTATGCTACAAAGTTATTTGTTTCAACTTCTGGAACTGACTGTTGCAGATTTTCCCATAACTTCCTAAGCTTTGATAACTGGATTACAAAAAAAAAGACCACAACTGATCAATACTTACCATAAGATAATGTTGGAATAGTATTTTTATGAAAAGATCTCATAGAATATGTAAATACAATTTCCAATTTCTGGTTAATATTGAGAAAAGTCCTTTTTATTCAACAATCAGTCTCCATAGGAATCACAGTGTTTTGATTGTCAGAACAACTAACACTTCAATTATCCAGAAGTCTCAGCAATATCCTGTAATTTATCACCACAATGCATTCATTACTTTGTCTCAATAAGTTATGTGTTTACTGAAGTTAACTACTAGGAATGCAGTTCTTCTCTCCCAAATTGTATTTTGTCAACGGGTGCAACAACTTTCAATACCCATAAGTACTTTAAACTTGACTTTTAGCTTTGTTGGAACGAAACTCTTTTGTAGTTGTAATAAGTTATTCATTCTTTGATGTGTTTTCGAATGTCTGCTGTTTATTTGAATAAGATTTAAAAGTGTTATGTGGAATCAAAGAGCTTTATTTATTGGTGTAATGAATGGCTATAGTTTACTGTCACCTTCCAGAGTGTAGATGATTTTCAAAGGAAATCTTCAAAGCCCCTTTGCTTATTTTGTAAGTTACATGAGCATTTTGAAGACTTGCCACTTATTATATGGATCATTGGTTCTGTACATAGTGGTGATTGGAGGAGTAGGTATTGGAGATTCATGAAGGCATTGAAGGGGCATGGGATCATTGAAGAGAGTTTGGAAAGTGCATGAGTACAATGGAAAAGATATGGAAGGGACATCTGGGGTGGAAGAGCCCAAAGGAGTATGGACAGAAATATGAGGGGTCATAGAGAAGTCACAAAATTATGAGGAAGCATTAGCAAGACTTATTAAAATTTACCTGGCAAAACATTTTTGGCTGCTCAGCAGGTTTCCCACAAAGTTGACAAATTAATTTACCTAATGGGGATCCCACAGACATGATAATTGAGTGAGTAATGAAATTCAAATTTCCTCTCAATATTTCTAATGGAGACTCTAACATCACAAGATGATTGTATGAGATTACTATCCAAGTTTGAAATTCCAGACCCACAGACCTCACTTCACCCACTCCCAACTCAATTGTGGGCAGGTGCAGCAGGGGAAAATGCAGCCAAGTCAACAGAGAATTGAGTGAGCAGCAAGTTGGTTTGCATTGGAGACTTCTAGAATACAGGAGAGAAGGGAGACTACCACATTGTTCAGTTTCCTTACTGCAGATAAACAAAATACATGACATCCAGAATGAAAAGCTTGTACTTCAAACAGCTTCAGAATATAAAATCAACGCAATTTTGAAAGAATTGCTTATAACACTAGCTATAAGCAATCAGACGCTATATATAACTAAAAATCATAAAGATGTATTACTTCCAGATATATCACAGTATTATTCAAAAAAACCA
The DNA here is from genome assembly GCA_024137785.1 of Ginglymostoma cirratum. NCBI lineage: Eukaryota > Metazoa > Chordata > Chondrichthyes > Orectolobiformes > Ginglymostomatidae > Ginglymostoma > Ginglymostoma cirratum. The sequence goes on from JAHRHZ010000087.1 coordinate 17,492,953, forward strand.
ATGCATCCCTGCTTTTACTTTGTTTCTCCAATAAGAGTCCAAAACTAAGAAATAAAACTTGGAACAGGGATGTAAGAACAATATACAGTAAGCACTGAGAAATCCATTTGAAATCAACAGAATACAGGTTTTATGATAGGCTTGTGCCAAATATTACTCTGTCATTCATGGTCTATTAGAAACTTGGCTTAGAAAGAGAAGTAATTACAGCACAGGAAAGCTGCAAGTCTGCTTTGGCTTCAAAAATGAACATATTGATTTTGCATTCATGTTTGATGAGGTTTGTAAAAAATATGGCTTAATGTTCCTGAAATAAGGTCATTAAATTTACATGATGTGAACAGTGCTGAGAGCACACTGAAAGCAATAAACACAATAAATAATTCACTGATACATATTTGTATTGCAGTACTGATGATCTGTAGATTTTAATCCTGTGAATATTTAAATTTATTCTGCTCAATTAATAGGCAACTAGTGCAGGTTTTAAAAACATTTTTTTGATGGTGCTTGACACCTTGAGAGAAAAAGTAAGAGTAAAATGAGCACATCTGAAGGTGACTATACACAGCTGCAAATAATTATTAAAGATAATACTACTGCATAATTTGAACACGATGGCGCTAGCAAGATTTTCTGCTCAGCGGTCTACCTAGGGTATTATTTATAAATATTAAATTTAAGGAAAGTAAGTTACAATGGAGTAAGGTGGTGAATTAAAGGGCCACTGTTTAAATAGCAGAGTGGTAATCTGTTAGTTTCCCAGTGATCCTCCACAATGCAGACTTTTCTATCTGTAGGGAAGCATTGCTGTAAGGCAAGCAGTTACCACAGTAGAGAGTCGATGGAAAATGAGAGAGTGTCAACATCAAAACACAAATTTTATGAATAGTTCAAAGATGATTTGACAGAGGATTGCAAGTAGGGACTTATTGGATTCTAGTTAACATATGGCCTAGGAGTTCAAAAGGAGACTAGAAAATAGTATTAAAAGATTGAAACATACTTGCAAAATAAAGAAACATATATACTTCCAGTCACACGATGATATACATCATTTTTTTAATGAAGTTTCACTCATATTACAAGTACTGCATGGTGGGCACAGTTTCAGTGTTGGTAAACATGATCTACTCACAGTCTTTCTAAAGTCAAAGCCCCATCTTCAAGTTGAGAATATTTCCACAGTCTGTGGCATTTTATCATCATGTTTAATGGGATAAACCTCAAACAAATCTGGTAACTCATGACAGCATGTCCAGACGACACTGTGATCCATCAACAGTCGTCAAATTGTACTTCAACACAATCTGCAATTTCATGGCCTGGCATATCCGCAACCTATCATTATCATCAAGCCAGAAAATCAATCCTCATTCAAAGAAGAGTGCAGGAGGGCATGACAAGTGCAGCACCAGGCATACGTAAAAATGATCTGTCAATCCGGAGAAGCTACAAAACAGGACTATTTGTGAGCTTAACAGTGTAAACAGCAAATGGTAGGCAGAACTAAGTAATCCCACAATCAATAGATGAGATCTAACCTCTGCAGTCCTGCCACAACCAGTCATGAGTAGGGGCAGACAACTAAACAACTTTCTGAAGGAGGAAGCTCCACAAATATCCCATCTTAAATAATAGGCAGGTCTAGCACATCACAGCAAATGATAAGGCTGATGCATTGACAATAATCTTCAGCCAGAGGTGTTGAGTGGATGGCCTATCATAGCCTGTTCTAAAACTTCCCAGCATGACATATGCCAGTTCTCAGCCAATTCAATTCACTCTGAGTGATATTAAGAAATAGCTGAAAGCATTGGACACTGCAAAAGCCATGGTCACTGACAAATTATAAATAGTCCTGACAACGTGTGCTTTAGAACTTGCTGTACCCCAAGCCAAGCGGTTCCAGGCAGCTATAACACAAGCACCCACCAAACAATATAGAAAATTGCCCAGTTGTGTCCTGCGCATAATAAAAACGCAGCACAAGTTCAACTTGGCCAATTACTGACCTATCAGTTTACTCTTGATTATTGGTAAAGTGATTGAAGAGGTCATCAAGTGCTATCAAGCAGGACATGTTAACAATAACCTGCTCACTGAGATTCAGTTTGGGTTCAGCCTGGGTCACTCACTAGTGGCATTGTGGGTGTAAACACACCAAATGGATTGCAGCAGTTCAAGATGGCAGCTCACCATCACCTTCTCAATCTATTAAGGATGAGCAACAAATGTTGGCTCAGCCAGCAACATCCACATCACATGAGTGAATTTTAAAAAAGCCAATACATTTATTGGTAGTGGAGTTTTTACTTAAAGGTTACTTAAAGGTCCAATTTTTCTTCAGATTTCACCCACTCACCCCTCTGGTTCTGGAATCTAAAAATGATGAGCTAAAGAAAAAGAGACTGCAGTCCCTAGTTCTTTATATGTGAGCCCACAGTAATGAGTGCTGTAACATACATAAACATATATATACACAAATTGTGTCCAATATAATAGGCTTACCTTCTGTGGATCTTCTTTATCTGCATTTATTCTTACTCCTTTCAGTGTTTTCTTAAACTAACATTTATCTACGTAGTTTTAATACCACAGGAAAAAATCATCACATTTCATCACAGGGATAGTTGATTGGCCCATCGAGTCTGCATCGGTGTTATTTTCCTCAAGCGGCATTTAGTTTAATCTCAATTTTGAGATACTATTTACCAATCTTTCTTTTTTTCCATGACATAATCCAATTCCCAGTTTTTGGAATAAATTATGAGCTCTGCTTCAATAGCTGTATCCGGCACATAATTCAACATTCCAATTACCTGTTCCATGAATTTCTTTTCCAACTTTCTTTTTTATTCTTTTTAAATATTTAGTTTACATATTTATTGCATTTTGATGGGAATACAACTCTTTTAATGGCAATCTGGCTTCAGCCGTATGTATTTTGCATTTGTGTCTTCTAGTTTACTACAGTTGTTAACTAACCTCTCTTCATTCGTAAAATCCACAAATTTCAAAATTACCTCGTTTGTAAATCCTCCTATATGTCAATATATGACTTGATTGCTCTTCAATGTGTTCCTCTGAGGATACTTCTTTTTCAAAATTTGCACATTATTTACATCTGGTCTTAGCAAAGAGTGATGATGGAAACATTTTCAGATTTTGCTCAATTACATTGAAGAACCATGATCTGAGAGACTCCATCTGATCGCCCTCCAAAAGAAAACTTAACTTAAATCACATAAAGATCAGGAGGGTTCCTTTGCAAGTGGGCACTTTCACCTCTACTCCCCTATCTCTAACAATCCCACTGGCTGATTGATTGTTATTTGATACTATTAAATTCATCCCATGTGACTTGCTTGTCCAGGTATTTTGTATTCTATTGTATTTCATAAATGAGTCAAGTAACTAGCATTATCAACAAGTTTTAATAATATGATTAAAACTGTGCTCCATATTAATTGTGAATACTGTGAACAGCAAATATAAATCCCATTTATACATCATATAACTGTGCATTCTATAAACAAATACAAACTTTATTAAATAGCTAAAAGCATAATAAATATTCCATGATGCTCACCAGTCTGTTTGAGGGACTCTGTTTGAATATCTGAAGTAGCACTTGGTTAGGTTTTATGCGTATAATGCACATCTCATTTATGAATAATTGAATAACAAACCATTTGATGATTATTTTCCTAGCTAAAAACGAGCCAATGACTGGTGGCTGAGTTACTTCTGTCAGTACTACGCCATCAATGAGTTCACGCAATCAGCTGCTTCCACTGCAGTGCTCAAAATACCCATGTTATTAAGATAAAATAAACTATGTCCCTTACCTTTTACATTTCATCAGAATTATTTCCACAAATACATTACAGAATCACAGTGTTCAAAGATATTTGGAATTGGTTCAGAGGGGATTTTAGATTCACTGCTAGAATGTTTGCTCTGTATCGACTTGCATCAAAATGTCTTTATCCCTGCTGGAAATTTTAATACTTTATGGCACATCTTTGCAATTACTAGAGTCTGCCCAGTGTAAATTTCATATTTTAAGCTCTTTAAGTATCTTCCCTTTCTATCCAACCCTCCAGAATCTCCTCCCATTTGTACATATGCAGTCAGGTGATCATCAAAACAGCCAATTTAAAATCACTTCAAACCTACTATTTCCTCCAGAATCCTAATTAGCCACATGGAGTAGTTTGAAGATCAGAAGGACACTCTTTGTTGATTTACCACCTTTGTAAGAGTGGGAAATACAGTTCTAAAAGTTAAAGGGGATATTATCATTTACAGATACTGGTTCTATAGGAAGGAAGTTGTTAAAATTTAGAGGGTGCAGAAAAGATTTACAAGGTGATATATGGGAACATATAGAGGATCAGTAGTGATGGGCCAGCCAGGGAATACTAGGAAAGAAGGGATATGAAGGTTTAGAAGGGCCCTTTAATTACCAAGCCTATGACTCACTATGCATGATCTACATTAGAACAAAGAACAAAACAGCACAGGAACAGGCCTTTCGGCCCTCTAAGCCTGCGTTGACACATTTTGCCCTTCCATGTTAAAACTGTCTTTACGAACAGGATCTGTATCCCTCTATTCCCTTCCTATTCATGTATTCATCCAGGTGCTTCTTGAATGCTGCTATTGTGTCTGCTTCCACCACCTCCTCTAGCAACATGTTCCAGGCACTCATCACCCTTTGTGTCTTCCATATTCAATTGGCTTCTAAACATGCCCTGCAAATGGAAAATAGCTGTGACCAGCCACACCCACAGTAGAAGAAATCGATATTTGTTTTCTGTCTCCACACATCAGCATCCTCTGGAAGTTGGTACTGGTCCAAGGCTTGCTGGTGCATTTGTTCCTCTTGCATTTCTCTAAGACTTTATAGCACCACAGCAACAGGGGCCACAGTCCACGTTGTAGCTGGATCCATCAGTCACACTTGCAGTGACCATGTGGAGAACATAAGAAACAGAATGGGTCTATAGTAATGTGAGCAGACAGCACTCACAAATTTAGTTGAATTTAGTTGAACAACCTCCATATGAGAAAGCTACAGCTAAAGACCTCTCAGAATGCACAGGAAGGCCAGAGTCTATCATCTTTGATGACATTTCCTCTAGATGAGTGAGGCACAGTGTTACCACAGGCTGAGGTTGTCCTTGACACTGTTAAAGAGCTATGCCAACGGTTGGAGTGGGACCTGAAAATGAAGGAGTGGGCAGCCATTCTTTCCCAATCACCATTAAAATGACTGCTGCACTAAAAGTACATACAACTGACTTCTTCCAATCTATCAATCCTTAACCCACAAATTAAGGTTGTCAAGGTTGCTACTGATGCAATTTGTACAGATCACACCACTTCATCAGCCATGATTCTATTGAATGATAGAGCAGGCTTCAAGGGTCAAAAAGCCTACTCCTTTACCTAACAAAAAACCCCAAAGAACTGCAGATGCTGGAAATCAGAAACAAAATCAGAAATTGCTGGAAAACTCAGCAGGTCAGGCAGCATCTGTGGAGAGAAAGCAGGCCTAAGATTTTGGGTCCAGTGGGCCCTCTTCAGGGCTCAAGTTCATTTCATTATCTTTGTCTTCCTCTCAGAGGAAGCACCAGCACAGCATCCACCTGCACACTTGCACTCTCTACGATCACAGAGGCATTTACCTCAATTAGTTCATTTTCTAGAGTAGGGTCAGAGCTACAGTTTGTTGTGCACATCACTGATACCTATCTACAGCTGCTGGTGGAAGCAACTCCTATGGTTTCTGACTTTCAGAGGACTGCTGAAAACCGCGCACCCAGTCAGCACAATGCAGATAATATAATAATATGTCTCTGTATTCTGCCATCAGCAACAAGATGAACTGGCAGAGGCAGGCAAGAATATCAAGCAGTGATGCCAGAAGCCCTCACTACAGCAGAGAATGGAAGGACTTCAATCTTCATGGAGGATGGGAGGAAAATGTGGGATTTGTGTAGTCCGTACTAGTGGAAGCATAGTGACTGAGGATGCTCAGCTATTGCAGCAGAAACATAAAAAGGAACTTAACCAAAACTGAATTAAAATGTCCTTACCAGGGTTAACAATGGAGCCCAGCCACACCAATCTCGAAACACCTTCACTGTGCCAGGGTACTCCCCATGCTCCCTGTTCATGGACAAGGGGCATGGATGTAACCATAGAAAAGGGATAGACAGTTGCACTCCAGAGCCCACTTCCTTGGCCTTTTGATGACCGCCTTAGCCAGGCCCAGGTCCATGAGGAGATCCTCCAATCTGCCTGCCCCTCCCACTATGGGGTGCTCATTGGTCGAGAGCATGGACCTGAATCACAATGAAGAACTGAGAAGCATGCCTTTAAAAAGAAACTAAATAGAGGCTGAAAACAAACAGCCAAAGTAAAAATATAAAACTATTTCCTCCAGGCCACACATGGAATCCTGTGAACCTCCTTAAATGTATATTGCTCGTGATTGCTGCATGAACACTCTCCACCCCAGACTCACAGTGGAAAGAGAGAAAACCCTATTGGGAGTTATCTGGTAGGATCTCTGCTGCAGAAGGTTGCAGGTTACATCACAGCGTATCTTGGCAGACGGTGGACAAGGTGAGGAAGTGAAGATGTGAGGAAATGAGGAATCAGCAGCCCATTCAGGAAACTCATCCAAGCTGTTTTAAAGGACAAAAGTAATTTCTTCAAGAAAGCTCGAATTATGGTTTGCAGAATCTCAAGGGAAGGCTCAGTTTTCAGGGCTAATGTCAAGTTATGGTTTCATTGTCAACTGAGAGTTTCAATTCCAGGCTAAATGAATTTAAATTCCATCAGCTGCAACAGCGAGATTTGAACTGTCTCACCACAGCATCAGTTTAGGTCTTTGGATTACTTGTCCAGTGACATTACCGTTATGCCAACAAATATTGGCCAGACTGCTTCTCAAAAGCATTCTAATTCTACCTTGGCATGATAGAATCTTTATCCCCACTTCTTGTCCAACCTACCCTTGTCTCACAGGAGCTTCCAGTCAAGACACCACAGCTTTCAGTTCCTGTGATGTCTAGCCTGCAAATGGAGCAACTTAAGGATTGAATGTTTATCCCTTCCTCCAGGGTGTGTCATGCTAACCTGAAATTTCAGGAGATGGCAATCAGGCCACAACATGATTTCAAAAAATCTTGGAATGAGATTCCATGAATTGTGGAGGTATGCAGCTTACTTGGGAATTGACCTCAGCTGATTGTGATTCTCCATCCACTGGATTCGGAATAAGGTGTTTCTTCAATTGATCAGATTATATAAACTGAAACTCTGCTCCCACCAAAAATGTACTCCTCCTATTTTGGATTTGCCTTTTGAAATTGAAAGAGAATTGCTCAGTTGTTGTAGGAGATAGTGAGGTTTACTTCCATCCTGCAAAATAGTACATTTCACCTTTCAACTGTGACCCATCAAATTACCCCCATTGTTTATATTCCACAACATTATGCAATGTTGTGGAATCCTGACACCTTTGTAACTGTAACCTCCCTCCATTTCAGCCCAATTCCATCCATGTCATAATTTTTTTTCTCATTTTGTCCCCTGAGCCCATCACTATACAGTCCTTAAACACTTCCTGATCCCTAACCTTCACAATTGAGGATTACTGCACCATCATTTTCTTTTACCACTACTATGAGACCATATGCTCCTTGACACCGACTATAAAATCTCACCCTGCCACATCCAACTTCCTCCAGGTTTCATGCTGTAGATCGTGCTCATGTCAAATGAGGAATGGTTTCTATCTATTTATGAACTGATTGAGAAAAAAAATTGATGGAACCAATTGATCTTAGCATTCAGATAAACATTCTAAGTGTAGAAAAACAAATTGTTTTTAGCAGTATATACTTAAAGGAGAACATTGTAGCTAAAATGTGAGGAGCATTTAACTGGATTTTTTTTAAGTGGAACTGTAGGCACTCAGGTTAATTTGTAAAGACAGACAGGTCTTCTAACTTGAAAGAACATAGACTTTAATCAGAAAGAAACTGTGTCTTTTAGCTGTTGAATGCCTACCCAAAGATCTATACTCATTAGCTGTGCTACTGATTGTCTGAATTCTTTGTCCAGGGGTGTTGTCTAGTTGGTCTTTAATTACAATTCCAAATACCTGTTACTGAGATCTTAGAGTTGTTTCTTTGTACATGGCCACTACTGCTAACCATGATGCGCATTTTGCCCCCAAAAAGAGTTAGAAAATGCATTTTACCAATTAAAGCCAATAACAAAATGTGAAATATTGCCAAACATGGAACATACCTTCTAAAGTAGTAATCATAACTAACTATAATTGTAAGGGGAAAATATAGGATATGTATTGCCCTCTACAGCAATTTGGGAAACAAACAAATATGATTAATAAAGATCTTAAGTGAGGCTAAGTGATTACATTAGAAAAGACTAGGGAATTTCGTTAGTTTTATAAGAAAGATTTATTTTTACAGTTCATTTATTACTATTTGATTGTATTGAGAAAGGTTTTTGAGTTAAACTGAACATGCAGAGACTATCTCAGCTAAATGCTCAGCTAAACACATATGCCCTGCAGCTAAGTTCATAAGTAGCTGAACTGCTAGTCTCCTCTGACATCCATGGTCCTATCAACAGCTTGAATGCCTGGTGACCTCCAGTCAACTCTGGGATTCTCAACAACATAATACAGTAGAGAAAGCTGATCTCACACAAGATTAGATCAGTAATAATAAGCAGGATCCAGGGAAGATTAGGGCAGCATCTGGGTGATAGTGGTGGTGGATAAGACTAGGAGCAGCAGATACCCTGCGTTCTAGAAATTGGCAGAGGTATTTTGTTTGACGTAAACCTAAATCAGACCATGTTGGAAGCCAAGTAATGTACTGCCTGTATGCTTCTCATTATATAAATATACCTTATGATTTCTTGGTTGGGCAGAATCCTGCTTCAGAATCTTTCTGAGGTGGCGCCGAATGCATTGGCAAAATAAACAATTGTAACCAGTACATGAGACTCTTGAAAGAAAAAACCAAAAGAACTGCGGATGCTGTAAACCAGGAACAAAAACAAAGTTGCTGGAAAAGCTCAGCAGGTCTGGCAGCATCTGTGAAGGAGAAAACAGAGTTAACGTTTCAGGTCCGGTGACCCTTCCTCAGAACTGATAGTGGCTGCCACTATCAGTTCTGAGGAAGGGTCAGCGACCCCGAAATGTTAACTCTGTTTTCTCCTTCACACATGAGACTCTTGAGATGTTTTTGTACAATAATCTGCCACAACAATAATGAACTAACTAGGCTGTTTATAACAATCCAATAGCTACAGGTGTTAGAAATTTTGCATGTTTTATTGATGAGGTTGAGCTATAAACCAAAATAACATAAGGCATTTTGTATATGATGTAATAGCAAGTTAAAAATACATAGATGGCAATTCTGTGATAGCCAAATAGGCTTTTAAGAGCACTTAAAAGCTTACTTTATAAATTTTCAAGGCTGTGATTTGTTTTGTCTGCCTAAGACCTGAAATAATATATTCTTCCATGATCTTATAAAGGTGCAAAAAGATTCATTTTATATGAAGTCGAATGTCAAATTTTAATATTATGCATTTCTTTAATCATGTTTTCATTTTTGCAAATGCATACATTTTGGTTATGTATGTATATGTCTATATTCTATAAAGATATATACAATAAGTGTATGCAAATTAGCAAGATTTGTCAAACATTAGTACTTGATATACCTTTAGGAGCTTGATGGTATTATTCATTTAATTGAACATTCTGTGCCATTTGCTTCTAATTTTTTGTATAACGAAGGCAGATTTCCAAAGAAAAGTTTAAGTTTAAGCCACAAATGAATTTGAGAGTGTTGCATTTTATTACTACGTCATCCAAGAACTGGCATATTTTTCTGAAGTTGAATGAATTTTTGCATGGAATGACCTGAACAATGCTTTTTTCATGTGTAGCATGTCAGTCACTTCATCAACAAGCTTTTTGTTATTTTCTCATACTAGTTTCATTACCAAGATTTTCTGACCAATTACATTTTACACTATCATCAACCAAAATGGGAATATGGTGTTAAAATAACACTGATTAGATATCATTGTCAGAAAGATTGGAATACTAGAAGATTCATATGTCGTGGTCAACCTGTTCTAGATTTGCTAAGATTCAATTATATAACAATTAAAATATGAGTATGTGAAAAGTACTGCAATTTATAACTGGTCATGTTAAATCTGGTCTATGACTAATCTGGTTTGGTACAATTATTTTCACATTTTCCTAAGAACTAGAGATGACAAATTACTAAAGTGGGATGAGGGGGATCTTGTTACTGGACCAGCTCTTAAAAAGGAGATAGCTTATTCATTAAATGGAGGTGAATTTTTTCACGTGAATGAAGTGTCCCATTTAACTAGTGTAAGCATTAACCACGTTATAAAAGCTTTGGAGAAGTACAAGATATGGAACCCAAAAGTCAGGAACATCCCCCTGATGATTATATCGTCGATACCTTTCTCCAATAAAAGCAGCAAAGGCACTCATATTTGGAGGTGTGAAAGCAGAGCTTCAAACTATCTGAATTTAAGTCACTTAAGCAGTGACTGCAGTCTCACAGATCTATTAAATTCAGACAGCAAATACACAAGCTATGTTGGTGCACACCGTGTACAACATGTCTAGCAAAATCAGGATAAGTGACTTTGCATACACTTATAGAGCAGAATGTGAAGGATTGAGATGGCCATTCGTCTTTTCATGGTTGCTTTCTCAGTAATAAAGATCTAGTACACATTTTTGTAGGTCAATTAAGTAGCTTGCATTATTTTACAAATTTTGTAAGGGGCACTCAGAATCATTACCTGTAATAGAAATGACATATGTGTTGTACCGTGATTTCAAGCTTCAAGATTGTAGACTAAGCACATTTGGTAGCCTGAGATACCTGTTACCCATTTACCTGAAAACACAGGAGAAATGCCTTTCCAAAGTGGTATCCATCAGTTGTTCAATACTTCTTGTTGTGAAACCATGCTTTATACCAAAAATTAATTTTTGAACTTACTGGCTGGATATCCTTAGTTGTGTTTGTTAAGAGGCCAAGGCCACATTCCAATGAGATGAAATTGAAATCTCAAAGATGGCTGAACATTTACGTTACTGTACCGACTGCATTCCAAAGTGACTGAAATGGTGATACCTGTTTGCAAAGCCTCATAAAGAACAAGTAGCTTTTAGCAGTGTGAATGTGAGCCATCAGGTCCTCATTTTCATGTCCTCAGAACACCTCAAAGGGCTCAGCATTCTTTTTTTTACCATTATTAAGTATTTTAAGTGTTGTTGTTATGAAAGTATGAACAACTTTCTCCCTCATAAAATGTCTTGAACTTTTGACCTTGTCCACCCCAGTTCAACACTGGCACCTCCGCATCATATTGTGTATGAGTTGATCTCTGGCCTAGCCTGAAATAGACTCAGCTGTTTCTTCAAAGAATACAACAAAGCACTACTCACCACACATGCCAACACTCTGTTCCACAGCTCCACTATTCTCTGGTAACATAAACTACCCCGAACATCTAGTATAGTTTTGGCCTTACATAATCCAATTGTGAACCCTGGTTTACTCTAATGCATTCGGTTGAAACATATTGTTCACATAAATTCAATCTATTCCCTTTGTCATCTTATAAACCTTTACCAAATTATCTATAAGACATTGCTTGTCTAGAGTCTATGCTTGGTTTAGTTTATGTCACCGATATTTTAAGCTGGATATCAATTTTGCGGCTCTTCTCTGCACACTTCCAAATGCTGAACATCATCAGACACTCTGGACTGGCATAATCAGGTGATTTATCTATAGTGGGGTAATTTGACTAGTTTTCTGTAATGAAAGAATATATTCTATCTCATTTAGTAGGATACATCCAGGAATTAGTAAAGCACTTAGTCCCTCAGTGAAACAATCAAGCTCACATGTTTCACTGACAACTATTCCTTCCAGAGTTACACATACTTGTTTGCACTATATCCATAAAGGCATCTTGCCCAGTATAGTGTGGTTGCTTGTGCAATGAAATAATTTAGGGAAAGCCTAAAGTGAGCCAGGGCTGGATTACCAAATCAAAACAGGAAGAAAATTTGATAACAAAGCTCCCACAGCTACATGGACTACACCTCCTCTCACCCGCAAGAATGCGATCCCATACTCCCAATTCCTCCACCTCCACCACATCTGCTCGCAAAATGGGGCATTCCACTCCCGGACATCCCAGATGTCCTCCTATTTCAAGGACCATAACATCCCCCCGCTGGTGAGCGAAAATGCCCTCAACCGCATCACTTGCATTTCCCACACTTCTGCCCTAATACCCCCTCGCTCCAACAAAACGAAAGACAGAATCCCCCTTGTCCTCACATATCACCCCAACAACCTCCACATCCAGCATATTATTCTCCACCACTTCCGCCACCTACAATCCGACCCCACAACCAAAGAGATATTTCCCTCCCCATCCCCATTTGCCTTTCGTAGGGATTACTCTCTGCATGACTCCCTCATGCGCGCCACACTCCCACTAACCCCACCACACCTGGCACCTTTCTCTGCAACCGCAGGAAGTGCTACATTTGCCCACACACCACCCCTCTCACCCCAATTCAAGGCCCAAAACAAACCTTTCATATCAGACACAGGTTCACCTGCACATCCGTCAACTTGGTCAACTGGATCCGCTGCTCCTGATGTGGCCTCCTCTACATTGGTGAGACCAAGTGTAGACTTGGAGACCGTTTTGTAGAGCATCTGTGCTCTGTACGCAACAAATGACAACACCTTCTGGTTGCCAACCATTTTAACTCCCCTCCTACTCCCTGGATGATGTGTCCATCCTGGGCCTCCTCCACTGTCACAATGGCATCACCTGTAAACTGGAGGAGCAACACTTCTTATTCCACCACAGGAGCCTACAGCCTGATGACCTAAACATGGAAATCACCAGTTTTATACTCTCCCTACCCACCTCCTCTCCGCCACCCCCCACCCCCGGCCTCATCCCATATCCAACCCTCCCTCTCGTCCCTGCCTCCTTAACCTGACACAATCTGTCCATCTTCCCTCCCACCTATCCACCCTACCCATCCCACTGACCAATCCCCCACCACTCCCTACCTGTATTCACCCATTACCATCCCACCTACCTTTCCCAGCCCCACCCTTCTTCATTCTATTTATTTCTCAGCTCCCTACCCCCTCCCCTTTTCTGAAGAAGTGTTCCTACCCAAAACATCAACTTTCCTGCTCCTCTGATGCTGCTTGGCCTGCTGTGTTCCTCCAGCTCCACACTGTGTTGTCTCTGACTCCAGCATCTGCAGTTCTTGCTATCTCCTGGAAAAACATCACCTGTGATTAAAGACATGGAAGATCAATTCAATCTCAAGATCAAGAATATCATTGCTTACACAAAAATAGACACTGCTAGAGAAGCCAGCAGATCCAGCAGCATCTGTAGAGAGAAATAGAGTTAATGTTTTGTCTGAAAATAGCTAGGAAAAGGTGGTATTTATACTGATGATGGGTTAAGGTATTGAAATGAATAGAGTATATGGGATAATTCTGTTTGTCTTTTTACAGATGATGCCAAATCTGCTGAGCTTCTCTGGTACTTTGCTTTTGTTTTGGATTTCCAGCATCCGCAGTTCTTTGTTTTTATTAAACAATTGTCCACATTGGTTTCATAACCATTCTCCTTAGTTAGATGATTGCTAGTGAGGATATGATTAAAATGGACTGCTTGTGTATTTTTTGATTCTGATTTCAAATTCACCCATTTCAGAAATAATTCAGGATTTCTCATATCCATTTGGCGAGAGTCAAATACTTTTTCATGAAGAGCAGTGCTCCTCATACAGCTGTTAGAATTGTTGTAATGCCATAATTCCACTAGGTGGTGCAATCTGACAATGTTACTGCAGAAGAATAGCCCTTTTGAGTGTAAAACAGATCAAACTATGAATATTTGGGGTCCTTCCAGGGGTGGCAACAGAGGCAGGCTAGAGTCAAACATTCCAGTGCAAGCCAGCTTGTTGGTTTCCTGATTCATGAGTGTCCCAAAGAATTTGTTGGACCTCTTCAAAGAAAGAATGTTGCAAAGTGATCTCACCTGACGACAGCCAAGTTGCCTTTGGGACAGGTATCAGACAAAGTGGGCAGTGAGTGTTTGCTACTTTTGTGGTATCATTGGGAGGTAAGAGCGCAGCACTGCGCTGCATAATTTGGGGAGGCTATCTGAGCACAATTAAGGCTGCAACTGGCAATGTGTCACGACCTTCAGGTTTTGGGCCTGGCGGCAATGAAGAACATTACCCTCAACGGGAAACGTGAACCTCAGGCATCAGAATTTCTGTAGAGAGGAGAGACGTGACGTAAGGACATGGATACCATCCCTTGATTATGGTATCTTTCACCAAAGATAGAACTACATGGAGATGTCCAAAAACCAGTGCCACGCAAGATTGTGACTTACCAAGCAGTTGGTCACAATTATCCATGTTCATAACACATGTCACATCTCACAACACAGGTCATCATGACCTGTCCAATAATCACTGAAGTCACTGTGGTCCACACTTCTACCTTCTTTCTAGGATCAACTGTAAACCTTGGTGGCATCATGCAAATAGCAGTGCATCATCTCACAGAGCATGAATGACACCTTTGCCAAAGCTAGACGATAAGTTCAAGCGGTGATGTTGAACTTGTATAGGACACTTGTTAGATCTACTCTATCAAGCCTCTTCGTGATTTTGAAAACCTCAATTAAGTCTCCACTTAGCCTTCTTCTCTCTAAGTATCAACTTCCACAATTAACTAACTAAAATTTCTCATCTCTGGAACCATTCTTGTAAATTGCTTCTTCACTCTCTCCAAAGCATTCACATCTTTACTATCATATGTGCATAATCATAAACCCCAGTGGACAATATTTGTGGCTTCTGTGGGCTGCCAAGGAAGGGTGATTGGAGACAGAGACTGTAAAGTTCAATTTAAATCTGTGCCACAGACTCATTAACCTTGTTTCACATACTGTGCGCATTTATGTACAGGCTTGTATTGACTGCCCCCTTCTCATAATTGTCCCCTTATCTGCTGTGCCTGAGGTTAGATTCCTGATCCTTTCCACTTTCCCTGTCCCGTTACTTGTTCTGGAAACTTTAATAATCTCTCCTGAGCCCTCACCCTCTTTAACTAGTTTAAAGTCCTTGTGACCACCCTATTTAACATTTCTGCTGGGATCCTGGTCCCAGACTGGTTCAGGTGGAGCCCATCCCATCGGTTCAGTTCATTGCTGTCCCTATACCGATGCCACTGCCACACAAAATGGAGATAACAAGGTGTAGAGCTGGATGAACACAGCAGGTCAAG
>JAHRHZ010000087.1:17508837-17529233 GCA_024137785.1 Ginglymostoma cirratum
CCTTCTTCAGAAATTTCTGAAGAAGGGTCTAGGCCCGAAACGTCAGCCTTCCTGCTCCTCTGATGCTGCTTGACCTGCTGTGTTCATCCAGCTCTACACCTTGTTATCTCAGATTCTCCAGCATCTGCAGTTCCTACTATCTCCCACACAAAATGGAACCGCTTTTTCCCACACCACTCCTTCAGCCGTGCATTTACTAGCATAAATTTATCTCTATGCCAATTTGCATGTGGGTCAGGTAATAATCCAGAGATTATAACCCTTGAGGTCTTGTTTGTTAAATTTTGTTCCTAACTTCTGATATTCCCAGAACAGGACCTCTTGACTACGTAGTTGGTCCCAACATGGATGACAACACCTGGATCCTCCCCTTCCCATGCTCACTCCCAGTTCAAGCTCAAGCCCAGTTCAAGACTTCCCTTACCTTGGCACCAGGCAGGAAACACACCCAATGCAGAACACTCAATCCAGCTTACAAAGGATGTTATGTGTACTTCCAATTATAGAATCCCCTACCACTACCACTTTTCTTTTTGCACCCACATCCCACTTGAATGACCTTTTCTCCTGAGAGGCTTCTGGGAAGATGGCAGCAGGGTAAGTCACTCCATTTGGATCTCTACTCTGCTGGCCAGTTCCCCTTCCTGTTCCTTTCTTTTTGTCTTCTTCTTCTCTCTCTGCTCTGCAGTAATTCTATCCCCTCCAAACACCCGCCCTTTTAACTATCTACTTAAGAAGTCGGGAAGGAGTCGGGTCGCAGCCGGGAACTGCATGGCAGGAGGTGAACAGGTGGGCTGTGTCCTGCAGCAAGGGCAGATCAAGTGTGGACCGGACAGATAGCGGCGGATCAAAAATGGGGCGGTTCGGCAGCAAGAGCAGGCCAGCAAGTCAGCAGCAGTCAGCAGCAATAGCAGACCAGTCAGGCGGTGGTGAGAGCAAGCCTTTCACATGGTGGTAGCATCTCCTCGGTGTCCTAGCAATTGGAGCAGCACCTGTACCATTGTGGAGAAGGGACTTGGGACTCAGAGATCTGAACTTTTCTCCTTTTCTTGCTTACTTTTTGCCTCTGTTAAAATATTTTAATTCTAGTTTTTGTAACCAAGTGGCTGTCTGTGAATGGTGACTGTGCACTTTTTGCTGTACTTAGTACATGTGACAAATAAATAAATATAAATTTAAATCTGTACCACAGTGCTGTGGCTTCCCTATTCTCCCTACAGTCCTTTTCCTCATCCACATTGGGAATAAGTACCTGAGTACTGTTGGACAAGGTCAACAGCTGAGGTCCCTCCAAGGCTAAATTCAGGGTCATTCCAACTGCCTCACTTGTAGTCCCAACCTCCTGTCCATGACCACTGGCCAAATATGGAATTCTTATCCTACAGGTGACTGCCTCCTGAAACACAGAGTCTAGGTAATTCTCCCCCTCCCTGATATGCAGTATCTGAAGCACAGACTCCAGCTCATCAACGTTTTTTATTTCAAAAATATACCTTATACATAAAAAATTTTGTATATACACAGTCACAAATGCACAAATTCAATTCTGTCCAATAGCATACCAAGGAAACAAACAAACATTGGAGTTTAACTCTATCCATACAAACCAAAAACATCTCTTACACATAAAAGACTATATTGACATACATTGACTCCAGCTCGTTAACTCTAAGCCTGGGTTCCTTGAACAACCAACATTTGCTACAGATGTGGTCACTGTGAAATACAATGGGGTCCACCAACTCCCACATCATATAGGTACAACCCATCACCTGGCCCTGCATCTCCAAATTATTTAGCTAATTTTTTATTTGTATTTTTAAATTGCCTATGTTTAAATTTCCTACTGGCTTTCAATTTTTAATCTGTGAAATATTTCTCAAATTTACCTTTAATCTAAAAACAATTTAGAAAAGGTATTCAAATTAGCGGTTACTTACCAACCAATGAACTTACGGCTAGAATTACATTCTGAGCTGGCTGTAGTATCACTTTCATTGGCAATACAGTCTGGAATATATGAACTCTTATGTCAATGAAGAATGTACATCTTCCCAGAGGTTTTACCATCACAATCGAAGATGCCTTGTTATTGTTCACCACTTCATACCTCTTTTCTAGTATTGAACATAAGAAGAACATAAGAACATAAGAACTAGGAACAGGAGTAGGCCATCCGGCCCTTCGAGCCTGCTCCGCCATTCAATAAGATCATGGCTGATCTTTTTGTGGACTCAGATCCACTTACCCACACTCTCACCATATCCCTTAATTCCTTTATTGTTCAAAAAAAATCTACCTTAGCTTTAAAAACGTTTACTGAAGTAGCGTCAACTACTTCACTGGGCAAGGAATTCCATAGATTAACTACCCTCTGGATGAAGAAGTTCCTTCTTAATTCAGTCCTAAATCTGATCCCTCTAATCTTGAGGCTATGCCTTCTTGTCCTAGCTTCACCTGCCAGTGAAAAGATCCTCTCTACTTCTATCTTATCTATTCCCTTCATAATTTTATATGTTTCTATAAGATCCCCCCTCAATCTTCTGAATTCCAATGAATATAATCCCAATCTACTCAGTCTCTCCTCATAAACCAAACCCCTCAACTCCGGAATCAACCTAGTGAACCTCCTTTGCACTCCCTCCAGTGCCAGTATATCCTTTTTCAAGTAAGGAGACCAAAACTGCACACAGTACTCCAGGTGTGGCCTCACCAGCACTTTGTACAGCTGCAACATAACCTCTCTGATTTTAAACTCAATCCCTTTAGCAATGAAGGACAAAATTCCATTTGCCTTCCTAATCACTTGTTGTACCTGCAGACCAACCTTCTGTGATTCATACACAAGGGCATCCAGGTCCCTCTGCACAGCAGCATGCTGCAACTTTTTACCATTCAAGTAATAATCCTTTTTACTATTACTCCAATCAAAATGTATGACTTCACATTTATTTACATTGTATTCCATCTGCCAGATCTTTGCCCACTCACTCAATGTATCTATGTTCCTCTGTAAGGTTTCACAGTCCTCTGCACACTTTGCTCTGCCACTCTTCTTAGGGTCATCTGCAAACTTTGACATCCTACACGTGGTCCCCAACTCCAAATCATCTATATAAATTGTAAGTAAGGGAATAATAAAAGCAGGCTCATATATCTGCTTTCAGGTGTATATATTGTGCTCATAAAGGAAAGAACGTGCACAGTGATTAAAAGGCATTCAAAAGTATACCATGCAAAAGGTTAATAGACAAATAAGAACTCATGGAGTCGGGGTAATATATTAGCTCGCAAATAATGTTGATCAACAACAGGAAACAAAGAGTAGAAAACAAAAAAATAGACAGGTCATTCTCAAGTTACAAGCTGTGCCTAGTGGAGTGCCACAAAGATCAGTATAAGGGCTTAGCTGTTTATAAAGAGTAAGAGTAATGTATCTCAGCTTGCTGGCTGTACAAAGCAATGCGTAGAAATGCTAAGGTGTGTGGAGAATAGAGAAACTATGGAGAGATATAGTTTAAAACAGTTAGCAACAAGATGGCAGGTGGATTGTTATTTGGGGAAGTGTGAGATTATTCACTTTGTTCATAGAAGTAGAAAAGCTGAATATTTTAGGAAAAGGTATGAAATTCATAAATGCGATGCTCAGAGAAACTTTAGTGCATTTGTCCAAGGAACTCAAAGTTAGCATTCAGGTATAGTAACAGTTAGGAAGTAAATAGCATCTTGGCTTTTACAGTGAGAGGATTGGAGTATAAGCATAAGAATGTCTTGCTATGATTGTACAGGGGAGTGCAGTTTTGGTTTCAACATTTAATGAAGGATATATTTGCACTGGAAATAACTCCACAAAGGTTTATTAGATTGTCCTGAAATGAGAGGGTTGTTCTATGATGTAAGGCTGAGTAAATTGGGCCGATGTTCTCTGTTGTTTAGAAGAATGAGAAGTGATCTCACTGAAACATACAAGATTTTAAAGAGGCTTGTCAAGGTAGATGCATACGTCTTCTCAGCAACCTGGGAATCTAGAATACAGCACAGCCTCAGGATGAGGAGTCAATCACTTAGGATTATTGATCAAATGATGTGCATGTTGCACAAATAATTAGATGTATTTTTACATTCAAATCAGTGCATCTCAAAAGAAGTGCTGTGATACATGCAGCAAGCCAAGATACACCATAAATTCCTGAAAGCAAAAGAAAGTCTTCAAATAGTCATCTCCCCTCATGAATATGGCATTGGTCACTTCCTTTATGCAATAGAAAGATGTAGTTGATGAATTCTTTCCCTTTTTGCCACACTTCTTTGCAGGGTAGATCAGAAGATTTAGTTGCGCGCCAGGTGGTCTCTCCTTATCTCTTGTGCTATCTTGCAGTCCTTCTCCACTAAAATCTTACTATTGCCACTCACTTGAAATGAGTATATACCTCATAGAATGCTATACATCCTCTACTGAAGGCTAGGAGAGAACAGGATTTGGCTCAGCTATGATGGCCTCTCCCAACATCCTCAAGCTCACACATCCACATCGTCCACTGAATGCAGTATCAGAGTGATTGTAATCTGTGAAACCATACCCTAAAGGATTCATGTCTTTTGGCGAAGCTGAAATAAAATTGTACCAAATTCAATCAAACTGGAAATTATTTTCTAAATGTTAACCCGAAAGGTCCAATGTAAAAACAACTTGCAAATCTCAACTCAATGCCTTGCGATGCTAAACCTGCAGCACAACATCATGCCTCCTTGGTAAAACCTGGTAACCTGGCTCAAACATTTCAAAAGGGTGACATTACAAGAGCAGAGAGGTACTGCTGAGGCCGCATAAGACTATGGTCAGGCCGCATTTGGAATATTGTGAGCAGTATTGGGCACAATATCTAAGGAAGGATGTGCTGGCCTTAGAGAGAATCCAGAAGAGCTTTACAAGAATGATCCCAGGGCTGAAGGTTTGTTATACGAGGAGTGGTCGTGGACTCTGGATTTGTACTCGATGGATTTTAAAAGGATGAGGAATCGAATTGAAACTTACAGAATATTGACACGCTTGGATGGAGTAGACATGGGGATAATGTTTCAACTAGTAGGAGACACTAGGACCTGAGGGTCAGCCTCAGAGTGAAGGGATGACCCTTTAGAACTGAGAAGGAGGAATTTCTTCAGCCAGGGGGTGGTTAATCTGTGGAATTTGTTGCCACAGAAGGCTGTGCGGGCCAAATCATTAACTGTATTTAAGAGAGAAATGGCTAGGTTCTTGATTAGTAAGGGGATCAATGGTTATGGGGAGAAGGCAGGGGAATGAGGTTGAAAAACATATCAGCCATGACTGAATGGTGGAGTGGACACGATGGGCCAAAAGGCCTCATTTTGCTCAGATATCTTATGGTCTTGTTATCATACGGTTAGTGTGGAAAGTGAAAAACTTTGCATTGGTACAGCAGTTTATGTTTTTCCAAAAATTGGCAGTTATAGCACACGTGAAAAAGCTGACGAGGAATGCTTTACCTTGTTGACGTAAGAAGCAAAACTATTTCCAGCAATTCAATCCCTCAAATGAACAGCACAAATGCCCATTAAAAATAAGCTGTATATATGTTATTGTTTTCATGGCTTTGTCAATGTTAAACCTGCTTGGACATTTAATTCTTTTTGAAGCTCTAATTTACAAAGTACTCATTAGTGTAATTTTCAAATGCCATGGAAGCTGTGTCTGGTCTACTTTGAAAATGACCCTCCTGGATTATTTGCCAGTTTACCAAAATCTGTTTCTACCAATCAAGATGCAATTTTCAAAATGATTCCGACGTGTGTGGGGGGACGTCAGCAACCTGCTCATCTTGCTGAAGAGCTTCAGGAGTTATTGAAACTTTGGCACTGAAGTGTTGACATTGTCTGAATAGATGGGCCAAGTGCCTTGTGGATAACTATAACCCATTTGTTAGAGGCTGCTGGTCCTCTGCTCTCCTGCCTGCCGCTCTAACCTGCACTGCAAAGGCAAACCCGGTTATGACTACCATCTGCCTTTGAGCATTGCACTCCATAGCTAGGTCCTGTTCCCCACCAACACTACAAGTAGCACAGAGCTCTACTCTAGCCAAATGAAGTGCTTTGGATATGAAAATGCATTGCATTAGCAATGTTTCAGCCACATATTAGAGCAAATAGGATAACAGAATTTCTTTCAAAGGCATTCGTTCAGACTTATCCACAATGTAGTTTGATCACTTATAGACCTGGCTGAATTTAATAAATATCAAATTATACATTTTCTGGCTGATTCTTGGAAATTATTTCAAACTTAAGCATATTGAATATGCATATCATAATTCATTATACATGAAACACTTTGGAATTTTCTGGGCACCACAATAAACAATTGGTAAATGCAAATTCTCTTCTTCCAAAAATATATTTCATGGACATTACCCAAGCACCATTAAAGTTGATCTTTGTTATTGTTTTGCACAAACAAAAACCCAGCTTTTGGGACAATGGATTACTGGAATACATAGGTCCCAACTCCCCGCTAATTTTTTTCTTGAGTGCGTGATTAGTCTCTAAGTGTGAGGTCCTATTAAATTATGTTACCAGGGATAGTGGGAACTGCAGATGCTGGAGAATCTAAGATAACAAGGTGCAGAGCTGCATGAACACAGCAGGCCAAGCAGCATCAGAGGAGCAGGGTCTCAACCCAAAACGTCAGCTTTCCTGCTCCTTTGATGCTGCTTGGCCTGTTGTGTTTATCCAGCTCCACAACGTTTTATCTCAGATTCTCCAGCATCGGCAGTTCCTACTATCGCTCTACCACAGAATGTTGTCTCCCAGGTCAAGAATGTCTTGGAGCTGCTACAGAACATTCTGAAGTGGGAAGGTAAACACCCAGTGATCATGGTAAGAAAAGAGATGAAGTCTTAAAAGCAGAATATCGGGAGTTAAGAAGCAAGTTTAAAAAAGAAGACCGCAAAAGTAGTGATCTCAAAATTGCTACCAGTGCCATATGCTTGTCAGAGTAGAAACAGCAGGAAATATCAATGAATATGTGGCTGGGGAGATGATGCAAGGTGGAGGGTTTCAGACGCCTGGGGCATTGAGATGAGTTCTGGGGGACTTGACATTGGTGCAGGCTGGAAATGCTGTACCTAGGCAGGACCTGGTCTGATGTTCGAGGGATGTATTGCGAGTGTGGTTGGGAAGGGTTTAATTTAAAATGGCAGGGCGATGGGAACCTATACAGAGAAATAAGGACTAAAACAAAAGATGGAATGGGAAAAAAACTGATAATCATGGCCTAGAATTGAGCAGGGTCATAGTGAACAGGCTAAGAATGCTAAAAACACAAGACTTAATACCTTGTGCCTTAATGTATGGAATAATGCAATAAAATGTTTGAATTAGTCTCAGACATTGCTCTAAATGGACATGACGAGTAGGCTGCGCACAGTTAGGAAGGAGCAATCACATCTGAAATGAGATACAGCCTGACTGAGTATATAGTTGGGGAATTTGGAGGCAGTGTGCAAATTTGGTGCAGCGGGGGAAAGGTGCTTTTTTGTTTTTTCGGCTCATGACTTGGAAGGTCTTTTACAGGATAAATTGAAGCCTAGGATTGGGGCACTAGCACAAAAGAAAGAGTGACATCATAGGAAAACCATAGGTTCATCGATTGGTAATAGCTGGTAACTTGACCATTATAGGTTACTTTCATTTTGAAAGTAAACAGGGGAAATATATACAGGTTACAAACTAAAAGACCAATTGGGAATTTTTAAAAATCAACTCAAGAACTAAGTAACTAAAATCCAGATGTAGGGCCAGGTTATGAGTTATACCTGCATTTTGTGGGAGGGTGTGGACCTCATTATGGTTCGTAGTGACCATATGTCTAGCGAGTGTTGATTGCTTGAGGAACTCCAGTGCAGATCAGATGAGCTGGAGTCTGAGCTTTGAACACTGCATCACATCAGGGAGGGGGAGAGTTACCTGGATGCTGTGTTTCAGGAGCAGTCACACCCCTTAGATTAACTACATCAAATTTGGTCAGTGGTCAGGGACAAGAGGGTGTGACTGTGAGTGAGGCAAGTAGAGGGAATGTGCAGAGGGTAGTGCTGAAGGAGATTTAGCCTGTGACCTTGTCTAGCACATCTGACATTTTTACTTCCTGTATGGATGAGAAAGGGAGGATGAACAAACTGACCATAGTACCATTGTACAGGGAGCCATTCCAGAAGAGTGGAAAAAAAAAAAGAGAAATGTAGTTGTAATCAGGGAGACTTTAGTTAGGGGAATAGACACTGTTCTCTGTGGCCAGGATCCAGGGACCTGAAGGTTGTGTTGCCTGCCAGGTTCCCAGGTTCAGGATATCTCAGCTAGGCTGCAAAGAGGCTTGGAGTGGGAGGGGAATGATCCAATTAGCATGGTCCACATAGATACCAATGTTAATTGGTAGAAAGAGGGAATATGAGCAGCTGGGGGACAAATTAAAACTCAGAACCAAAAAGATAATAATGTCCGGATTACTACATGAGCCACAAGCTAACTGGCCCAGGTGCAACAAGATTAAAGAGGTAGATGTGCGGCTCAAAGATTGGTGTAGGAGAAATAGGTTCAAATTTATGGAACATTGGCACCAGTCCTGGGGAATGAGGGAACTGTTCAGATGGTACAGGCTCTGCCTGAATCATGCTGGGAACAGAGTCTTGGTAAATCACATAACTATGGCTTTAAACTAAATAGCAACGGGGGGAAGGGTTCAATTGCATGGAAAATTATGTAGAAAATTATGGAAAAAGTTTAAGGCTGAGGGTAGGGCTCAGCAGAGGTTATTAAAGTTTCCAGAACAAATAATAAGACAAAGAGGATGGAAAGTGTCAGGAATCCAACTTCAGGCATAGCAGATATGAGGACAACTATGAGAAGTGGCAGGGATGGAGTGGAATTAACACAGGACTGAGGGTGTTGTACTTAAGTGCATGCAGGATATGAAACAAGGTAAATAATCTTGTGCACAGTTTGAAATTGACAGGTACAAAGTTGTGGGGATCACAGAAATGTGGCTGCAAGACGAACAGGGCTAGGAACTAAATATCCAAAGATACGTGTCCTATGTAAAGGACAGGCAGATGGGCACAGGGGGCTGAGCAGTCTTGTTAGTAATAAATGAAATTAAATCAACAGCAAGAAGTGATATAGAGCAAGACATATAATCTGTATTGAGGAACAGCAAAGGAGAAAAGACCTGGTGGGAGATATGCACATGCCTCCAGCAGTAGTCAGCATTTGGGAAGAAAATAAATCAGGAGATAGAAAAGACACATTAGGAAAGGCACTTTTACAAAAATGATGGGTACTTCAAAATGCACGTAGACTGGGAAAATCAGGTTGGTAGCAGATCCCAAGAAAAGGAATCTGTAGAATGTCTACAAGATGGTCCTCTGATGCAGCTTGTAGCAGACCCCAGTAGGGAACAGGCAATTATGGATTTGGTGATGTGCAATGAAGCAGACTTGATTAGGCAGCTAAAGGTGAAGAAACCCCTTGAGGCAGTGATCATAATATGATAGAATACACCCTGTAGTTTGAGGGAGAGAAACTGGAATCAGATGTAACGGTATTATAATCGAGTAAAGATAACAACAAAGACATGAGAGGGAAGCTGGCCAGAACTAGTTGGAAGGGGGGCCCAGGAGTGCAGGCAGTGGAGCAGCAACAGCAGGAGTTTCTAGGGGTGATTTGGGAGTCACAGCAGAAATTCATGCTAAGGAAGAAGAAACAAGGCAACTGTGGCTGACAAGGGACGTCACAGACAGCATAAAAGCAAAAAAAAAACGACGTGGTGAAGATTAGTGAGCAGCCAGAGGATTGGGAAACCTTCAAAAACCAGCACCAACTAAAAGCACAATAAGAGGGGAGATGAAGAAATATGAGGGCAAGCTAGCTAGTAATAAAATAAGACTATAAAAGTATTTTTAGATACATAAAAGGTAAAAGAGAGGCACGAATGTGTAATGATTGCAATGAGGTCAGCCAGGTGGACCCATAGAATATGAGTTCCCTGACTGGGGCCGTTAATCTGGTTCAAGCAGGGAACCCTGGCTGACAGGTATAAACAGAAGTGTCAGATATCCCAACACTCTGGGAGTTCACTCTGATGAGGCTGTACCACAGTCAAGGCCTTTCCATGTGTAAATAATAGGTGACTTAGTGATGGGTTACCGGCCTCTCTAGAGTTATTTCAGAGTGGACTCAAGAGAATCAGGGGGCAGAGGTGAGCGTAGTGGCCATCATTAAGGAGAAGGTGCTGGGGAAGCTGAAAGGTCTGAAAGTGGATAAATCATCCAGACCAGATGGACTACACCCCATGGTTCAGAAGAGGATAGCTGAGGAGACTGTGGAGGCATTAGTGGTGATCTTCCAGCCATCAGTGGAGTCAGGGAGCACCCAGAGGACTGGGAAAAGGCTAATGTAACACCTCTGTTTAAGAAGGCAGGGAGACAGAAGACAAGAAAATATAGGTTGGTTAAGTCCAATATTAAGGATGAGATTGCAGAGTACTTGGAAGTGCATGGCAGAATAGGGCTGAGTCAGGACAGCTTTGTCAAGGGCAGGTCATGCCAGTCAAATTTGTTATAATTCTGTGAGGGGTAACAAGCAAGTTAGAGGAAGGAGAGCCAGCAGGTGATCTATTTGGATTTCCAGGAGGTCTATGACAGTGTGCTGCAGAGGTTGCTGTTAGATGAGTCCAGTTAGGGCAAGGTACTGGCATAGATAGACAATTGGCTGACTTGTAGAAGGCAGAGAGTGGAGATAAAATGATTGTTTTCATTATTGGTTGGGGATCCAGCTCTCATTTTTGTGATAGCCTGATTCCTGTGGTACTGTACCAGTTACAGATTGTTCATCTAGAAAATGGTCTGTTATCCCAACTTTCTATTTCCTGTTGGATCACCAATCCTCTATCCATGTTAATATATCATCTCAACACCATGAGCTGTTATCTTGTGCAATAAAACCTTTATGTGGCACCTTACTGAGCACCTTTTGGAAACCCAAGTTCACTACATCTACTGGTTCTCTTTTATTTATCCTGTTTATTACATTCTGAAATCATCAAATAAAATGTCAAAAATCATTTCCATATCATAAAATCATGCTGACTCTGATTGATAGTGCTATGATTTTCTAAAGGTCCTACTTATATTTGCTTGGATTTATACTTCCCCAATTTCAATTTCTGAGGGATCAACATTAATTACCCTCTTCCATTGTAGAAGCTCTAGCTGTTTTTATACCTCGACAGTCACTCTATTTTTTTCCCTCTCCAAGAGCTTAAGTCAATGTGTGATGGCGATGAAGTAGGGAAGAACACTCGGGAAGGAAAACTGAATTTTAACAGTTGAGAATGACTAGAGTCTGGAAAGGACCAACAAAACGGCGGGGGGGGGGGGGGGGGAAACCTGAAAACTTTAAAATCGTTAGTGAAACTGATTTTAACTAGCTTTGGACGCAAGCATTTAATCGAAGAATGAAAATCAAGTAATACAAAGCATAAAATCCACAGCACTAACCAAAGGTCCTTTAAATAGCATCTGAAAAAGAGAATATTTATTTCTAAGGTGATGATGCGGACTAAGTCGAAATGTTATTCTTTTATTTTAGGCTTTCTTACATTTATCAGTAAAGTTAGGATAATTATGCCGAACAGATAGCAGAAGTTTCAAACTTGTTCACTGAAACTTGAAAAACTTTAGCTTCAGCTGTTACTCTCGGTATGTCATCCCAGACACCTATTTGATACCTGCTTGCGCAAGGCATGTCTGACACCTGAACCCATCACCAACTCTTCGAACCCGCGAGATGGTGTTAACCGCCGCCGGGGGCGCGCGCGTGCGCGCGCTTTTAAAAATGCACGAAGGCCGGGCGGATAATGGAACGAGATAGCAGGAACTGCAGAATCTGAGATAACACAGGCCAAGCAGCATCAGAGGAGCAGGAAGGTTGACATTTCGGGCCTAGACCCTTCTTCAGACAATGGAACGAACGGGTGTCCGCTCGAAATAATGCAGCGGGCTGGGTGCGCGTACATACACAGGTGAAACCGAGGCTGGGTTTCCGGGGCGAGTGACGTCATCTGGTAACGAAGTCGGAGTTTGCCGGTCGTTAGGAGGGAGCGTGAGGCTGAGCTGCGGGTGGGCGGAGGAGGAGCTGGGCACGCGCAGCCGCTAGTAACCGGCTGGAGCCCGAACAGCGGCGGCGGCTGCTGGAGGCGGAGGAACCAGTGTTAGAACGAGTTTGGCGAGGGTCTGAGATTGGTCCTGGACCTTTCACATACCTTACCCCCAACCAACTCCCTCATTACACCCCGGCCGATTCAAATCGCTACCCTTGGAAGGTCGGGCGAGCAGCTGGCACCAAAACGGCCGACAAACGTTGTTTCGAAAATGATCAAGACTCATCACCGGACGCCGTCCAGAAGCCTGGAGACCGTGGAGGTGAAGAGCAAGGTGTGTGTGTAAAAGGAGGTGCAATGTCCGAGGAAAGGCGGAGAGAGCTTCGTGCTTTGCCAGTCAGTAGTTGTAGGGGAATTAATCCCACAGCCCCAGCTAAAGTTGGCACAGGATCTGTCAGCAAGCTGCTGAGGTCAAGGTTCAATCTGACGGTCAGATACAGGCCTGTTTCAAAAGGAGATTTTAGAACGATATTTTATGTTTCTCTTGTGGTAGACGCGTTGTTTCTACGTTCTGTGTTTATTAGGAGTTGGAACAGGTGACAGCACAGTTCAAGGAAGTAATAAAGGCGTCAAGATCTTTCAGAGAACAGCCGGCGGTTGTGACAAGTTTTTGAGCAGTTCATTGCGTGGTTTTTTTTTAAATGCTCCTTGCTTTGTAAGAAATTTCGTAGTGAAGAGGCTTGTAAATGCCAACACAAAGCAATTAGCGACGTAGCTAAAATTCGTGTTCCCATAAGGATTTGTCTGGAAGCGGGTTAAAATGGAAAGGGAATTTTGACTATCCTATGTAAGTTGATCGGTAACAGCCCAAAAAGAGAGCAATCTGCACTAGATACACACATTCTTCCAAAAATTTTATTGTTGTTTGTCAGATCTTACTAACTTGTGTTTTAATTTCAATATGAATTATTGTAGTTAAAACAAAGAGAATTAAGTGTATTAAGTTGTCAGTACGAAAATTCTTGACTTTTTTTGACGGAAACCTACTTTGTTTGCGCACAGTTTGGCTATTTTATTGTAACATTCGTAATCATTGCCTGTCTGAATATACTTAACTACATCCAAAACCTTTTCATCGCATAAATGGCTTGATCACAACTTCCTTAATTAGACCATGTTTCCTATGTACTTAAATGTTTATCTGCTGATGTCCAGAGTGGATGGACTCCCAATTAATCCCAATCACAAAACAACTTGAATGTGTAAGAAACCCATATGTTTCTTTTGAAATGGAAGGTAGTAAATATACTAATGTTATATTTGCTTCAAATTGAACGTATTTGTAATTTAAAGCAACTTGACAAAAGCGATCGATGTTTTGGGGTCAGGACCCTTCATCAGTCCTGACTATATTGACTCTGCCTCCAGCATCTGCAGTTCTTGCTATCTCTGAAGAGCAATGAAAATCTCTTGCATTGTAAAATTATCTGATCTAGAAATTTTAATGATTTAATTGTCAGCTGGTCCAAGAGTTAGATGAAGAAAGGAAGTGGTGTAATAATGACCATGAGCTTCTGTCATTTGTTGGAGAAACCAATCTGGTTCGCTAATGTCCTGTAAGGAAAGAAATTGCCATCCTTGCCTGATTTGATCTACATGTAACTCCAGACCCTCAACAACATGGTTGATGGTTAACTACCAACTGGATAATTAGCGATGGGCAGTAAATGCTAGCCTACCCAGTGACATGCATATCTCAAGAATGAATTTTTTTTTTTAAGAAAAGAAAATATTAAAGTGATAACCTCTTGTATATTCCCAGTTAAGTGATCTGATTCAAGGTGTTACTTTTAGTTTATTTTATTGGCTTCTGTTCTATTCATAATATTTTGGATGCATTGAATTCATTGCCTTTTCCAACTCTCATGGTTTTAAAATGCATGATATCCTCTTCCGACTTCAAACATCTAGGATATTGTCATGTCTATAGGCGAACTGGAGTATTTGCTCTTTTAAAACTTTTTTAGAAACAAACCACGATCACCCTATCAACCTCTGGATTCAATGCATCATTCTCTGCCACTTCCGCCACCCACAATCTGACCCACTACCAAGGATATATGTCCCTCCCCAGCCTTATCTGCCTTCCGGAGAGACTGCTCTCTCCGTGACTCCCTTGTCCGCTCCACACTCCCCACTTGGCCCACCACCCCTGGCACTTTTCCCTGCTACCGCAGGAAGTGCTACACCTGCCCCTACACCTGTTCCCCTCACCTCCATCCCAGGCCCCAAGAAAACCTTCCACATCAAACAGATGTTCACTTGCACATCTGCTAATGTGGGATATTGTATCCGCTGTTCCTGAAGTGGCCTCCTCCACATTGGGGAAGCTAAGCAGAGGCTTGGAGATTGCGTTTGTGGAGCACCTATGCTCAGTTTGTGACAAACAACAACACCTCCCAGTCACGAACCACTTCAACTCCCCCTCCCACTCCTTGGACGACATGCCCATCCTGGGCCGCCTCCAGTGCCGGAATGATGCCACCCGAAGGCTGGAGGAAAAGCACCTCGTATTCCGCTTGGGAAGCCTGCAGCCCAATGGTCTCAATGTGGACTTCGCAAGCTTCAAAATCCCCCCACCCCCAGCCTCATCCCAAGACCAGCCTGGCTCATCCCCGCCTCCTTGATCTGTCAGTCTTCCCTCCCACCTACCCACCCCTCCCTCCTCATTGACCAACCCCCATCCCAACTCCCTACCTACACTCACCCCTACTGGCGTCATCCCCGCCTCCTTGACCTGTCGGTCTTCTCTTCACCTATCTGCTCCTCTATCCACCTTCTATCATCGCCTCCCCCGTCTCTATTTATTTCAGAGCCCCCTACCCCCATTTCTGAAGAAGGGTCCAGACCCAAAATGTCAGCTTTCCTGCTCCTCTGACGCTGCCTGGCCTGCTGTGTTCATCCAGCTCTACACCTCGTTATCTTAGACTCCAGCATCAGCAGTTCCTACTATCTCTAAACAAATAAAATGTTATTTTTGATAGACTGTAGAATTATGGTCTGTAACAGTTGCATTCTGTGTTCCAGATTGAATTGTGTTAGTGCATAATTATCATTGAGCTTTGTGCATTGATCTGTGGAGCAAAAATACATAGGTTAAGATTTTAAACCCCTCCCACCCATGGCTGTCTTTTAGAAGACAGCACTTTATTTGTTAATCTGTGATTAGCACTGCTACCTGGCTCCCTCTCTTTGTATGAGCAGCTGCAACATTTTTAGAGCTTGACTAAATGCAATCTAAATGCAGAAATTTGTATGAGATGCAAAATGACATTCATTTTGTAAATTCTATTTTAAGTGTTTTTCTTAGCTGTCTAAAATTATTGTTTTTCCACAGTGAAGAAATATTTAAATATAAAGAAAGTGTTTTTCACAATTTGTGATATTTTGTTCAGTTACATAGTAATTCTTTGGCTATCACCCAACTGAAGGCAAGTGGAGATAATGACTTTTGCCTCTATTTACCTGTAAGTAATATATCCCAAAAACAAATGGATGGGTTTTTAACAAAGTTTGATATGCAGTGCATGGCCAAGGAAGAATGGATTAGTTTAGGTGAAGATCTGGATCCCGATCCAGGAATTGTTTGAAGCATCTATTATCATGAAGAGACAGGATGAACAGCTTTATTTTCAACTCTGTCACTGAATAGTTTTCTGCTGTTTGTCTGTAATTAATATATCTTAAACTAATGGACAGATTTTGAGAAAACCTGGGATATGGATAATGTATGGTGGTTCCCTGGAACCAATTTGTTTCTGAAGATGTGGATCTTGATCCCTTAACTTTAAGGGATGGACATTTTTGTTTTTGAGAAAAGAATGTTGTAGGTTATTTTATTTTAACGTATTGTGGATGGACTCATGCTGTCATGTAATTTGCCATAACTGTCAAAATGTGACCAAGTTTTTTGGAGCAGATTATAATAGCCTGAAGCCCCTCCAGTGAGGTGGAAGCCCTAAATATTTTCTTCAACTTTGTAGTTCCAGAGCATCAACAGGGCAAGGAAAACACTCTAGGAAGAGAGTTTTCAGACTGACATTGACTTAGCAGTGTGGTGGAGGTATGTGTTCTGAATGCCCTCTGCAGCTCACCACAATTTCTCAAGGAAAACTGGGATGGGAAATAAATGTTGGCTTGGCCAGTGACAGTCAAACTCTGAATGAACATTTTTAAAAAATTGTATGATATTGGAGGAGATTCTGAGGAGCAAGATTTACAAGTATTTGGAAAGGCACAGACTAATTAGGGAGAGTCAACGTGGTTTGTTGTGTGGGAAATCATGTCTCATGAACTTGAATGAGTTTTTTTTTTGAAAAAGTGGCAAAGAAGATTGAAGGCAGAGTTGTAGATGAAGTCTAAATGGACTTCAGCAAGGCATTGGACAGGGTCCTGCGTGGTAGGCTGGTTAGCAAGGTTAGATCATGTGGACTCCAGGGTGAGCTGGCCAAAATATCCTGAAGGTAGGAGACAGAGGGTGATGGTGGAGGGTTGTTTTTAGGACTGGAGACCTGTTACCAGCAGTATACCAGATGTATTGGTGTTGGGTCCACGGTTTTTCATCATTTACATAAGTGAATATGGGAGGTATGGTTAGAAAGTTTGCAGGTGACACCAAAATTGGTAGTGTAGTAGATAATGAAGAAGGTTACCTCAAGAACAATGGGACCTTGATCAGATGGGCCAATGGACTGAGGAGTGGCAAAAGAAGTTTATTTTAGATAAATGTGAGATGTTGCATTTGGTAAGACAGACCAAGGCAGGACTCGTACTTCTGGGAAGTGTTGCTGAACAAAGGGACCGAGGGGTGCAGGTGCATAGTACCTTGCAAGTGGAGTCACAGGTAGACACGGTGGTGAAGAAGGTGTTTGGCATGCTTGTCTTCATTGGTCAGTGTATTGAGTGTAGGAGTTTGGATGTCATGTTGCGGCTGTGCAGGGCATTGGTTAGGCCACTTTTCGAATACTGCATTCAGCTCTGTTCTCCCTGCAATAGAAAGGATGTTGTTAAACTTGAAAGGGTGCAGAAAAGATTTAAAAGAATGTTGCCAGGGTTGAAGGATTTGAGCTATAGAGAGAGGCTGAATAGGCTGGGACTTTTTTCCTGGAGCGTCAGAGGCTGAGGGGTGACCTTGTAGAGGTTTGTAAAATCAAAAGGGGTATGGATAGGGTGAATATCCATGGTCTCTTTCCCAGGGTAGGGGCAAAGTCCAAAACTGGAGGGCATATATGTAAGGTGAGAGGAGCAAGATTCAAAAGCACATGACTGATAACTTTTGCATGCAGAGGGTGGTGCGTGTATACAACGAGCTGCCAGAGGAAGTGGTGCAGGCAGGTATTATTACAATATTTGAAAGACATCTGGATGGTAACATGACTAGTTTAGGGTTTAGAGGGATATAGGCCAAATGCTGGCAAACGTGACTAGATCAGTTTAGGATATCTGGTCAGCATGGATGAGTTGGACCAAAAGGTCTCTTTCCATGTCGTATAACCAACTCTGTGCTGTATTGCTTTAATGTCCAACATAATTATCTGAAACTGGTGGAAGGAGAAGAGGGCCTGAAGTATCATGTTATTTAGGTTATAGGTTTCAACCACATAAGGTGGTCCTAGTAACAGTTGCCCTATAAACTTGTACCGATCCCTTCAACACCCACTCCGTTCCCTACCCCCAGTCATCCACTCCTGGCTCATAGGCCTGATGCTTGGGCAGTGGGGCATCCGAGCAGGGACTCTTGGCTGCAGTGGACATGGAGTGTGAACTCTTTCTGCGGCAGCAGGTGGTTGACTGCAGCTGCGAGTGTCCGAAACTGGGCCTTCTGGCTGCGGGAGGCCCGGAGTGGGGACCTTGCATAAATCTTGGAGCCATGTTTGGGACCTGGGCTGATGAAGATCAACTCTATTTACGTGCTTTCTTTTTATTTTTCTGTACCTCCAAAATGGCACCAGTTTGGGGTGACAGCGCACTTTTTACTATGTCTCCTTAGATATGTGACAATAGAACGAATGGGGAATTTCAAGAAAGGCTTTTATTGATGCACATTATAATTTTCTGCATTATTCTATTAAAAACGTAGCTATAGATGTATATACAGTAGTACTCCAGAAGAACAATATGTATACGCCAATGTGAAGCATATTTGTTATGAGAAATCTGATTCATGATATGGTGGATATTGGGAGGAAGGACAGAGAAGCAATCCCTTTTAAAAGTTTGCATGTTGGTATTATAAGCAGTTTTGCACTGTGTTGATGTCTATCCTATCAAGTGTGTTATTTAGAAATGGTTCTCATCATATCTAGTTCCTTCCTTTCACATAGCTTCCTAAAACATTTTACTGATGGAGCATGATTGAAGAGGCTATGCCGATCGTTATTTCCAAAAGAGTTGTCAAAGATAGGACAGGATGTGGAGGTGCTGGTGTTGGACTGGGCTGGACAAGGTCAGAAATCACATGACACCAGGTTATAGTCCAACAGGTTTATTTGAAAACACAAGCTTCGGAGCCTCAGTCCTCCTTTTAGGTGTTAGTGAGATAGTGAGATACTGACACCGAATTTATAAGTAAAAAAAAATCAAAGGATCGCACCCCTGATGAGAATGTATTAAACAAACCAAAAATGCCGTTAAAACTTTAATCAGTTGGAGGGTTTTAATTGATAAATGTTCTCCTTGCATATGGACAAATCCAATCCTAATTTGTTTGCATAACATTTCTGAGTCAATTTTTATCCATTTGATACTTCTGAAACTAGCAGAGAATTGTTTTTCTCTTTCTGGTTTTATTTGGCTTCATTGTTATCTGGATTTTGTTTGCTGTGACTTTCCACAGGAAAGCTGGAAAAGAATGTTTGCATCCCCTCAGTCCACTCCATTCCTATCTAGGTTGGATACGTTAGTGCATTCCTGTGATTACTAAAGAATGTCTACACAGTGTAGGCAGTTTACTCCTGTTTTGTTTCTTTTCACAAATTTTTATTTTCTAAATACTACTTTTTTTTTTCTTAATCCTTTCATGTAAGCTGCTTGATAGTGTTTTGTTTTTGCTTCTCAAACAATCACAAGTATGTTTGATAGAGATTTTAAAAATTGAAATAATACTGGTTTGTCCAGTTATGTCAAGTTGATTTATGTGTTTACTTAAACACATGTTCCAGTAAATTCTTTGGCTGTTCTCTGGATCAGCCTCTAACTTCGTGAAGTCAATGGGAACTGACAGTGTTTTACCAGTTTGATGCAGATTAGGGAATCCCTGTGGAGACTGTTCTTCGCAGAGTGACTCAAGGAATACATAATCTAAGGGATACGTATTCCTGTACGTTCATTTTAATAGTCTGTCTGAACTCCCAAGATTAATCTTAAAATGGTTCAAACACGCACAACTTTGCTTCAGTATTTCTTCTTGCTTTTTACTTATTTAGTTTGGAGCTGAATTTCGACGCTTTTCCTTGGATCGATCCAAACCTGGAAAATTTGAAGAGTTTTATGGATTATTGCAGCATGTCCACAGAATTCCAAACGTTGATGTTTTAGTGGGTTATGCCGATATTCATGGGGATTTGTTACCGATAAATAATGATGACAACTATCTGAAGGCAATTAAGACAGCAAACCCACTTCTCAGGGTTTTTCTACAAAGAACAGGTAAGAACGTTTTAAAAGAATGGTTAATAAGTTGACTTTTCAGGTGCAGTGCCTGTTTTATGTTAGCAGTAATAGAGGGAAGTACTATGACCAAAACAGGTTTAAGGTCATGGACAAAGACTGATCCTCCTGGACTGAAGTAGTGTTGGCTGATTTGAATATAATTAATATTTAAATATCTTGATTTTTAAATGTTTAACAATTAAATCTAATTAATCTAATTTTTAATAAATTATCCTTGTTTCTATGGAACTATTATTCTAATGCCAGTGCTTATTTTGTAAATGCTAATCTGTTGCCACATTTGAATATTTTTAGTATTCTGTCATTAGGCTACATGGTCACACAACAGTTCCAGAAGTTTCATGTGAGTGAGCATGAGTTGGATCTTTTAAGTTACCAGGTGTATGTAGCTGCACAAAAAGATTAGAGATCTCATGGACTTAAATGAGTAGGTCACACGAAAAATAACAAAACACAAGAACCTGAGATAACAAGGTGTAGAGCTAGATGAACACAG
>JAHRHZ010000087.1:17529633-17588660 GCA_024137785.1 Ginglymostoma cirratum
AGCTCTACACCTTGTTATCTCAGATTCTCCAGCATCTGCAGTTCCTACTATCTCTAAACACAAAACCTGTGTTCTTCCTCTTCCCTTGTCACTTTAGAAAGGAAGAAATAATTGTCTAATATTCATTTCCATTTTATGGCTTCAGATGAAGGCTAGACTAATAGTTTAATGGCTAACTGTGCTGATGCTAAAATCACTCTTTCACTTGCTAACCCCAGATTGGAAAGGTGGGGGGGTGTTGCTTGAATTTCTTGAATTTGATTGATGAAGCACCATGGTATCAACACTGCAGTGTGGCCAGAAAAGAAAACTTAGCAATTGTCTCATTCAACATAGTCAAAGACACAGGGTAAAACATGCATAGCTGCAATCCAGAGCAGGTATGTAAATGATTATAATTTTGACTTCGTTAACATAAATGTGAATTTTTTTGGTTAATTCAATTGCTTTAGTTCTTTGTAGGTTTAAATATAATTTTGCACCTCAAAGTACTAGCTTTGTTTTGAAATAAGGTAAAGGTAAATTTACCATTGTCCCAGAAGACTGCTGTCTCATTAGAGAGAGTTGACCGGCAATGGTTTAGCTTGAGGATCACCATGCTTCAGGCAATGGGAAGGTGGGACTTTCATGGTGACCTTAGTATAGGTATAGGAATTGAACCTGCGCTTGGCATTACTCTGCATCACAAACCAGCTATCTGTCAAACTGAGCTAACAGACACCCCCAATTTTTGAAATACCTAACTTGGTTAGTATATAATTTTGTTTATTTTACAGTACACCAGACTACTACAGCTGCAAGGCAATGTTGACATGGAAATCTCATCAAATTAAGATGTGAAATTTGGTTCAAATTCTATTGGTAAATTTAAGATAAAAGTTTAAATTAAATGCAATGAGCAAAAGGTGAAAGATCAGTGGCAATCAGTTAAGGACAGGATTGGATTAGTAGAATATGGTTTTCAAATAGTCAGTCTAGGCTGTCTGAAAGAATATGCACCGAAGATTACCTTGTAATGATATGGCTCCACTGGAACTTTATTTAAACAAGGTTTTCATTTAGAGAGAAAACAGAAAATGGGGGAAAAATTTTGAGCGTTTGATTCAGCAATTGTTGCAAGCAGTCTGAAGACATAATCAAGTTTGAGAACAGATCTACTTATTAATCAGCTTAGCAGCTTTATGACCTACAACATTTAAACGACTTTGTTTTATGTGTAGAATTGCAGAGATAATGGTGTGCAGACTTTGTATTTTGTTTTGGTTTGTTATTCGTCTTAATTGTTCATGTAAATCAATGCTGCAATTCATTTGAGTGCATTGTATTTAGCACAACTTGAATGTACAAATAATTTATATAATGTGGCATTGAAGAACAAGTTAGGGTATTTACTATGAAGTATGCAACAATGGAAACAATATACTGATATGCCCAAGATAAGAAAATGCTAGAAATGGTCACTAATTGGGCAGCATCTATGAAGAGAGAAGCAGCGCGGAATCTGGTTATGCATGATTATCAGTCATGGTAAACATTAATCTTTCTCTTATAGAGTATCTTCTTCTGAAATATATGGAGAATTTTAAATAAAAGAAATCTGCTTGCTTTTGAGTGAGGTAAAAGAAGTGTTTGAAAAGACCATAGTCTTCGTCTTTACAGCACAGAAAAAGGCTCTTGGGCCCAGCCTGTGCTGGTCATCAAATTTCCATCTGTTCTAATCTTATTTTTCAGCATTTGGCCATGTTACATTGTATGCTATGCCATTTCAAATGCTCATGTAAGTCCTTCTCGGATGTGTTTAGGGTTCCTGCCTTTACCACCTCTTTCTAGGCTTTGAGTCCCAAATACACACCATCATGTGGGTGAAAAAGTTTTTCCTTAAATTTCCTCTAAACCACCTCCTTACCTTCGAATTGTCTCCCCTGGTTATTGACCCATCCACCAAGGGGCAGAAGGTTTCTTCCTGTCTGTGTGTCCCTCATAATTTTATACACTTCAAACAGTTGCTTTCTGCTTTGAGGAAATCTCCCTCTGTAGCTGAATTGCTGGAGCCCCTGGTAAATGTCCTCTTCCCTCTCCCTAGTACAGTCGTGTCCTTACTATAATGTGAATACCAGAACTGCACACAGTGTCCAGTTGTGGCTTAAGTAATATTTAAAAAAACAGCTCCATCATTATCCAACTTGCTCTTGTATTCAGTCCCTTGACTAATAAAGTCCAGTATCCCATACATTTTCTTAGCCACCTTTTTACTACCTGTCCTGCTGTTTTCAGGACTGTATGGACGTGCACGCTGAGGCCCCTCTAGTGTCAATCCTCTAATCTTAGTTGAGTCCTACCATTCGATGTGTACTCTCTTGCCTTGTTGTTCCTCCTAAAATGTACTTTTCTCACTTTCCAGGATTAAATGTCATCTGCACTGTTCAGCCCAGCTGTCTATATTGTCCTGTAGTCTAAGGCTTTTGTCCTTGCTATTTACCATGCCAATTTTTGTCAAAGTGAATGTACTGATCATACCTTCAATATTCATTTCTGGATCATTAACGTACACAACTGAACCCATGGGTAAGGGAAAATTCAGCTATCAATCCTAAGCTACATTTCAATAGTTGTGCTACTAAGATTTGCTATACAGGGTTTGAAAGGGTGTATGAAGTTGATCAGAAGTTGCAAAATCAAACTATTGAAAGATAGATGTGTTAGCAAGAACAGGGATTGACACTCTAGCTTTGTCATTGTATTTTCAGTGTACCAATGATTGGGAACTGTTGACCAAAGAAACATTAAGTTTAATGCTAGACCTTGGGAGGGATTGAAAACTGTGTAGTGGAAAGTGGAATAAACAGATTGTGCTAAACTGTGAAGTTGAGCTGACCAGTGGCAAATGCCGTTTAATATGAGCTTTGTGAAACAGTGAAATGTTGGCTAAGTCTTGTGGTCAGCAGCGTAGCAATGGCACTTGTCAACCTTGAAGAAAGGCGGTATGGTGGTTCAGTGGTTAGCACTGCTGCCTCACAGCGCCAGGGACTCAGGTTCGATTCCAGCCTCGGGTGACTGCCTGTGTGGAGTTTGCACATTCTCCCTGTGCGTGGGTTTCCTCCGGGTGCTCCGGTTTCCTCCCACAATCCAAAGATGTGCAGGTTAGGTGGATTGGCCATGCTAAATTGCCTGTAGCGTTCAGGGATGTGTAGATTAGGTCAGTTACAAGGGGACTGGTGTGGGTGGGATGCTTCGAGGTTTGGTGTGGACTTGTTGGGCCAAAGGGCCTGTTTCCGCACTGTAGGGATTCTAGATCTTCTAAAGCAATCTACAGACATCTAGCAATCTCTGGCATAGACCTCTCTATCCTGATGGCAAGTAAAATGTGATGCCAAGTCAAGGGGGATCTTTGGCATGCATCAACAGAAATGGCTGTATGCTGACGATCACATTGGTATAAACACAATAAAAGTTAAAAGCACCTGCTATCCATCGTTTTTATTTTACATTTTCAGCTTCCTTTCATATTAGTCCAGTCAATTATTTTGCTATCTTAAAAATATAGAATAATTTTCACACAAGCTTAGAATAGTAAGATCTATCCCCACTCAGTCGTTTAGTATTTGGCAACATGAATTGTGTAGTTAATATGGTGAGAGAAGTGACATTTCACTAGTGTGAATTTAGTTTTTCAAGTCTAATGAAGGTATAAAAAAAAATTGTGAAATTGATTCATCACTTAAAATCCAATTGGATCTCCTACAATAAGTAACATTTGAACTTTTGCAATGAGACTTAATCTTGTAAGCGCAGAACTTTTCAATTCTTCTAAGTTCCAGCATAACAACTGAATTAGGAGTAGGAGTAAACCATTGAGCCCATTGAGCCTCCTCTGTTGCTTAAGATCATGGATGATATGATTGGAACCTCAATTCCACATTCCCACTTAACCCCCTCCATGATAACCTTTCAGCCGTTGCTTACCAAGAACTTATACATTTCTGCCTTAAATATTCAAGGACTTTGCTTGCACCGCCTTTTGGGGAAGCGAACACCAAAGACTTATGACCGTCTGAAAATTTTCCCCCCTGTCTTAAATGAATGCCCCCTTATTTTTCCACAATGATCCTGAGATCTAGATTCTGTCGCAAGAGCAAATCTCCTTTCCACATCCATGCCTTCATATTTTGTGTTTTCAATTAGATTGCTTCTTATTCATCTAAATTCCAGCAGATATAACCTTAGCCTGTCCAATCTTCCCTCATAAGACAGCTCGTATGTTCGAGTCTAGTAAACTGTGAACTGCTTTCAACGTATTTGCATCCTTCCTTAAATAAGGAGACCAATACTGTACACAGTACTCAATGTCATCTCACCAATGCCCTGAATAACTTAAGCATAACCTCCATCTTTGTGTTCAGTTCCCCTTACAAGAAAAAAAAATCTTCTATTAGCTTTCTTAATTACTTGCTGTACCTGCATACAAACCTTTTGCACTAATAGATGAATTATAGAATCACTACAATGTGGAAACAGGCCCTTCGGCCCAACAAGTCCACACCGACTCTCGGAGCATCACGCCCCAGATCCATCCCCCTATAACCCACCTAATATACACGTCCCTGAACACTATGGTCAATTTAGCATGGCCAATCCACATAGCCTGCACATCTTTGGACTGTGGAAGGAAAGCGGAGCATCCGGAGGAAACGCACGCAGACACGGGGAGAACGTGCAAACTCCACACACATTCACCTGAGGCTGGAATCGAACGTGGGTCCCTGGTGCTGTAAGGCAGCAGTGCTAACCGCTGAGCTCCCGTGCCGCCCCTTAAACCTGATTCCCTGACCAGGAATCGAACCCAGGCCACGGTGGTGAAAGCACCGAATCCTAACCACTAGACCACCAGGGATGGTCCACATAGATCCCTTAACATCTTTTGAGTGCTGTAATCTCTCCCTATCTAGATAATATGCTTGCTTATTCATCCTGCCAAAATGGACAACTTCATGTTTAATACTTCAATTGCTAGGTCTTTGTCTACTGTCTTAACCTATCCCTTCTTAGCTTCCAGATGTCTTCTTCACGACTTACTACAATAGTATCATCAGTAAATTTAGCAATCAAAACTTTTAAGGTTCTTCATCCAAGTTATTTATATAAATTACAAAAAGTTAAGGCACCGGCAATGATCCCTCTGGAACACCAATCATTGCATAATGCCAACCAGAAAATGACCCATTTATGCTTACTGTCTACTTCCTATTAACTAGCCAGTCTTGCGTCTATGTAATATAATGCTCGTTATACCACTCAACTTTATTCTTCATAACAAACTTTGTGACACCTTATCAAATGCCTTCTGGAAATCTCAGTAGTACATCTGCTGGTTCCACAACACTCATTACTACTTCTGAGAACTGCAGTAAATTGGTCAAAATGATTCCCCCTTTCTTATAATTATGTTGACTGTGCATGATTATCTTGGATTTATTCAAGCTCCCTATGGAAATGTTAGAAACTATTATCAAAGACAGACGTTAAGCTAGCTGGCCTTTCTAACCTGGTGTCTCTGAATTTTTGAATAAAGGAGGTGCATTTACTATTTTCCAATCTAAATCCCTGAATCTAGGGAATTTTGGAAAATTAGAATCAACACATCAAGTACCTTACTAGCAACATTTTAAAAGGCTCTAGGATGACCATAATACGGAGCAGAAGTAGGCCATTAAGCCCATTGAATCTGTTCTGCCATTTAATGAGATCATGTATGATCTGATCATCCTCAACTCCGCTTTCTTGTCTTTTTTCCCATAACTCTTGATTCCCTTTACTGTCTCCCTTTGCCTTGCGCGTACTTAATGACCGAGCCTCTACAGCCCTTCACTGTAAGAATTTCACAGATTCAGTACACTCTAAGAAGAAATTCCTCCTCATTTCCATCTTAAATTCTGAGATTATTCCCTCTGGTCTGAGATTCTCTCACAAGAGGAAATACTCCATTCCCTTTAAATCATGGCCAACATTACATTTGCCTTCCCTGTAAACAATTGAACTGAACGCTAGTTTTTAGGATTCATAGCCAAATACTCCAAAATACTTTTGTTGTGTAGCTTTCTGCAGTCCTTCTCCATTTCAGTAATAATTGACTCCTTTGTTCTTCCTGCCAACGTACATAACGTCATATTTTCCCATGTTGTGTTCCGTCTGCCAAGTTTTTGCCTACTTGCTTAACCAGTCTATATCCCTCTGCAGATTATGTCAACATCATCACTTGACTTCCCATCTATTTTTGTGTCATCGGCAAACTCAGCGATCGTATATTCACTTTCCTTGTTCAAGTCATTAATGTAGATTGTAAATAATTGTGGCCTCAGCACTGATCCCTCTGGA
The DNA here is from genome assembly GCA_024137785.1 of Ginglymostoma cirratum. Taxonomy (NCBI): domain Eukaryota; kingdom Metazoa; phylum Chordata; class Chondrichthyes; order Orectolobiformes; family Ginglymostomatidae; genus Ginglymostoma; species Ginglymostoma cirratum. The sequence continues at coordinate 17,536,006 of JAHRHZ010000087.1, forward strand.
TGAAGTCCATCAGGACCTGGGGACATTTGACCTTCCACCTCCAATAATTTGCTGATTACCACTTTTCTGGTAATTTTTAATTTTGTTCAGGTTCCCCCCTTCCATTCTCTGATTTACAACTCCAAATGGAATATTCATTTTATCCTCTACTTTGAAGACTGATGCCAAATACCTGTTCAATTCATATGCCATTTTCTTCTTGTTGTTGTTGTTGTTGTTGTTGTTATTCTCATCTCTCTTTTCCTATAGAACCAGTGTTCACTTTGCTTACTCTTTTATCATTCCTTTTCAAAATGCTTTTAGAAACTCTTAACCGTCTTTATCTCATAGTCTAAATTTTCTCTTCTTTAATCATTATATTTGGATAAAACCCCAAGGAGGTTACATAAAAGCTGAATATATTTAAGCAAGTGTGTGATGGCTTCTTCCTGGAGCTATCTGCAGTTCTACTCCTAAAGGTTGAAGCAACAATGACTTCACTGTACTGAGGTTTTAGCTGCAAGGACTCTGGACAAGTACTGTACAAGTGGCATATTGGGTAGTATGGAAAAGCCGTGTTTGTTTCTTGTTCATAGATGAATGTTTTTAAGATTGATTATGGTTGTACTTCTGCAGTGTGATCTTTTGTTTTATATGTAGACGGTTTAGTTTATTATGTTTTATCTTCCCTTCTTTTGTTAATAAGCCTCTTGGCTTTCTGTCAGCTTGGGTGTAAAGGTTAGGTAAATTGGTGAATTCTGCGTACATTTCTAATTTTTTAAAATTTTATGACTACTCTGGGAATAGTGGTGTTTGATTTCCAGTGTGCTACCCCAATGAGGCGTGATGTGATCATAACAGGACCACAAGTAATGAGTCGTCCCCTTGGCATTTTTCTTTTATGTTGTTATGTACTTATCAGGTACTCCTGAAATGTTCCCATTTAACGGAATATTTCACTAAAATCAGAGATGATTGTACTTCCAAATGCAGCAAGACTAGTAAATATCCAGGCTTGAACTGACAAGTGACAATATCTGCACTACAGGTGCCAGGCAGTGACCATTTCCAACTAGAAAGAATGATATTCGACGGTATTACAGTCACTGCTTCCCCCCACCATCAATATTGTGGGGTCACCATTGACCAATAACTGAGCTGGACTAACCAAATAAATACTGTCGCTACAAGATCAAGTCAGAGACTTGGAATCCTGAAGTGAGTAACTTGCTCTCCGACCAACGTTCCTCCTAACGTTTTTCACTGTGTGGACTTCCGAGGCCTGTGTGTGGTAGAGGCTTCCGAGGTGCATTAGTGTGCCCAAAACCACTAGTAGCTGCATGACCAATTGCTTCTGACTCTCCAAAGCCTGTCCACCATCTAGAAGGCTCAAGTCAGGACTGTGATGGAATGCTCCCCATTTGCTTCAATGAATGTAGCTCCAACAATAATCAAGAATCTTGATATCACCCAGGACAGAAGACCCTGCTTGATTGTTAATGAATGTGGTGCCATTTACTCCCTCCACCACCGCTCAGTAGCATCGGGGTTTACACGTTCCCTTCCAAGCTGTTCACCATCCTGACTGGGAAGCATATTGCCATTCCTACAGTGTTGCTGGGTTAAAGCCCGAGAACTTCCTCCTTGACAGCATTGAGAGCCGAGCGCTACGCCACACAGGTTGCAGTAGCTCACCGTCATCACCTTGAGGGTGGCAAGGATGAGTAATAAATTCTGGTCCAGTCAGCAAAGACCACAGCCCGTGACTGGATTTTAAGAAAAAACTCTTTTTGAAAACACGCTTTTTAATTTGGTGCTCTTCATTTTGCCCATGCAGAACATCTTTCCTTGGCCTGCCTATGTCATTGGCTGCTGCATGGACCATGATAATCAGATGTTTCCCTTCCCAATCTTCTGTTCATCTCCAGCCACAAACTTTGGCACTGAGTGGACAACACAGACTTCTGGATTCTTGCATGTTGCTGTTAAGATTAGTGTCAGCTCCCCTGCTGCACTATATTGTCTCCTGCTACCACTTCATTCTTTGTGGTCTCCCCGTTTAAATGGCTTCCTGCATCATAATGCTCTGATCAATTAGATCATCCACCCTACAACTCTCACTTTCATCTGAGCAAGCTGAAAAAGAGTCAAACCTGTTGGACAATCTCAAAGGCCTGTGGTTTCTGCCCTCTAAGTCCTCTTAGCTGCTTCACTTGCAGTCGCGTTCACTTGTCACTGATCTGCAACCCAGTCAAATGACCCTATTCTAAGTGGAGTGACTGCTCCTGGTACAAACATCCAGGTAACTTTCCCCTACCCTGTTGTGTGGCAGTGTCTACAGCTTGGCTTCCAGCTCAAAACCTCAACTGAAATTCCTCTAGGCAGACTTGCCATAGATGTCTTTGCTCTGGATTATGCAGGTGTTCAGGAGCTACTGCATCGCTGTAGCTCTGAAACATCACCTTTTTGGTTAATTAAAATATTGATTGTTTTAGTCAATCAATTTTCATTTTCTATGTAAGTTATCAAATTTGTCAATAGTAAATATGCTATTTTAAACATTAGGAATATTATGAATCTTAATCACATGGCAAATACACACTACGCTGCTAGCTGCTTTCACGTGGATGAGGAAGAACCAGTTCTTCCTCTAACTGGAAAAGTTAGAGCAAGCAAAGGCATGCCTTATCCTCCCTTAAATTACCTATCACTAAGCTTCTAGCACTCTGTTCAAAGCTTCACTTTGTGCCAAGTTTCATTGAGATGTCTGCATTATAGGTACTTATCTCCCTATTCAAATGTGTTATGGCAGCTTGAGCAAGGTTGAAACGAGGTCCTCTCACTCAGAGGTAGGAAAACTACTACAGCACTGCAAGACTCATGCATACTTGGTTTTATATATTTCTGATCGACCTGTTCAAAGAAGTTGTTACACACCAATGGAGCAGGTGCAACTTGAACCTGGGTCTCCTGGCTTAGAGTTAAGGAGGCTGCCACTGCATCACGTGCTTTCTTTCATGTGCTGCTTAAACAAAAGACTTAGCTGACAGCTCTTATAGAAAAATAGTTTCAGCTGCTTTATTTGATTATCTAGCTACTCTTCTGTTCGATGGAAACTTTGTAAAACCCGTTTCAAGACTGGCGAATTTAGAAACCGTAGATTTCAGTTAAATGTTAACCACAGACTAAAATTCATTGTTTATATTAAAAATAAACATAACTGGAAATCATTTTACAACGTGTACAAGGATGCATCTACTTATGTTATCTCCTTGTGATAATGGTACATGATATATTATCATCATTTGGTATTTTGAATTATAGAGGTGAAGAAGTTGTGATTTCAGTTCTTGGTGGATAAATAGTTCTTTTTAAAGGGTTCAGAAAGTCATTTAGAACAGTGAACTAACAACACCATTTCCAGGAATGTATCGACACCTGTAATGTTAATCGAAATGTTGACAAATTGAACTCTTATGACTGATGGAAAAAATCAGACCATAATCCATTTTTGATAAGAATTCTGTTCAGCAGAATCTTGGGTATTAGTTTGTGAAGTCTCCAAGCTGTGAGAGAGTTTGTATAGAGTTTTTAAGCTGTCAGAACTCGGAATAGGTTCAGGCCATTAGAACAAGAAGGCAGTCTCTAAGTAATCAGAACTGGTAAAAGTCTTGTTAAGAAATTGGTTAAGATCAGAATGACACTTCGCTGAAATTTTGAGTACATGGAAAAGATATTGCTGGGGAAAAAAGGGTGATCTTTTGCTTCCTCAACTGCATAATATAACTTTTTTTGCTTTTTATTATATAAAATAAACATTTATTAAATACTTTTACAATCTTTGGTTAAATAACATTGGCAGTCTCAAAAATATGTTCAGTTCCACCACTGTGATCAACTGTTTTTTTAAAAAAAACTTAATCTATCAAGCTAGGATTAACTCTATGACCTGACTTGTCTAGTATTCTCCTCAGCTGGGATCATAACATTGTATGTTCAAACCTCGGTGGACGTATGACATAACTAGATCTAGACTTTGTACAGTTATCATGACTTGATGCGCAGCTTCACTTTGCAAAGATCTGAACAGAGGAAAGAAAATGGCAAACCCAACAGCATTTCCTCTCAATCAGGAAATGTTATTACAGTTGAAAAGTACAGTTAAGAAATTCACCTTTAAAATCTTTAACATAGAAGTTAACTTCTAATAGAGATGGCTGAATGGGTGATGATTTGCAGCCAAATATGTGGGAGCTGGTGAACACCAGTGTGATCCATAATGGCCACATCTGCAGCAAGTGTTGGCTGCATGTGGAATTTTGGCTCAGAGATGGTGAGTCAGAGTCCATGTTGTGGACACCCTGACACACCAGGGAGGAACGAGTTATCTTTCCGTTTCAGAAGACGGTCACACCTCTTAGATTAATTGCAGAACATTTGGTCTGTGTTCAGGGAGAGGTAGGATATGCACTATGCTTCAGCACTCAATTTTGGTTTTTAGTTTTGATTGTGACCTCACTTCTGAAATTGGACAAATGATGGCTTTCTTAAGAGAAAGACTTTCTTGACTGCTATGATGCTGGCACTTTTTTGGCCTTTAGTACCTGTGGCACTAGCTGTCATCAGTAGATTTTAATGCCTACTTGCTGTCACTGTAATACAGTTTGTGGCTTATTGTCTCTTTGCTCATATAATTTTATACCACAGTGTCAGGTTCTTGAAATAGAAGTCTTGAAGTTTATTTACAGGACTAATTACTTGCAAACTATGTTACCAAATACCCATACAGTCTGCTTTAGTACTTATTGATGTTACTGAACATTTACGTTTCACATAATTGATGGAAGATACTACACTGACTTTGTGAAACACCCCACATGACTGGAGGTAAGATAAATACCTTTTGTACTAGAACATCTCATGTTGTGATGTTATCAAACTGTCTCAAACTAGATCTGCCTGGGTCTATAATCCGTGTCATAATACAGCAGTTTGCCACAACAGTGCATCCTCTGGAGAAATATTAAATCACTCACAGCAACTTCTGGATTTTCAAGCTATTCTGTTTATATATAGACTTTAGAAGTTGTCAATTTTAATGGAATAATATTGGTTAAGGTTGACTTTTTTAGTCACCATTATTAAAATTCCAGGTCGTTCCGAGGTGAGCAGTTGTTATGCAGCCAGAATAGAGTAGCGTACTGTATTATGTGGAGGAGAGCAGTTTAATTACATGTGGGCTGTCACCTTAACGTGCAACAACAAAAATGGCAAAGGAAATCCTAGATGAAGGACTAAAATGTTTACTTAAGCGGAATTGCTGTGTTTATCACAAAGCACTGATTTGATCCATGTTTCAGTGTAGTTAACTGTACTACTTCGAAGATATTGGCATTGGCAAAAGAATGAATGCCAGAGGGCAGCGAATCATGCCATGCATTTGGTGGAATGGAAACACATTTTCAAGCTTTAGCTTGGCTGGAGTATTTGCCGAGAAAGGTTAGAAGCCAAACTTACAATTGCAGTTATGTCCTTGTGGTGCGGTGATAGCGTTCCTACCCCTGGAGCAAAAGAATTGGGTTCAAGTCCTGCCTGCTCTAGCGTTGTGTAATAACATGTCTGAGCAGATTAGTTAGAAAATAATGTACAATTGCAGTTCTGGTAGAAATATTTGCTGTTTGAAGTAATCTCCCTTCCCACCAGATTAGCTAGTTTTGTTTTAGTATGTTGCAAGTAACTGTTGCACCTATTGCACTTATCCAGGGTAGGTATTGGAGAGTTTTGCTCTTGAAGTACATCAGAAAAATTTTTAAATTGTTTATACAGCTTAATTATTTATCAATTTCATTACAGTTGTGATGTTTGCTTCCTACTTCAGCAGTTACAAATGCTAAGTTTGGATTTTATAGCCTGTTTCTTCTACTGTATTTATGATCTTAATCGTGTTACATTATTTAGCAGCTGTTCATTAAGTCATTAACAATTTCCATTTGATTTCCGGATGATCTATGCATGTGAGTTTTACTTGCAAGTGTTGTGAAGTTGGTGTGTGTAAAACTGTAAAATGGGGGAAAGCATTGTGTCATCCCTTTAAAAGGTGGGTTTTTTTTTGGGGCATAGAGTTAAAATGGATGCCTGAACAGCAGTTTAAAGTGCAGATGCACACCAAGCACCTGAGTGGAAACATTTTTGCATCGAACAGCCATGCAGAATTTTTACCGACACAACAGTTTTCAAATTTTAGCCCATCAATTTAAACCAAACCCTTAGATACTAAAAACCTATCAAATTTAAATCTGATGGTATTGACAACATTGAACCAATCCTACATAAGAAATATTGTTATGTCATCAGGGCTATAAAGAAGGGGACAGTTGGACAGAGACCCCAGAGCTAACTGCCAGTTGCCCTGGTTAAGAACCCTCCGCTTTATCTCTCTCTTTTCTTTCCTTTTTTTCGCTCCCGTGAGCTCTCGGAGAAAGAAACTGGCTACCTCTGTATTAGGGAAAGCACCATTTATTCTAAAAAGGTACCACAGCATTTCTAGCTAAAAGTCCTCATGGAAGCAATTACAGAGAACAACGTCCCTGACAGTGGAGGAAAGGCATTTGTGGTGTAACGGAGAAGGCAGAGCGTTCCAGAAGAGACAGTCTACGTGAATTTGGGAGAGATTTAAGTTTTAATGTGTTGTTATCTTATCAATTGGTTTTCCATAAGTGGAACTGGTGTTTATTTGAATAGCATTCCAGTAGAATTTAGGCCAGTTACGGAGTAGTTAGACTGGGGAGAATTGTTCGGTTTGTTAGTAAGTCTGTTAAATTGTTCACTGTTAGGGTTAACTGAATAAATTGTTTCTTGTTATTTATAAAATGGATCAGAGATTTTCTTTCTTTTTAGGTACTCCTTAACAGATTATGAGGGGAAAGGCGAGCTTTTCTGGGTGTTGTAGCGAGTAATAATTAGAGAACCTCTACTCCTGTCAATTGGGACTTGTGTTTTGGTTTAATTATCAGAGGGTTCGGCCATTCCCCCTCCGTAACACAAGATTTCGCCTTCCATTGATCTACTAGTAGTGTATACATGCTGTTTGCTTCCTGACTCTTCACACACACGCATAGCTAGTATCAGCAAAGTCTTAAACAGGGATCTGTTGGCATTTGTCCTGTAATTCTAAAACATTAATGATTTACCTTTTTTGTCCTGCTTTCAATTCCATGGTGAATTCTATTAAGTGAGGGTAAGCAGAGTCATTTACTTTTAAAGTATTGAAATCTATATTTGGTATTGCTAAACAGTACAATGTACTAATTGATTAATCAACGGATCTGCTTTGATTATAGTGAAACCAAATTAATCATAAAACGTTCATTTCCCTACTAATCCTAGATGCTAGCTAGCTGACTTTGCCCATCTCGCACTCTTGAGATATTTAATTCTCTGTACTGCTGCTGCCACTCTGACTGATATCAGCTAGGCTAGAATATACTTAGAGAGCATGCCATTCACCTATTTACTCTTACCATTTCAAGGTTTGGAGAAGCTCATTGCAAATAGTAGGTAGTGCAATTTTACAACCTAAAACCAAATGCACTGTAATGTACTTTGGTCCAGTTTACATTTTTGATTTTAAATGCCTGCAATGTAACTTGACTATTTCAGGCTAGATTGAACAATATTGATTTTCATGTTCGCTGCTGAAAACAACCCAACTCTGAGCACTAAAGCTTGAACAAATGACATCGTATAGAGCAGCAGCCTGGAATCTTTTCATAGCATTCATATTCTGTGATAGAGCAATGAAGCCTAATTAATGACAAATACCATGATCAATTCATCCAAGAATTGTGTGGGAGATTTATTTTTCAGACTGGAAATTAGATTTTCTAACTTTGTGGATAAATCATTTGTGACCACAATGCAGAAGTTAATGAAAATTGACTGATAAAGCATGCATCTTGTATTTTGACCTTGTACCAAAATAATATTTATTTTGAGCTATAATTTTAGCTTATTTTGAACTGTTTTTGAGTTCCATTTCTTCCTGTAACACTGAGCTCAATGAATGAGGAAGGACTCTAATTTAACTAGCACCAGTTACCTATTGTGGATGACTTAGTGCTTTACAGCTGATTATAACTGTCCTGAAGCAACCAATGTTCAGGCAAATATCACAGCCAATTTGTGCATAGAAAGGTGAGCCAAACAGTCATGAGCTTATTGTGTTTGTGTTCTTTCGCTGTGTTGAGGATAAACTTTGGATGGGAGACTTTTCAAATTCACATGGTCTTCAAGCAGAACTTTAGAGATCCTTCTCATTCACTTGAGAGGGCAAGAGAATCCAGAGCTGCAATTTTCACAGCATTCCCAATAATACTGCACTCCCTCTGAATTTAAGTGAAACCTCGGCTTGTCTTTGTGCTGAAGTAGAGTTTTAACACTCAACGCTTTGGCCTTCACCTTAGCTTTGAGTTTTTTCAAAAAGTCAATGGTAGTGAATCAAACCAACAAATTGGAATAAAAGTTAGTTTTTTAGCCTACAATAACTATTTTTCTAAAATCACCATTTTAGATATGTCCAGACTGCTCAAACTCAGTATCATGCCTTTGAGAAATTTTGATCTCATCAGATTTTCCACTATTTGAAATGCAGGCTGAAATGATCACTTATGAGGTCAAACATGATTTGTAAAATTGCTTTTGTTCACAAATATACCATGGTGATGGAAAATCAAAGCAAACTCCATTTGCTTAATTCATTCCCTCTCCTGAATTTGAGGTGTAAAATAATAAACCAGGGTCCTTGCCGCTTTCCTGGTTTGGTTTCTTTTATTGCTATTCTATTTAAGATTGCCCTGCAAAAAAATTGACCGTCATTTTAGTGTCACGCCAAATGTTATATTTCACAAAAGCTAACTGTGATCCTTTGTCACTTTGCTCGCAATCGAGAGAGTCATACAGCATGGAAAAAAATCACTTCAGTCCAACTAGTCCACACCAACTAGACATCCTAATCTGACCTAGTCCCATTTGCCAGCATTTGGCCCATATTACTCTCTAAATATTTCCTATTCATATACCCATCCAGATGCCTTTTAAAATGTTGTAATTAGACTACCTCCACTACTTCCCTTGGCATCTTGTTCCATACACCGCCCTCTGCATGAAAAAGCTATCCAACGTGTCCTTTTAAATCTTTCCCCTCCCACCTTAACCCTATGCCCTCTAGCTTTGGACTCCCTACTCTCAGTAAAAGTCCAAGGCTATTTTTCTATCCATACCCCTTATGATTTAATAAACGTCTACAAGGTCACCCCTCAACTTCTGACACTCCAGGAGAAAAAAGCCCCAGCCTATTCAGCCTGTCTCTGTAGCTCAAACTCTCCTTTTCTGACAACATTCTTGTCAATCTTTACTGCATCCTTACAAGTTTAACAACATCCTTCCTATAGAAGGGCGACCAGAATTATACATAGTATTCTAAAAGAGAGGCCTCACCAATGTCCTGTACAGCTGCAATATGACGTACCAACTCCTATAGTCAATGTTCTGACCAATTAAGGCAAATATGCCAAATGCCAGCTTCATGCAGTCTACCTGCAACTCCGCTTTCAAGGAACTGTGCACCTGCACCGTAGGCCCCTTTGTTCAGAAAAATTCCCCAGGGCCCTACCATTAAGCCCTGCCCTGAATTTCCTTACCAAAATGCAACATCTCACATTTATCTAAATTAAACTCCATCTGCCACTCTTTCGTCCTTTGGCCTATCTGATAGAGGTCCCGTTGTGTACTGAGTTAACCTCCTTCAGTGTCCACGACACCACCTATTTTGGTATCATCTGCAAATTTACTAACGATACCTCTTATAAAGTGTGAGGGTAATACATTTTTGGAGGACTAATCGGTCAAAGGGGTACATGATGAATGGAGGACCCTCGGCAACACGGAGGATGAGAGACCTTAATGTGCATCTTCGCAAATCTTTGAAGATGATAGGTGCTTAAGAAGGCATATGGGATACTTTCCTTTGTTAGTCAAGACATTGAACACAAGCAGGGATGTTATAATGGAGGGTATGAAACATTGAAGCAAAAACAGAAATTGCTGGCACAACTCAGCAGGCCTGGCAGCATCTGTGGGAAGAAAGCAGAGTTAATATTTGGAGTCCAAAACTCTACATCAGTTTACCGTCATAAAGGTTTTAGTAGTAGGATCACTTCTACCAGACTGGATGAACTTGCAACAGGTAAGGTATGACACTGTTGATATCTAAAACTGTCAAGTATTATTTAAGATGTTACTGAAACTGTAAACAGATTAATGGATTTGTAACAATGAGCATTTTAAATGAAATTTGCAGGTTACTTAGTAAATTGAACATATGAACTAGCCAATCTGAATATGGAATGGTGAAAGCAGTAGGTGGCCCTCATTCAGGCTGGATATCATTTTGGTGGTAGAGATGAAATGAACATGTTCATTTCCTTTACAGCAGAAAGAGACATGGAGATGGAAAGACAGTTAATTTTGCTGGGCAAAAATTGCCTTCCATCTTACTGACAGCAAGCAGAGTAATTGTAAATCTTTTTCATCAAATAGTTCAGACATGTTATGACACCTTTTGGAGCAGGTAGGACTTAATTGTATTTTCTTTGAGCAGGAAGTACTTATAGAAGAGTTTAGGCTCCGTTCAGACAGACTCGTACTGTCTGGTATGAGTGGAGGTTTAAACTTGAACTTGAAGTGAAAGGGGTCAGCTAGAATAAAACTGACTTGTTTCTAACAGCTCCACATAGTGGGTTGTGCATAAGTAACTTGAATTTCTTCAAGAGGCTGGGGTATTATGATGTATTTTATATTGTGGACCATTGTGTGTGGATAGGCTGAACAAATGGGAATACTACCTTAAGCAGAATGTGAAAGTAGTTAGCATTCTCAAAGTATAAAACAAAAAATTGTGAATTGGTACAAACTGGCTTTTATCTGTTAAAGCATTTTCTGTTTGTATATCTTTGATGTTCAAGTGACTGATTTTATGTGGTGTATGATTCCAGGGGACTGTTGGCTGGAGTGCAATTTCTGTCAAGAAGTTGCAAGCCAGAAAGGATGTTTCCAATTTGTTTCTTAAATTGTTGGGAAAACCCTGGTGACTGGACCTGAAACATTGACTCTACTTTTTCTCCACAGATGCTGCCAGATCAACTGATTTATTCTTTTTCCCCAGCAATTTCTGTTTTTGTTTCTGATTTTCAGTGTCTAAATTTCTGTGTTTTGTTTGTTTCCTTCATAGTTTGGTTGATTTTGAGAATAAAATAAGATCCCTATAGAAGAATGGGAAGGGTGTCTTTTTGAATTACACTTCCCTAATTCTTTTTTTAACCTAACAATGCAGATGGAAAACAGTCATTGAGGCTATTGAAACAGATCTCAAGCCTTTGAAGAAGCAGGAAGCTATATCTCAAAGCCTAAACTTGTAGCCAGTTAATTTCTGCCAGAATTCTGGGAGGCAGCCCGTCTGAGAGAGAAATCTGACCTGCGGGCTATTATGCTGCTTTAAGACGCACAGATGATTGCTTCTGTAACAATTGTTTGCGGACTTTGACATTATTGTTGTGTCAGCAAATGTTGGTGCTGGTTTTCAGTCGAGGGATGTTGTGTTGATTTGAGGGATGAGATTATTTTGATGTTTTGCAGTTGTATTGCACAACCTAAATTGGCACCATCAATTCAAATGGTTTGAACGTTCCTGCTAGATTTTTTTAAGGCATTAATACATCACAGAAGATTGCTTCATAGTCCATTAAAGAAGTCTTGAGGCATATTGCAATGTTTTTGCAGGGAAGTAAAATCTCAATTTATCTTTAAACCAAAAGAACCTATCAAAAACAAGACAGAAATGGGACTAAAGCAGTTCTTTTCTGAAATGTTTCCTGATCAATGGCCTCGGGTGATTTTTCAGGTCGAGAAGGCCCTAACCTTGCAATGCATAATACACTGTTGCCATTTAATTTATTTCAAATTGAGAGGCAAATATTGACTGTGCAAAATACTGTGACTTATCTTTTGACTTTAATATTAATTTTTTTTGTTCTTTCATGTTACTGGCAAGGACAGTGTTTGTTACTCATTCCTAATTATCCTTGAACTAAGTGACTTGTTAGGCTATTTTAGAGGACCACTAAGCATCTGTTAGGGATGTGAAGTCACATGTAGGTCAGATTTCCTTCCCTAGAAGGTTTTTGAGTATGATAGTTTTATGATTGGATTTATCTGATGTGTGGATCAATCAGCAATGTAGGCATTTCTGTAATTTTTTGAAGTATAGAGATAGATAATTCTACAGTTTCTTTGTGACCCAAGGATGTAATATCTCATAAATTATCCATTTACTATTACTTAAAGACTACATTAGGTATTGTAGGTAAATGAGGTGCAAGATTCCATGATGTGTGGTGTTGGACTGGGGTGGACAAAGTCAGAAGTCACACGACACCAGGTGGCAGTCGAACAGGTTTATTTGAAGTCTCAAGCTTTTGGAGCATTGCTGCCTCGTCAGGTGAAGTTACTTACTGCCTGGCTTGCTGTGCTCTTCCAGCCTCCTGTTTATGTATCTTCGATTCCAGCATCTGCAGTTCTTTTGTCTCTAAACGTGTTAGACTATAACCTTGTGTCATGTGACTTCTGACAAGATTCTATGAAGAGTGGTTTCACTTGTGATGAAATGTGGTTTCCTTGAGCTATGAATGGCTACCATATATTATTGTTCCCTTTTTCATTGCACAATTCTTCTCAATTATTGTATTCTAGTGGCTCTATTGCACAAGGAAATAGAATTTCACTATTGGTGAATTCGACCTCCATTCCAAATCATGTTACCTCAAGTTCAGTGTCATCTCATACTCTTCTAAAGTATCCTCTGTGTAAACAATTCATAGCCAATTTTTTTGAGGTTGGTTTTTGCTAGACCTATCATATCAGTTACAGATAAGGTCATCTCTGATCACTGAATCTTGTTCCACATCCCATCCCTACCTCCTTTTATGCTAGACCCTGGAAAAAAAACCTTCCCATTTCACTTAATGATTGTGTTTTAAAACTGTCAATTATTTGACCTTTGGTCTTCCATTTGCCAAATGACTTCCCACTGATTCACCACCCCCCCCCCCGTATCCTCAACCCCATCTTTACTAACACCTAATAAAATAAAATTACTTGCTTGCCCTGACCTTTCCACTGTCCCTTAACCTTTGCCTCCAAAAACATGTGCAACGAGCCCATTAACTATTTTGTAACTAAGTTTGAGGCAATCTCTTCCCTGTACTAATCTCCCTTGTTCACTTTTCTCCTAATGTTATCCTTACTCTAACCCTGAACTTGCATCTGTCACGTGCACTGTACTTGGCTTCCCTCAATCTTATTCCAACCAAACTGAGATCACCTGTTCTCAAATCTCCTAAGTTCATAGTAAACCAGTCTCTCTTTAGGTATTGTCCTCTCCTGTCAGCTGTCGTCATCTATCTGAAAACAAACAGCTCTTGACCCTACTGTCCTTGTAAACTATTGTTCCATCTCCCACCCATTTTCCCCCTCAATGTGTTGAACATTGTTTCGCCTCCCAAATGTGTTTCGATTGTTCCCAGAGTTCAGTTGGAGTTTCACCCTGCCACTGCGCAACATACATTTACAATCCCACTCAGAAGGGCAAATAAATTCCTCTGTACGCTTGAATAACAATATGCATTTTCTGAAACAGCTACCTTTTCCTTTTCCATATATATTTGATCATTGGCAAAACTATGAAGAAACAAGCTTAGCCAACTCTCTTGAACGAACTTAAATTGTTTTTTTTTTGTAACCTCCGTTTAAGAGCAAAACATTTAAGTACAAAGGTGAAAAGCTGTCCCAAATTCCACAATGTGCATATGCATTTGCTACTACAAACACTACTATGCACGAGCTCCCAACTGCTTCTCACTCACTACTGTTCACGTGCTAAGTTGCTCATTACTACACATTCACCCACTCGCCCAATCTCCTGACAACTTTCTTGTTTTCTGACCCAACTGAAAGACTTTGAACAATTAGAAGCTAAATTAAAATGCAAAACCTCCAAGATGATGATATCTGGAGCCATGGGAAATCTAGCGTAGTGTAGATAAAGTCCAAGAGTTACATGTGCACCTCAAAAATTTGTGTGGGTGGAATACTTTCAGTTCGTGGAGCACTGGCCATCAGTATTGGGGTGAAAAGGAGCTGTTCCAGTGGAATGGGCTTTACTTAAACTGTTGTCCTTGCAAATTAAATAACTAGGGCTCCATTGGTCTTTAAACTAATAATGGAGGGGGGGGGTGCGGTGTTGGGAGAATGCAGTAAACATTGGTGACTTCAATCTATAAAAATGCAGGGTAAATTTAATGAGATTTAATGTAAATTTAATACGTCAGATGTTTGACAGGCAATGGCTAATATTTAAAGAATACAACTAGAATACAAAGCCTCAGTTGTTCACAGTCTATATCAACGATTTGGATGTGGGGACAAATTGTAATATTTTCAAGTTTGCAAATGACTGAAATCTTAGTGGGAGTGTGAGGAATATGCAAAGATGTTTCACAGATTTGGGCAGGCTGAGTGAGCATGGCCAGTGGAGGATAATATGATGAAGTGAGATGTTATCCTATGATAGGATAAACAAAGATGCAGAGAATTTCTTAAATGGTGAGTGATTAGAAAGTCATGTCCAAAGAGACCTGGGTGTCCTTGTTCATTAGTGAAAGCTAGCATGCAGGTGCAGCAAGCAATTTAGAAGGTTAAGTAAGTTAACGTGCTGTTATCGTAATGTGGAGGTGCCGCTGTTAGACAGGGGTGGACAAAGCACAAAGACCCATGACACCATATTGTAGTTCAACAGGTTTGTTTGAAATGACAATCTTTCCGAGCACAGCTCCTTTGTCAGATGAAGTGAGAGAGAAGAGCACACAGACACAGAATTTATAGACAGAGAGGTCAAAAGATCATACAACTGGTGTGGCTACGAGAGCAAAGAAGTATAACAGTAAGGAAGTCTTGGACATTTGTGTAGAGCTTTGTTGCTGTAGTACTTTGCAAGGTTTTGGGCTGTGTTTTCTTAGAAAGTATACACTTATCTTGAAGGTGAAACAGCATAGGTTAACTTACTTCTGGGATGAGTGTACATTCCTAAATCAGGCTGAGTAAATTGGGTCTATACTTGGTGTATTTTGGAAGAATGAGCAGTCATCTGTTTGAAACATATCCAGGACTTGTCAGGATAGGCAGTATGAGGTTGCTTTCCTAAACTGAGAAGCTCAAGTATGGGGACAAGTCTCTGAACAAGAAATTGATTATTTAGAATTGAAATGAGAAATTTCTTCACTGAAGGTTGTGATGATTTGGAATCTTCTATCTCAGAAGATTGTAGACACTCCATTGTTGATCTGTTTAAAACTAACTTTTGCTGACTTAGGAAAATTGGAGTATGGGGAGTGAGTGGGAATGAAGTGTTGAGAGAGAAAGTTTCCTATAATAGCTTGAGGAGTTGTATGTCTGTTGCTCCTGTTGTTATAAACTTTGCTCCATTTTCTCCTTCCTTGCCATTGAATCAGAATATGTGGAGTTAGGATAGAGCTTAAAACTCTCTATTACCAAAACCTTTTCTTCCATCCTATGTGCTTCTATCATAATCTTTCAACTACTTGAATCAGTTTGTCATCTGTTTCCTCTTACTCCAATGTCCTTTTTGGAATGTGGATAATGGGAGACGGTGAAGTCTCTGATTTATCAAATTCAGTGCTGAAGAAGGTCCCAGGTCTTGTTCGTCCATCAGCTCAGTCTTCACTTAACTATATAGGTTTAGATTAGCTTAAAAGCTAAATCTGTATCCTCGTATTTCGGGCCTTGTGTGGCTGTGTTCCATCTAGCCTTTGTTATTTTCTTCAAATTTGCAAATCTGTCTCGTTCTGTTGTCTTCTGACCAGACTTTTGTGCATCAATTTTTCAATTTGCCTGCTGTTGGTGAAAGAGAACTGGCTCCTTCCGGACCTCTAACCCTAAATTAATCTTCATTTTACTACACTCCTTCTCTCCCTTCACCTTTAAAAAGCCCCTCTGAGCCAACTTATCAGCCAGCCCTTTTTTAACCCATCTTTCCACAGTGATCCAATGTCTTTTCATTTTCCTTCTTTATTAATTTTCTTCCCTGTTGACTACAGTCACCTTTTTAAATTTTAAAAGTGTACATTCGTTTCAGTGTTTTAAGTATCAAAGAGAGCACCTTGAAGGGAAAATAAAATTTTGCTCTCTTCGCAGCCACTGGCTGTCCCAAAGTGCTTTACAGTCAATTAAGTACTGTTAAAGCTTGATCACCTTTTTTGAACAGAAAATACAGCACCCAGATTTAAAAAATAAGGTTATAATTAATTCATAATGTGACAATGACTAATTTACCTGTTTTTGTAACTCTCTAATAGAAGGATAATTAATGGTGACCAAGAATTCCTTTCCCATGCCTCCCGTTGTCCCATTGTAACTCTTTTCCACTCAGTCTGATGGGGCCTCTGTTTAACAATTTATCTGAATAATAGCATCTCTTGACAGTGTAGGATATCTTCACTACTGCACTGGAATATTGATCTTACTTTGCGTTCCAGGCTCTTGAGTGGAATATTTTATAACAACATATTAGGACTTTGTAAATAGTTGAGCACATATTTGAGTTGTGAATAAAATTTTTTAGAAGTGACGGGAATGATTGAAGTTGGTTTGTACATAAGCCATTCACCTGGATATGCTTTTAAGTTTCTACCTGATATGACACGCCTTACAACATAACTGCTACTGATCTTGACACTAGAAAGACAATTCAAAAGTTAAGCAATTATTGAAATGTCAAATGTCAAGAGCCTTAGCTCTGCTTTTTGGAGCATAGAAGTTGAAACATGCTTGAGTAAAATGAGGCAAATTGACCATTATTTAGCTGTGACCCACAGACCTGTTAGAATTATGTTAGCTCTAATCCCACCCACTCCCACCCATGCTGAAAGTGGTCAACCTGCGGTCAGAAACAAACTGAGGTATGGTTTTGAGTCATACATATTGTCTGAGTTTAAGGCATAACTAGTTTTGACCAAATTCAGAAGCTAGGGAATGGGAAGAAACCACATCAGAAGGTTTGTGAAAGAATGGAAGCCAGATTAGATTAAATAGCAACCTTTTCATAGAATCATGGAATCCCTACAGTGTGGAAACAGACCATTCGGCCCAACAAGTCCATACTGCCCTTCCGAAGAGCACCCCACCCCAAATCATCCCCTACCCCTGCATTCCCCCATGTCTAACCCACCTAACCTAAACATCCCTGAATACTAAAGGCAATTTAGCATGGCCAATCCACCTAGCCTGCACATCTCTGGACTGTGGGAGGAAACCACAGCACCCGGAGGAAACCCACGCAGTCACGGGGAGAAGGTGCAAACTCCACACACAGTTGTCCGAGGCTGGAATTGAACCTGGGTCCCTGGCGCTATGAGGCAGCAGTGCTAACCACTGAGCCACCGTGCCACCTATTTTCTTTGAGGAGCTGCTGAATTTTGCTCAGGAATTGTGCTGGTGGTATGTTACAGATGATGGAGTCAGAGTTCTTGTGGACGCATGCACTTTTACTTACAGGTTGCAATCTGGAGCTGTGGATAGTGATGGTAGAGGCTCCTGCCCCCTTTCCACCATGCAGCTGACCAGGAACCTCTTCTAAACATCTGCCATGGGCATGTGTTAGACCTGATTGACTATATTATGAATGCACCTTCCTTGGCAATCTGGTCTTGGATGGGGTATCATATATGACTTGCAAGCAGCAACTGCCATGCTGCAAAACATGCTGTGAAATACAAAGGCAAAAATCAAACCTCCTCTCTTTAGAGAGAGGCTGCATGCTGTTAACATTAAACTGGCTGGTCTGCTAATTGTCACGATTAATGGGGGTTTATTTTGTATTTCATGAATTTATGAAGAATTTTGATATTGCAATTATGAATAGTTTCACCAAATTTAAAAATTGTTGGATGTGTTAGAATGTTTGTCATTTGAATAACCTGACTACATTTTTCACTTTCCTACTTTGTAGGCATTGAAGGAACAAATAACGCAGAGCCGTTCTGGAGTTTAGGGGAAAGGATGTACTACAGATTCATTGGTAGCTGTAGTAATGTGACAGAGAAATGAGTCGGCAAGCAAGGAACATGTTTAAGTTCTATAAATGCTGTTTAGCTCAGCAAAGCACATGACTAACTATTGACATGAAACACTAAGTTCAGAAGAAACAGATCAGGGAATCTTAGTGGCAGAAGATACGTGAAAAATCTCTCCAGAATCAATTCTCAGAATGCAAGAGCAAATGAGCATATTACTATAGAGGAGAAATGTACGACGTGAGACCTGTTTGGAACAGCAGTCGTTAAAGGAACAGTTCATTGCTGCACTGATACCAAGAAAACTCTGTTTTGGTCTTTAATAGGGTATGGTCTGATCCTAATTGTAACTAAATGTGCAAGCTATATTTGATGGAAAATATGCCGAGACTTTCTATGAGGGATGGGGACACATTCAACTTGTGAGTATCACAGAGCACATTGACACTGACCACTGGTTGTCCAGTTGCACATGCAACTTGAATGCGTTTCAGAAAATTGGCAGGTGTCTTCAGAAAAAGAAGTGAGAAAACTGGATGGGATAACAGATTTTTGACTTGAGATAAACAAAAAGGTTCTGAATTTAAGTGCCAAGACTTTAAAATGACCAGTTTTCAATTGGGTTAAGTGGAACATAATAAAGATGTTACTTCATGGGTTAAAAAAGAAAGGAAATTTAATTGTTCTATTCTTTGATTTAATCAGGACAGGGCCAGATTGGAGATTTGGGAAGAAAAATGCAATTATTTTAGATGGAAACAATAAGTTGTATGTGTTTTGCAGACTTGGATATGCTATTTTGTAGCAGCTGAGTTTATTCATGTGCTTTTATTTATCATTTTCCAGCTACACGTAACAAAATAATTAGAACATTTAAATTTAGTTAAGATTCCAATAGGTAGCACACATTTTAAGAATGTGCTGTGTGCTCCTCACTACTGAAGATCTTTTCTCATGCATTTCTGCCTGTCATGAGAAAAGAATAAAAGATTAGACTGAGAGCTGGTCAATGTGTGCATGCTGTAAGCTAAATTTGATTAGTCATCAAAGAATCATAATGAAATCATTCATGGTCTGTTCTCACTATGCAATTTATTATGCATCTAAGTCATTCAAATCCTTAATGTGTACATTAAACTTGGCCATGATTGTAAATCAAAATATGTATCTACACTAAGCATTAAAATGCATTTATTCTCTTGCACCTAAATATGACATGATCCAGTTCTCACTGGCATCTGCAGAGTTCTTGCAGGATTGTGTTCCAGTGTAGTTAGGGCTTTTCTTGAAGCTGGTATTTCATCTGTGGAGTTAAATTTAATTGCTTGTGACAGGTTTAAAATACATTTGTAGTTCTGTGGAAGAAAGACTCTTCATCTCTTACAGCAGTTTTAATGACTCTGCAGTTAAATTTGAGTCCCACAGTTTTTAACTACTACGCCACTTCATATGTGGATCGCTGGGCTGAATATACCACAAATTGACTAAGTGTAAATTTCAGGGAGTTTCAAAGAGGGGTTCTCTGTGACCCCTAGTGGGCTTTCTCACTCATCTCCGCATCTTGCTTCATTAGCTATGCACCCCTCCTCTGTGGTGCCCTACTCAGGCTATCGTGCACTCATCAAAGGCTGAAGTACTCGCCACTGCAGCAATCTCCGGAGATTGAGTGTTGATGCCATTTTTAAAAATTCTAACATGTACCAGATCAAGCTCTGCCAGCCAGGACACCATTCATGGTGTAATTGGTGGGAGGGGAATGAAAAAGGAAAGCTTCTGAGGGCACTTTGGTAACACTGGTAACATGTTGCTATTTTACATAACCCTTCTGATCCACTGTCATTGTGCAGCAATAAGAATCAAGCTTCACAGGTTACCCATTCTTAATGGCCTCCCATATTCTATCCCTGTCTTCTTTTATTAGTCATTTCCCTGTTTGCTTTCATTATTCATTCATGGGAGGCGGGCAGAGTTGGCTGGGCAAGGATTTATTACCCATTACTTGTTGCCGTCAAAGGTGATGATGAGCTGCCTCCTTGAACCACTACAGTTCTATTGCTGTAGGTAGATCCTACATTGTGATCCTATACAAGTGCTGTTAGGGAGGAGGTTCCAGGATTTTGAACCAGCAGCTGTGAAGGATAGCTAATATATTTCCATGTCAGGATGGTAAGTGGCTTGGAGGGGAACTTGCAGGTGGTGGTGTTCCCATGTATCTACTGCTGTTGTCCATCAAGATGGAAATGGTCTTGGGTTTCGAAGGTGTCTAAGGAAACTTGTGAAATTCTATAATGTATCTTGTAGATGGCAAACACTGCTGCTACTGTGTGTTGATGGTGGAGAGAGTGAATACTTGTGGATGTGCTACCAAACAAATGGGCTGCTTGGTCCTGGATGGTGTCAAGTTGCTTGAGTGTTGTTGAAGTGAATTTATCCAGGCAAGTGGGGAGTATTCCATCGCATTCTGTCTTGTGCTTTATAGATGGTGGACAGGCTTTGGGGAGTCGGGTGGTGAATTACCCACTGCACGATTCCTAGCCTCTGACCTGCTGTTGTTTCCACTGTTTATATAGAGTCATGGAGGTCTATAGTACAGAAAAAGGCCTTTGGCCCATAGAATCTGCGCTGGTCAAAAACATAACTATTCTAATGACATTTTCTAGCACTTGGAACAGCCTTGCATGTCTTGGCATTGCAAGTGTGCATCTAAATACTAAAATGATATGCAGGCAGAGAGTTCCAGATTCCTATCATCCTCTGAGTGCAATTTTTTTTTTTAAAGTCCCCCCTCACATCCCCTTTGAACCTCCTGCCTCTTACTTTAAATCTATGCCTCCTGGTCAGTGAAAGTTTCTTCCTACTTTTGTATGCCACTGGCCACATGACACTGAAGAATGGTTAGACCTGTTCAGTTTCTGGTCATGGTAAAACCCAGGATGTTGACGTGGGAGTGATGGTAATGACAATGAAGATGATTGTATTCTTGTTGGAGGTGATGATTACCTAGCATTGTGTGCACAAATGTTGCTCTTCATCCCAAGCCTGGATATAGTTCAGATCTTGCTGCATTTGGGCACGTGCTACTTCTGTGTCTGAGCAGTAGTGCTGAATATTGTGCAAATATCTAACAAATATCCCCACTTCCAACTTTATGAAGGAGAGGTGGTCTTTGATGCATCCCTAGGGTTGGGCCTCGGATACTCCCCTGCGGAACTTCTGTAGAAATATCTTGGAACTGCGATGACTGACTTCCAACAACCACAACAGTCTTCCTTTGTGCAAGGTATAACAGAAAGTGGTGTTGGAGAACGAGTAGCATAATGTTATCTCACTGTTCAATGTGGGACATGACCTACTAAAAGGCCTTTAAATGGTTTAAAATGTTTACTTTTATTCAGCACCAGCAGAAGTGAAGATATAACAAGCCAAAAAAGCTGTATTTGCTTCTGGGAACAGGTGGGGATAATTTTTTTTTTTTTCTTTTTGAGCAACAAAGTATTTCCGGTCAGTAAATGATCACTGATCACTGCACCCAGCTCAGATCTGTTGGAACCGCATGTCAGTTACGTTCTGTATGGCTTGTGCCTGCTGCTTCATGCAGAAAATGATGTTCCTCTAGTTCATTGTCCTCTTCAGAAAACTGCTCCAGCCTTTCATTGCCCATCACATCCCGCCTTTGCCTGCTCCAGTTGTGCAAAGCACAGCAGGCTAGCATCACGTGGCTAGTTCTGTCTGGAATTCCCTGTCTGATCTAAGCATCAGAACCTTATTTTAAGCAGACCTAACATCTGTTCCATGACAGCCCTGGTTGAAGAATGGTCTGTATTTTATCTGCTCTGCCTCAGTAGAGGGTTACATAATTGAGTTATCAGCCATGGTCATGGAAGAATAGTCTTGTCTTCCAATAACTGCCTTTTTAAAGACATTCTGCCCTTTGAAACAAAGGAGGAACATGGGATTTCTCAAGGTGTTAGACAAAATGGCAACTCTCCAGGTACCTGGAATGGACTAAGATGTGATACTGATGGTTGCAGATAACTTGTATGTTGATGGAATGGAGCTTTTTTTTTTTGGTGGTGTTGTTAAATTCACCCGTATGATACAGTGTTCTCAACATGAAGTATGTACAGTCTATAATGCCCTGCACCTGGGAGAATTAAGCCATGTTGATTTTAAAACCTACTTCCCAGGCTGCAGCATTGATCTTTGTCACATGACAATGAAATGATGTGGTTGCATTAGTCGCAGTCTTAATACACTTGAGACTTCAGAGTTGAAATCCACACAGGCTTCCAGATCCTTGGAAGCAGCCATATGTGCACAGTACTGCAGTCAGCCACTGGAATTGGATGGCCACCCGCTCATTCAGTATGCAGACCCCACTCCAGTTAGCATAGTTTTGTAATGGTGTCCCATCATCTCCTCGGTCTGCAATGATACTGTACTTTGCTTTTTCCTTCGGAGGAAAGGACCACATGTTTAAGATTTAGATAGGTACAGTTGACCCAGAATGAATCTTCAGCTGTGACTTCTTCATATGGAAGCTGTTTGGTAGCCATTGGAGGTTGCTACTGGCCCTGGGCTTGCTGTCACATATGTTCATTCATAATTTCTTTGCACTTTCACAGTGGCCACAGTGACGTAGTGGTTGGGTCCAGTGGTCAATGTGTCATGGTCCAGTGGTCAATGTATCATGGAGTTTTCTGACAAGGAGAGCCGAGGAATGCGTCTACATGGATCTTTTTGACATGGAAGACCTATTCTGAGACATGCAGCCAAACCATCTTGTGCAAATATAGTAAGAAATTCTAAGTGTGGTAGGCTTACTGATGTTTTGCTTCCACCCCACATCACTCAAGAATGGCAGCATTGCACATAAGAGCATGTTGACAAATACAGTTCAAAAGGAGAGGAATTCAGCTTTCTAGTGTCCCACAGAGTTGAATACTGCATGCATTTCATGTGCAGAGTACTATGATTACAGATATTTTTAGTCTGTACAGTAAGTGCCTGATTTAATGCAGTTGCCACTTGAAGAGCTTCATATTACCTGCAAGTGGGGTCCAGCATACTCAGCCAAGGAAGCAGACCACATAGTCTATCCCCACTCACTATGGTGTCAGCTATTTTCCATTTGAATTGTGCATTCACAATTTGCATAAACGTGGAAGGCAGCACAGGCCATGTTGGCGGAGTCATAGGCTGAGTAAGACCGTGATGTAGAGCAGAAGTAGGCCATTTATCTCATCTACTCTGCTCAGGCATTCAATGAAATCATGGCTAATCTGATAATCTTCAATTGCATTTTCCTCCCTTTTCTCCATAACACTTGATTTCCTAACTGATTTGAAATCTACCTATAATAGCCTTGAATATACATAATGACAGCCTTAACAGCCCACCTGCGGCAAAGTATTCCACCCCCTACTCTGAGATTTTGTCCTCTGATTCTTGACTTTCTCACAAGGGGGAAACCACCTTTTTACATGTACCGTCAAGTTCTTTAAGAATTGTACATGTGTGGTATGGAACAAGCTGCCAGAGGAGATGGTGGAGGTGGTACAATTACAATATTTAAAAGGTATCTGGATGGGTAAGTGGATTGGAAGGCTTTAGAGGGATATGGGCCAAATGCTCGCAAATGGGACAAGATCAGCTTAGGGTATCTGGTTGGTGATGACGAGTTGGATCCTGTATGACTCTGTTTCAAAAGGTCGCCTCTCCTTTTTTTTTAAGCCTATGTTCTGGCCCAGGAATCTCCCATGTTCATTTTCTCCTGACAATCCCTATCAAGTCTATTGGCACTGAGCTTCCACAAGTCCACATGATTTACGTTTTCATCTTCCAACGTTACCCTGCTGAGTCCCAACCCTGCAGTTTAGGCATGCCAAACGTTGTGCTGCATTGTCCTCTTGTTAAAGTGGTGGTTGTAACCACTGACACATGGGGAACAAATGGTGAGCCAGAGCCACCAGCTAGGTGCCCATTTTGATTTTAATTTTGAGAACTGTTGCCTTCTGGCCTCTCACTGCAGTGTGGAAGAATAGGAAAATGCATGCCAATGAGGTGAGATTAGATACTAATGAAGCACAAATACACAAAGAAGCTCTGCTCGCTACTATATTCTTATTTTGACATTCAAAATGTGACTGGAGAATCGAAACGTTTTCTTAACATTGAGAATCTCATTTCTTCCAATTTTCCATCTTCTCCCAACCATTTTGAGAGGCTGGGAAAATTCTGACCTCCGCAGTTTCAGGATTAATACGTTAAAGAAGATTGCTTTAATTCTTTTTTAACAGCCTTTCTTGTCACTTAAAGATATTCTTGACTTGCCATGGGTCAGTAATTGTTAAATTCAACTCTGAAATGGTTAATAATTTTGTAATGTTCTTGTAAAATTAATAGTCCAATACAAACTTAATTGTATTTATTTACATATTTTTAGTAACACGTTTTAAACCAATGCTGACAAGTGTCTCCACTTCCTTGGTGCTGTCTGAGTGTTGATTCCTTGATGGTCCTTGATAAAATGAATGCTATTAAAATCGATATTCGTTTGAAGCAGTACTGATGAACAATATTGAACTTAGGAGATGGTAATGAATAAGTTTAACTTCAGTTTTATTCTCAGTCACCTGTATTATCTTGACCCTGTTAACTCTCTTGTGTTTCTATAAAAACAAGAATTGTTTTTTCTGAATTTCTTGCAGTCAACTGTATTTTGTGGTATCATTTGAAAGTGATACCTGACATTAAACACAACATTATCACTAATCCTCATTAACTGCTCAGTGAGCCAGCTGGTAGAATTCAAAAATCTTTTAGTGTAAAACTAAAACTTCATTTTATCCTTCTAATCTGTAAGATTTTTAAATGTCCTGGCAAATTTAAAATTTAAAATTTAAAATTTAAAGTTTACTTTCCCTTTCAATTTTACAGCTTTACAGTTTGGAAACAAATCAGAATTTTTGACAGCTTTAAGGGAAAGATATTTTATCCAATATCTCTGGAAAAACAAAAGAAATGCCTTCAGAATTAGGTTACTTGATGAATGGGAGTTTTGACTCAGATCTGTTTAGTTTTTCTCGCTCTCGCTCTCGCTCTCCTTCGACCTGTTTCTTTCATGAACTTTGGTGCTCCCTTTGTTTCTTTTCCAATCCCCGTTCACACCTAGAATATATGCACCATAACTAAAGTTGCTTAAGCAGTCTCTGTAATCTTACTTTTCCATGTGTTTATTTGCATAATTCCCTTGACTGCTGTTCAGGATGCAAAGCTATCATTTCTGTCTCTGCATTAATACTTTCCTTCGTTTCTTTGTTTCTTTCTGCCCCTTTGAAACCCTTCTCTACTTTTTCTTAAATGGAAGTGACAGGAGGGGAAAGTAGTTACCCAAAATGCAGCCTACAGCTACTTTGGATGAATGGCAGGGAATGGTTCTCCCTATTTTCCCCTTACTCCTGTTTTTCCTTGAATGTCTGTCCCATTATAATCCCATCGCTGGCACTTTGAAGTACCTGCTCAGCCTATGAATTTCCCCTTCCATTTGCTCACTTTGCCCTTTGATCACCCATTGACTCCTGCCAAGGTAGGTAGCCAGAAGTTCCTTCACTCTTGTTCCCCTCCTCCTCTTGTTCCCTACCTCACTTTTTTCCCATGGTCCGGATTACTCTTGCGAGTTTTCACTTCTAAAAACGTTGCAATGTGAAAATATTCTCTTACCTGATACCAACTGTGGTTCCTGACTTACATATGTAAAGAATTAATAGCGCCCATTAGTAGACTTCAAAACCCCAATGACATTATAGTTAATATTTAAAATATATGGTGATATGACATGAAAGTTGCCTTGGGTATCTACATGTCCTTTGTATGTAGTCCTCCTCACTCCTTTCCTCCCCCGTATTGTGCCTTTGCGTTGCCTTTCATTTCTATCCACCTCATTGTCTTCCCACAACTATTAATTGCGTTATTTTTATTTTATCCATTCCAGTTTTCTCTCCTATTTTTTCATACTGTGATATAGGTAGCATCCTCCTTAGTAAAGATAGTTACAGAGTGCTCAGTCGTGCCTGAGCCATGCCTTATACCTTCACAAACCTGTTTGGGTTCTAATTGTCCTCGCCCTCCCTTGACTGCTCTTTTTACTATTTATGCAGTTATGAAAGGCCATCTGTTGAAGCTAGAATTCAGAGAGCAGATGGAGAGACAGCTAAGAGAAACAGAAGGTATAACACTGGGAGATGCGTGGAACTGAGCAGCGGACTTGGTTAGAAAATTCAGTGACTATCAACAAGGAATAGAAGAGCTAGAGAACAAATGTTGTGGTGGAATTGAGTGCAAAGTGCTGTAATAGAACAAGATTATTGTTAAAGAATTGGAAACAGAGTTTAAAGAAGGTAAAAGTGCAAAAAGGAATGTAGAGGAAATGATTGCTCAAGAAAGATCCTTGATGATGGAAGAAATAAAGAAGTCTGGACAACAAAGAGGAACAAAATAATATGTTTAATCCAACTACTCAAGATGGGCTAACAAAAGATGTGTTGAATATGCACGTCATCTAGTAAGAGGTTGAAATTCAAGTGGAAGATGGGACAATACTTTGAACTGCTCTGCTGTTCCCTTCCTTCATAAAACAAAGACAGAAATGCAGTTAGGAACCAGTCGGGGGCCAGATACTGAGTGGAAGGGGAGAGAAAGTGCAAATGTATGAAAGTCCATTCAGACTCTGGCTTGGAAGAAGCACCATTGATGCTACTTTTGAGAAAACTAATAAAACTTTGTGTGCCAATGCTATGTAAATTGTTAGCTAATGTAAATTTAGATACCATTGATCCCCTTTCCTAAAAAAGGATATAAACCAGTTGGTTATCAGGAATGAGAGGATTATCTTAAGGTATAATTGAACAGGTTCGGCTGTATCTGCTTGAGTTGAGAAGAATAAGAGGAAATTTGATTGAAAATGTAAGATTCTTGGGGATTCTTGACAGGATAGCTATAGAAAGAATGTTCCCTTTTATGGAAGGACCTATAATTAGGGATTCCTGTTCAAAAAAATTATCAAGCGTCGTCCACCAAAACAGATAACACATTTTCTCTAGCCCTTGCTTGCTTATGCTTTCTCTGAAAAGGTACAGGAGCAGAGTTTTTGAATACTTTTTAAATCTTTCTTCAGAAAGAGGTTAAAAGATTACCAGGGTAGGCAGGAGTGTGGTTTTAAGATTACAAGCAGATCAGCTATATTCTTATTCAATGGCTGCAGAAGCTCCAATGCTATGCTCCTCCTAATTCACATATTCCCATGTAGTTTAATACCTGGACATTTTTTTTTTTTAAAAAGGATTGACCTTTAAGTAATATTCTTTAAGTAATAACCTTTAAGTGACAAGTAATATTCATGTTACAATAGGAAGAGACATCCTTCTACAACAAGAGGCTATCTAACCACCTCCCTTTCAAGTAAATGGTATTACCATTTCCATTTATCCATCCTTCATCGTCACCATTTTGCTGAAACTTAACTGAACTAGTCATCGGTGTTGCACAGCCACTCCAATGTTCCATGCTAACCAATCGTGGCTTTGATTTCTGATTCCGGAAGTTGCCTTTCAGGCCTGCGCAGCTGGTAAGAAAATTAGAGGGAATGCTGCTAGCCACATATATAAATATACTGGGTTACAGGGGAGAGTCAGATGTTGGTTGTTCAACAGAAAGTGACCCACTACCATACCATTTTAAAGCCTTTCACCATCCAAAAGGCGTATTTCAAGAATAGAAAAGAATATTCATTCCCTGACTGAATATAGCACTTATTGCTTTTAAGTTCTGGACAAAACCGCTGTTTTGATTGGTACTCCATCAACCAGCTTATGCAGCCACTCTTGGTAGAAGTGGCATCACTCATATTACATCATTACAAAATGTCCCTTGTACAAGAAGCACTGCAGCAACTCAACAAGGCTTCCTAAAGAACATCTCCTGACCTAGGGATTTTGCTGTCCAGAAGGAAAAGGGCAGCAGCAGTATAAGACTGTTACCAACTGCAAGTTCTTCTCCAAATCACACATCATTCGGTCTTGGAAGTATATTGCTGTTTTATCTTGATCATTGTCAAATTCCTGGAATATTTACCCAACTGCAGCATTTCAAGAAGGCTATTTGCCGTTTTCTTTTCTAAGACTGTTAAGGATGCAGTAACACACCAATGATGTATGCATCCTATGAAATAGGATGGGGTTAAACAAAAAATCTAAATCAAGATGCTCATCTACTTCCATATAAAAGTAAGGTAAACTTCAAAGTCAGCACCTTTTTTTATTTGGAACACCTATACTTACATAAATTATGAGTACATTATAAAATAGTTATCAGACATTACAATGTACCATTTTAAAAAAAGTCACCTTTCTCATGTGAGCATTACATCCTTGGGTGCCTCAATCCAAATGCAAATTGGCACATTTACCAAATATGACCAAAAAGTATAAACATTCCAATGTAAGCTACAAAGGATTCTATAAGCTAACAGTGTCTTGATACATATGGCAGAAAGGCCTTAGACTATGGCCTTTCCCCACTGAACCTTAGTGGCTTCTGTTCCAAGCTTTAATGTGTCCATCAGCGCACAGTCCTGAATGTACTGAGTGCGGACATCTCTTTGCACTAGAAGATCCACCTGTTTCGAGCAGACCAAAGGCCTTTTACAGAATTGATGGTTCTCTGGGTGCAGTTGATGTTAGTCTCTGTGTGCTTCCTGGGAACAAACTGTAAAGCTCAGAGTCCTGTATCATGGAACTGCTTGGGAAGATCCTTGACAAAAACCACTGCATCTCTCTCCATGTGTCTTTTGCAAGGGCTCGTTGCAAAAAGTGTGTGACAGTTTTTACCACCTTGCAGCTGCTTTGAGAGCAGCTTGAAGTGGCCCAGAGAGTCCGGGCATACGTGAATGATCTCGCGGGCAGTGCTTCTCTCACCATCAGCAAAGCAATGTCTTGGTGCTTGTTGGAAACTTCTGGCAATGAGGCATTCTGCCAAATGACTGTCAGTGTGCTCAAGCAGACAGGACCCAACTTCTCCTTTTACCGCAGGGTCTTGAGAACACTATGTGCTGACCACTGCTAGATGGACTTGCGGCCAAAAGGTTTTCTTTGCAAATTTCCCTACGAAGGACAGGTGATACAGAACAGTCCAACTACTTAAACTGTTTCGTGGCAACAAGGCCAGTCCTATCCTTCGCAACACTGGGGTCAGATAGAATCTGAGTAGGTAGTGACAATACCTTCCAGTTGCCAACCATTTCAACACCCCTTCCCACTCCAGCACCCCTTCCCACTCCCAGGACAACATGTCCATCCTGGGCCCCCTCCAGTGTCACAGTGATACCACTGCAAACTGGAGGAGCAGCACCTCATATTCCACCTAAGGAGCCTACAGCCTAATGGTCTCAATGTGGACTTTACCAGTTTCAAAATCTCCCCACCCCGGCCTCATCCCATGACCAACCCTCCCTCTCATCCACGCCTCCTTGACCTGACACAACCTGTCCATCTTCTCTCCCACCTATCCGCTCCTCCCACCCTCACTGACCTATCCCCACCACTGTCTACCTGCACTCACCTATTACCATCCCACCTACCTTCCCCAGCCCCATCCCTCCTCTCTCTATTTTGGAGCTCCCTTCCCATTCCCCCATTTCTGAAGAAGGGTCCCGACCCGAAACATCAACTTTCCTGCTCCCCTGATGCTGCCTGGCCTGCTGTGTTCCTCCAGCTCCACACTGTGTTATCTCTGACTCCAGCATCAGCGGTTCTTACTATCTCCTAGTGACACTTGACGTTTGTGTACCAAGGGTCTACACACAGCTTAATACAGCTACTCACAAAGATGGCCATCAGGATGAGGGCGGGGTTGGGTACATTCTCCCCTGTTACTTCAGAGCTTTGTATATGGTGTTCCTGTGGACACAATCCATTTTAGGCCTCCCAGATGAAGTGCAAGATGGTTTGGGCTACAACAACAACACAGGTTCTGGGATTGGACCAAACCTGCGCTGCATTCAACAACAGTGTGTGCCTCACACCTCATGATCTTTTTTAACTGCAATGGAGAGGGAGCAGTGCTCTCCAAAGCCCAATTTCTGCCTCATCTTCCCAAATTTTGGCGTACACCCTGGTCCGTCTGAACCATATTCCCAGCACCTTCAGGTAATCCGGTGAAGGGGATAAAGGATCAGATGGCTCAGTTCCCAAATGAACATGGCGTCGCTGTTGCCTCGATTTAGTTTGTTTCCAGAGGCTAGTTCAAACTGGTTGCAGATGCTCATGGATCTATGTACTGACAGTGGATCCAAGCAGAAAATGGCAAAGTTGTCTGTGTACAGGAGGTTTTGAGTTGCAGGTCTCCACTGCCTGGAATAGTCACCTCTCTCAGGCTCACAACCTTCCTAATGGACTTGGTAGACTCTGTACAACACTGAAACAAGGCAGGAAAGAGTGGACAGCCCTCCCTTGCTCTGAATCTGATTGGGAAGCTTTTTGATTCCCACCTGTTGATTGAGACTGTGTTGCTGATATTGGTGTAGAGCAGTTGGATCTAATTTACGGATTCACTCTCCAAAACTGATTTTGGAGAGCACATTCCACAGGTAGCTGTGCGATATCCTGTCAAAGGCCTTTTCCTGGTCCAGGCTGATGAAGCAGGTATCAACCTGCATGAAGGCGATCGTATCCCTGAGGAGCGTGAGGCTCTCAAGATCATTCTGCTCACTACAGCACAGGCTTGGTCAGGGTGAGTAACTGCACCCAGAGCAGACCTAACCCAGTTGTAAATGATGCTAGACAGGATTTTGTGATCTGCATTCAGCAGTGAAATTAGTCGCAAATTTCTAATTTCTTCCCTTTCCCCCTTCTTCTTGTAGATGAGGGTGAATGATACCTTTTCTCGTGCATTTGCACATGCTACTTCCCCGAAGTATGCTAACATTCGTCCCCAAGTCCTGGCTAATTGAGTCCCACAGAGCAGAATTCAACTCAGCTGGTAAGCTGTCACTTCTAGGAGTCCTTCTAAGGACTCGCGGGCCTTGTCAGCTCATCTAGAGGTAATGGCTACAGCAATATGCAGGAGAGGCTGGACCAGCCGTTATCTCTGGATGAGCTGACAAGGCCCTTGAGTCCTTCGAAAAGAACAGTACTCCTGGAAGTAACACCTTACCAGCTCTCTGCGTGCGCCCCCCCCGAACATGCGCTTTCTCTCTCTCGTGTACACACCCTCCTCTCTGGCTCTTACATGTACATGCACTGCCTCCTCTCTCGCACGTGTGCGCCCCTTCCTTTCTTGCTCTGTCGCAGATGTGTACCCCTTCCTCTCTCTCTCTCTCTCTCTCTCTCTCAGGATAAATAATCTCTTCATGTTCCCCTTGACTATTTCCCACTAGTCCGCTAGAACCGCAAAGACGGGCTTCACGGTTCCCCAACCTGTATAATCCCTTCTGAGGTCCTCAGTGTGTTCTGGGGTCAGTAGTTTCACGTTCCGCTTCCACATTCGCTTGCTTATATGCTAGTCGTCCCGCAGGAGGCTGTGATCAGAGAAGAACATTCTTAGTGTCTGTGGACCCGACCGTGAACGTGTAGAACACAAATAGGAAATCTGTCCTTGAGTGGATAGACCTACCTGGCTGTGACCTGGTGTATCTACGCTGTGCTACATCTGCAGGAGTGCTGAAGATGTTGTGCAGCTTGGCGACGTTTCCTTTTCATCAGGAATTTGGACAGATTGTCCAGTTTGCTGTTAACCCCTCAAGATCGTACGTCCACATCTATAATGCCGTTGAAGTCTCCGGTCAGAATGACTGACTAACCTGAATGTTGCCAGCAGCAGTGGGAGCTGCTGAAGGATAGCCAGATGCTCATTCTTTACCACCCAGGCATATACATTAATTAGTCTCAGGGAGCATTTCTATACGTAACGTTCGCTATGAGGAGCCTGCCCATTACCACCTCAACCTTAGAGGTGGTGAAGTTGCCTCCTTCCTGCAGAATACCCAGGTCAGAGGAATGGCAATTGATTTCCTCCCAACCAAGTTGAAGGTCTGTGCACCCACAAGCTCGACCATTTCCTGTACTTGCTGTGGTGCAGTATCCCACACTTCTGCAGAATCAGGTTTGCTTTGATGTTGGCCAGGTAAGCCAACATGGAAACGTATTGCATAGTAGATTTATCACTATGCGCGTTAATACTGACAATTTTAAAACCCATTTTGAGAGTCTGTAGAATTACCTATATACCCCAATGTCCATTCATCAGCAGTCTTGTCACTGCAGGACTCCCTGCAATCCTGTGGTGTGGGTGAATTGTTAAACATTGAGTGCTGAGGTAGCTGTCCTGTTTCTCCCTGGGCTGTTGCCCTGATCTGCTGTCATCAGGGTGAAAACTATGCCAGGAAGGCCCCATTTGAAGTCTGACATAGCCCATATCATACTTTTGCCCAGAGCTGTGGTGCAGCGGATATCACTTTTTCCCCCAATGGCTGGAGGTTGGGTTTCATCAGGCCCCTCACGACATCCCCAGATTAGGGAATGCTCCTCTCCTCCTTCCCCACAGTGCTGTGCCTCTTCTTTTTGTGGTGACCAACCCTCCGCACTCATTCATCAGAGGAGCTGCTAGTCTGTCCGTTATGCAGCTGCTTCTTTCCATTTTGTTGTGGGCCTGTGGGGCCTAACGTGTTTCCTGTTCCAGTTGTTTCTCACCAATATCCACTCCACTGCCTCTTGTTTCCTCCTCCTTCATTGACTCCATCTCTTCAGGAGACATTTGAATCAGTTTCTGTGCCTCTACACCAGCTTCCTTTTTCTCTGCTCCAGCCTGTCCCTTCTTCTGGGGGCCCCTCATGTCATTTTTCCTGTTGGAGGACGATGTTTTACTGTGCTTTGGAGTTGACTGGTCTATGTAACCTCCAAGCAAAATAAATATTGTTTTTGAAATATAATTAAGATGATGGCCGTGGTACTTTTGTGCTTCTGGCTCCATTCCAGGCTGGAGATATTTGTAACATTGTAATTTTCTGGCCACATATGCAGCTTTTCAAGGATTGAAAGCTTTCCCATGGTGCAGAGTGCCATTAACTGCATGCGGCATAGCTGTTGCTGCATGTCCATTCTCATGTCCCACACTAAATTGGATTCCATTTCCTCAGCTTATAGCAGCTGTATGATCCTACACAGCAAATGTCACTTGGCTGTACCATCTACGTGTTACTGTGACAAACTAAAATCTGGGCTATCTGTGGATGAGTTGTTTCATGACCCTGAGGTATAATTGTGCTGCCACACACACTGATGGAGCAGGCCATTGGCATACTGAAAACAGGCTTTCGCTGTAGTATTGAACAGAGCTCGAGTGAAAATTCGTGGTGATCTGCTGTATGCTGTTTAGGTTTTATCACCAAATTAATGGTGAGTAGCTGAGGAGGAAACAGAAGGGAGCAGACAACCTCTGGCTGCCCAAGCTGTTTGAACAACTCATTGAATTATTATGATATCCCATTGCATTCATGCAGTGCTAGCCACAGTGGCTGCAATGTGGCTGATGGAAGACTACTGACTTTCAGTGGAAATGCTTCCACATGACCTCGAAGGTCTGCTTTCAGACTGTACCATCTTAGCATGGATGATTTATAGGCAACAGCAAGAAGACTGGCAGAGCAACAGAGATATAGGAACAGGTGCTCTTGATAGAACAAGACTTGGATGCTTCTGAATCACCCATAATTATAGCTGAACTGACAAGGATAGAGAGCTGGTTGGCAGAGAGAAAACGAGTAGGAGTAAATAGGTCTTTTCCTAAGTAGCAGATAGTGACCAGTGAGGGATTGCAGAGATCAGTGCTTGGACCCCAGCTATTCACAATATTAATGATTTGGACAAAGTAATTAAATGTAATAGCTCCGAATTTGCAGATAGTACAAAGCTGGGTGGGAATGTGAACTGTGAGGAGGATGCAGAAATTGAGATTTGGACAAGTTGATTGAGTGGGCAGTTCCATGGCAGTTGGAGTATAATGTGGATAAACGTAAGCTTATCTGCTTTGGGAGCAAAAAAAAACAGGAAGGCAGATTATTATCTGAATGATTGATAGATTGGAAAGGGGAGGTACAGTGGGACCTGGTGTCCTCATATACAAGTTGCTGGAAGTAAGCATGTAGATGCAGCAGGTGGCGAAGAAGGCAAATGGTATATTGGCCTTCGTAGTGAGAAGACTTGAGTACAGGAACAAGAATGTCTGGCCACAATTGTATAGAGCCTTTGGAGCGACCATACCTGGAGTACTTTGTGCAACTTTGGCTCATCTTATCAGAGGAAGGGTGTTCTGGTTATGGGAAGGACTGCAACGAAGGTTTGCCAGACTGATTCCTGGGATGGCAGGACTAACGTGAAGTGAGATTGGATTTGTTAGGACTATGCTCATGAGAGTTTAGACGAATCAGGAGGAACCTTGTGGAAACCTATAAAATTCTAACAGGAGTAGACAGGGTAAACACGGAAAGGATGCTCCTGATGCTCGCGAGTTCAGAACCAGGGTTCACAGTTTAAAGATATGGGGTAGGCCAACTGTGACTGAGATGAGGAAGTTCTTCGCCCAAAGTGGTGAATCTTTAGAATTCTATGCCACTGGAAGTGGTTCAGGCCAAAATATTGAATATCTCTAAGAAAGAGTTAGATATAATTCTAGGGGCTAGAGGAATCAGAGTATGGGGATAAAACAGGAAGAGGGTATTGAGTTGGATGATCATATTGAATGGTGGAGCAAATGGCCTACTTCTGCTCTTATTATCTATATTTCTATAACATCGGGCTGATACTCCTTCACGTGATGTCTCTGCCGTATGAATAATACGTTGCAGGATCAATTGCAAGATTGCAGTGACATACTAAGTTTGTTTTCCTTTTGTGAAAGTAGCAAACTGAATTGCATGACTCCAATTCGAGCTTCCATTATTGCACTAGGGCACGAGTGGCCTGCAGGTCTGTTCATTGAGTGGAGTAAACTTCATATTACTGGAAAGAATGAACTCTGAGCTCTGCCGAAGCTCTGCGCAGAGTTTAACCTGGACTTCTTGATGCTACTTGTCATTGCGTGCACACGTTCTAGAAAATCTACCAATGCATGAAGTATTTAATTGTGTAACCCATCAACATCCTCTTGTGGTCTGCTCATCAAAATAATCTGCAGTAATCCTCATGTGACCTCACTCATGAGAGCTTGCTGTAGTTATTCCTTCCCTGGTTGCACACTGGCTCCTTCTGAAGTCTCAATGACCTTATCTGCACTGTTGACTGCAAATGTGACAGTAATGCTAGAAAACAGTTGTATTCCATTTCTAGCTGTTACTTGCTCACCAATGCTTGGGTGAGTTGCAGTTCTAATAGAAGGAAGGTACAAGGTTAGGGTTGTCATGATGAGCGGCGTGGAAAATAGTAGATGCATACCTACATCATCTGCAGCTTATAACCCAAGGATAAACAGCTAGGATGTGAGATGTGATTAGGAGGATTAAGTGGGGAAATACTATTATCATGATCTCCATGGATGCTGATAACTTTGAAAATGATTTGAACATCCAGTTCCTTCAGTACAGGGATTACATGGTAAAATTTCATGTTTTAAAGCTTTTATCAAAACAAACACTACTTTTTTTTAAACTTCTGTCAGGCAACCTTAAACCATAGAGGGGATGTTTGCCTTTTTATACTTGTCGGAGTTGTGATCCCAGCTGATGATAATACTGGACAAGTCAAATCAGAGTGAAGCTTGTCCTGATGGACCGTAAGTTTTATGTGCAATTTAGTTACCATGGTGGTCAGTCACTGAAGCTGCCAGTGTAATTTTCATAAGAGTGTAAGTTTGTTACTCTTAAAAGGGGTCGGGGGCGAGGGGAGGTGGTGGTGGGGAGGGAATCATTCTGTGAGAAATAGTTGAAGCTGTCTTATTACAAGTTTCAGAAATAAATATCAACCCATGTTTCCTCAACAACAACTTTATAAATACTCAACATCAGTGAAGGGTCATCCTGTTTTCACTTTAAAGTTTATTGTCCAGTTGGCGTTTCATACTTTAGTTTCTTCCTGGCTATCTTCTGCATTTACTTGTTGGTTTTTTAACAGTCTCATGTAAAACATTAAACAGCTAACAGATCACTTAATTTTTAACTTGAGTTCCTTAAACTCCTTTTTCGCAGCATTCCGGAGCCGCTCAGGAATTCTTTCTTACGTCTTGACTGTTTCTGGAGTCTGCTAAACTGCACTGCTTCTGGCACAGGCCTTCTCTTTCTGAAAGAAACTTTCACACACTAAAAGTTTCTTCCCTAAAGGGAATTTGCTTCTGTCTCCCTGTGGCTTAGGACATTTTGTTGCTAGGCAATAGCTCAATTTATGTCTCTCCAACTCCTGTTTTTGAAAACACCGAACGATTTATCTGGAAGGTTTCTTAAAAACTTCATCCAAGTGTATGTAAACAAACTTGAGACAACCAGCGGCACACTCAGAGCTTGAATGTACCTTAAACTTCCTCCTTAACATACACAATATAGAAGTACAATTCAGACTTAAAGCTGTACATAGTTTTGCCCACCTCATAACACAAGTTTCCGATTAATATACCATGAACCTTCTTCATGTCATAATTCCCACATAATAACAGTCCACAATAATTTCTGGGTTCCCATATCCCCATTTTCACTGAGTAGTAACTTCAAGTGATCATCTCCAGGCATGTTTCAGAGATTTCAGAGTTTCCCAAATACTCCACCAGCAGTAAAACTTGGTCCAATGAGTCTTCTCCCAAAATCGTAGAACAGAGAACTGTACAGACCCTTCAGCCCACTATGTTGTGCCAAACTTTTACCCTAAATCTAAGGCCTATCTAACCTCCACCCCTACCTTATACTATCATCCATATGCCTGTCTAATAGCTGCTTAAATGCCCCTATGAGGCTGACTCCACTACCCTCTCCGGCAATGCATTCCACACCCCTACCACTCTGAGTAAAGAACCTACCTCTGACGTCTCCCCTATATCTACCTCCATTCACTCTAAAACTATGCCCCCTCGTAATAGCTACCTTCACCCTAGGAAAAAGTCTCTGGCTGTCTATGCTATCTATACCTCGGATCATTTTGTACACCTCTCTCAAGTCACCTCTCATCCTTCGTCGTTCTAAAGAGAAAAGCCCTAGCGCTCTCAACCTTTCCTCGTAAGACCTTCCCTCCATTCCAGGCAACATCCTGGTAAATCTCCTCTGCACCTTTTCCAACACTTCCACATCTTTCCTGTAATGAGGCGACCAGAACTGGACACAATACTCCAGATGTGGCCAAACCAGGGTTTTGTATAGCTGGAGCATAACTTCACGGCTCTTGAACTCAATCCCTCTATTAATGAAAGCTAACACACCAAACACCTCCTTAACAACTCTATCCACCTGGGTGGCAGCTTTCAGGGAACTGTGTACATGAACCCCAAGACCCCTCTGCTCCTCCACACTGCCAAGAATCTTTCTGTTAACCCTGTATTCTGCTTTCAGATTTGTCCTTCCAAAATGAATCACCTCACGTTTTTCAGGGTTAAACTCCATCTGCCACGTCTCAGCCCAGCTCTGCATCCTATCGATGTCCCTTTGTAACTTAGAACAGCCCTCTGCACTATACACAACTCGACCCACCTTCGCATTGTCCACGAACTTGCTAATCCACCCTTCCATTCCTTCATCCAAAACATTTACAAAAATCACAAATGTAAGAGAACCCAGAATAGATCCTTGTGGTATGCCACTCGTAACTGAGCACCATGTTGAATATTTTCCGTCTTCTACCACTCTTTGTCTTCTAAGGGTCAGCCAATTCTGAATCAAATCTGCCACGTTTCTCCCTGTCCCATGCCTCCTTACTTTCTGCAGTAAATGCCTTACTTAAATCCATGTATACCACATCCACTCCTCTACCTGCATCCACGCGTTTGGTCACCTCTTCAAAGAATTCAGTAAGGTTTGTGAGGCATGATCTACCCCTCACAATCCTTAAATAGCTACAGGATGCATCTTTCCAACTAGAGACAGCCTTGCCCTTTCACCCAGCCTTGGTAGCTCTCAACGCCAGGAGTCTCTCTTCTCTGAAGAGGCAGAACCATTGCCTGTGATATTCACTAATTTGTGATCAGGTTACAAGCCTTTGTACAAAATGGCTTACTCTGCCTTCTTTGCTCATGGCAATATGAAACGCGTTAACCTTATCTCTAAGCAGGGATCTTAATTGTCCAGAGATAATAGACCTATCTCCTCCCTAACTCCCCACCTACACTCACCTTTACTGGCTCCATCCCTGCCTCTTTGACTTGTCTGTCTCCTCTCCACCTATCCTCTCCTCTATCCATCTTCTATCCACCTCCCCCTCTCTCCCAATTTATTTCAGAACCCCCTTCCCCTCCCCCATTTCTGAAGAAGGGTCTAGGCCTGAAACGTCAGCCTTCCTGCTCCTCTGATGCTGCTTGGCCTGCTGTGTTCATCCAGCTCTACACCTTGCTACCTTAGTCGTCCAAACTTGATACAAACCTTTTTTAATCTTGGAAGCAAAGGGACAGTTTGCAGTGCAGTTGTTCATAGCCCAATACTTTCAACTTTCTGAGACTCTTGAGACTGTGACTACTCATTGTAAATGAAGATGCTACTGTCATTATCTCCAACTTGCACCCTCTCAGTAAAATAATCTAAGACTTCTTTTGAACATTGACAATGTAAAACCAAGCTTACTGCCAAGTAGACTGCAGAACAGATTTCAGCTCCCATCAAAATTGTTAGTACTATTCAACAGGTTTTTTAACCAAAAGGAAAATCCAGAACTGTTGTTAAGATTCAAGAACTTCACAAATCCTCTAGAATTACATGCAGCCACCTTGCAACATTTTAATATTGCCACCTTTCAATTTGAATTGAAAGATTGTGCTATGTAATTGTCTTCAGCTGAAAATATCTGCAGAGGATTTTGCATTTATTTAAGGGAACTACCTACTGAGACCTTTTGATACATGGTTTGTTGACCAGTGCAAATACAATATATCAGCGTTTTCAGAAGTCATTAGCTTTACAGAAAGTTTCCTAACCTCCGATGCCATAACAGAACAAGTGCCAAAGCCTGGTTTGGTAATTACTTTTAGGTAACTTTGGTTGTAAAATGATGATCAATTTAAATGGAATACAGGAGCAGAAGTAAGTCATTTAGCCCCATTATAGGAACAAAGCACATCGAGCAGGAGTAGGCTCTTTCTTGCTTGCACTGCCATTTAATAAGATGGTTGCTGATCTAGTTATGGTCTCGGCTTCACTTTCCTGCTTGTCCCTCCCTTGTCTGTCAAAACGTATCTAACTCATTTTTGATTTAATTCAATGACAGCTTCCATTGCTCTCTAAGGAAGAGCATTTCATGTAATAATGACTCTGAGAAACAAAATTGTCCCATTCATCTATAAAGGAGATACTTTCTTCCTTAAACCATGTCCCCTAATTCTAGGCTCCCCAACAAATGAATATCAGGAAACTTTTCCTCCCCATCAAGTCCGGTCTGATCTGGCATTCAGTAAGATTATGACCAACCTGCCTTTTACCTCACATCCCTTAAATATATTTTAAAATCCATTTTAAATTTAACAATTGATGTCTTGTCAATTGCTATTTGTCGAGGAAAATACTAATCTTTTCCATCTTTACGTAAAGAAGTGTTTCATGATTTTGCTCCTGAAAGATGTGATTCTTAAATTTTGGCTGTATCCCTAGTCTTAGATTCTCTTACTAACAGAAATGGTTTCTCTTTATCTATGTGACTTAATGCCTTGAAGTTCAATTAAAGCACCCTAACTGTCTAAATGCAAAGTTATGCAACCTTAGTTTTTTGTAATCTCTTCGTGTAGCTTAATTCTTGATGTCCAGGTATCATTCTAGTAAATCTATATTGCACTCTTTCCAAAGTCTGCCTTCTGGGCAGCATTCTCTGTCAGTTGTGACAGAGAGTCCACATGTGCTGACATCAATAACAGTACTGACTTCCACTTCTAGAAATCGCTGCTACACGTGGACGTTGGAGGCCTGTGCAAAATTTTGAGGGAATGGTATTCGTGGAACATCCTTGGGTCGCATCCTGCCAATAGAGCACTTGCCCATTATCTGCACTTTGTCTCCTGCCGTTCAGCCATTTCTGAACATGTTGCTAATTTGACTTCAGTTCCATGGGCTCCATCTTAAATTCACAGCCTGTTAGGATGGACTTCAAGTTTTGGTTTGCACAGCCATACTTTATTAAATGCTATATATTTATTCCTATCATTAAGGTTAACAGGAAAAAAATCTATTTGCCTTGTCTACCTACAAGTGTTCGTGGAAAATAACAGAAAGGTACAGGTTTGTGGGAAAAAGGCAGGAGTTTGGCACGAAGTTAAAATATTTCAAAAGCTGGTGTAGCCAAGATGGGCTGAATGGCAGCATTCTGTACCATGGTAATTCTGATTTATATGAAGTAAATGTGCCTTAAGTTTGCCGACGACAAAGATGGAAGGACAGACAGTGTTAAGGAAGTGGGGATGCTGCAGAACGACTTGGGCTCGGAGAATGGGCAAAGTGGCAGATGGAATATCATGGGAAAGTGTAAGGCTATGCACTTTGGCAGGAAGAAGAGGCATAGACTATTTTCTAAACAGGGAAAAGCTTCAGAAATCTGAAGGACTTGGCGAGTCCTGGTTCAGAATTCTCTTAAAGTTAATATGGCATTTGGCAATTAGGAAGGCAAATACAATGTTAACATTCATTTCAAGAGGGCTAGAATAGAAGACCTGAAATGTACTGCTGAGGCTGTATCAGGCTCTGATCAGAGTGCATTTGGAATATTGTGAGTGGTTTTGGGCCCCTTATATAGATGGAGGGAGTCCAGAGGAGGTTTACAAGATTGATCCTGGGGATGAAGGCCTTGTCATATGAGGAACAGTTGAGGACTCTGGTGCTGTACTCAATGGAACTTAAAAAGATGAGGAGGGATCTGATTGAAACTTTCAGAATTCTGAGATGCTTGAATGGAGTGGATGTGGAGTGCATATTTCCACTACCAGAGAGACTTGGACCTGAGGGC
Source organism: Ginglymostoma cirratum (assembly GCA_024137785.1). Classification (NCBI taxonomy): domain Eukaryota; kingdom Metazoa; phylum Chordata; class Chondrichthyes; order Orectolobiformes; family Ginglymostomatidae; genus Ginglymostoma; species Ginglymostoma cirratum. The sequence continues at coordinate 17,577,344 of JAHRHZ010000087.1, forward strand.
ATAGCCTCAGAGTGAAGGGATGATCCTTCAGAGCTGAAATGACGAGAAATTTCTTCAGCCAGATGGTGGTTAATATGTAAAACTCAATGCCATGGAGCATTGTGGACACCAAGTCATTGAGTGTATTTAAGATGGAGATAGGTTGGTAAGGAGATCAAGGGTTATGGGAAGAGAAGGCAAAAGAATGAGATTGAGAAACGTATCAGCCATGATCGAATGACAAAGCAGACGTGGTAGGCCAAATGGCCTAATTCTACTCCTATATTTTTTGGCATTCTTGAAGATTTTTTAATCTGAACTTTTTAACTGGGAAAGTCATCTCTTTCTTCCTTTTTGCAGCTTTTTTAATACTCTTTACTCCCCAGCCAACTGTTCAAACAAGTTATAAACTGGATTGTGGTATTGGTTTTGAAATGACTAATTACTAATTGATTTAGGAGTACAGTGTGGGTTTGCAAGCGAACCCTAATTAATTTGCAATTACAGCCAACATTGTAATTAGTGCAGATAAAACAGAAGAGTAAACGGATATTTTTGCAAAATGGTAGTGACACGTCAAATTCTTAATCCCTTTTTAAAAAGTGCCTAATTGTCCAGGATTCTCTTGTGGAAGGAAGTGAATTTTTAATTCACTACTCAGTAAAAGTTTATTCTTTGGCTTCTGTCAGTACTGAATACATTTTTATTATATTAACAATGGTATTATCAAACTTGTTATATTAAGGTACATGCAATTGTTCATCAACATTTCCAAAATACAGGGCTGCATTTTGGCAGAGGTGCAAAAACCTGGAATTTTCTTGACAAACAAACAGAAATTGGAAAAACTTAGGTCTGGCAGCATGTGTGGAGAGAAAACAGAATTAATGTTTCAAATTCAATAGTCCTTTAGGAGCGTGCAGGTTCATTTGCTCCCGTCTGCTTTCTTTTTCTTTTGTACTTTTTATTTCTAATCCTTTTCCTTTTTTTTTTTGTTTTTTTGTTGACTTTTCTTTAAAGCCTTTAGTGGCAGGTTAATCAGTGACATCAGTACGATCGCAAGAGTGGGCCTTGCGCAGAACGGCAGCAGCCTCCCAGTAGTCAAATGTGCCTCCTGAGCAATTGGAGGCGGCAGCACCAGCAAGGAAGACCTCCTGGCTTTTGGGGCCAGTGGCAGCAAAGCTCCTTCATCAATCAGAGATGGCAGCAGCGGACTTTACACCATGGCGGCATTGGCGAGGCAACATCTCAAAGGAGGGCAGCCAGAGTGAGACTTTTGGTGAGGCAGCAACAGCCTGGCCTGGCAGTGCAACTAGGAACTCCTGGTTGTAGTAGGCCCAGAGCAGGGACTCCTGGCATTGGCAAGGCAGCAGAAGCGTGGTATACCTGGAGCCAGGGACTTCTGGCTGCGGTCACTGAACGCCCAGATTGGTGACTCCTGGTTGGAGTAGGTCCAGAGCCGGGGACTTGTGGTTATCAGTGAGGTGGTTGTGGCAGCAGTGGTGTAGGGGACTCCTGGTTGCAGGTAGTGTGCGTTCAGCACAGGATTCTGCATTGGCAGTGGCATTGATGAAGTGGCCCAGTGGTGAAGAGATGGCACCTAAAGAGTGGCGACTCCTATATTAGGTCCAGCGCAGGCAGCTGTGGGGCGGTGACGCATACATCATTAGCAAGCTAGCTCGGGACTCATGATGGAGGTGGCAAAATGAAATTAGAATCTCTTTCAGTTATTTCTTTTTACTCTTGTTGTTCTTAAACTATTCAAAATGGCATCAGATTGTAGTGACTGTTGAAGATTTTCACTGTATTTTATTTTGATTTGATTTATTGTAGTTACGTGTACCTAAGTACAGTGAAAAGCTTTGTTTTATGAGCAGTACAGCCAGATCATAGCAAACAAGGACATCTATTATCCACCACACTCCCCAGGTCCTGTCATGACATGGTCGCTTTCAGCACAGCCAACCTGTTTTAAAATGCTGCCTGTTCCCACTATCACCCGTCAAGTTTCTCCTCTTCATTGGCTTATTATCCATTTGTTTGCCAAAAATAAAACAAAGGTCTACTGTTGCTGGAGATTTGAAACAAAAACAGAAATTACTGGTGGAACTCGGCAGGTTTGGCAGCACCTGTGAGAAGAAAGCAGAGTTAACATTTCAAGTCTAATGAACTCCGTTCTAATGAAGAGTCTCCAGACATGAAACATTAACTCTGCTTCCTTCCTTGAGCTGTTATCAGTTCTGAAAAAGGGTCACTGGACATGAAATTTTATTCTGTTTTCTCTTCATGAATGCGGCCAGACCTGCTGAGTTTCTCCAGCAATTTCAGTTTTTTTGTTTCAGATCTCCAACACCCACAGTTTTTGTTTTAATGTGGAATTTCCTGATCCGTGTTGGTTACTTAGCATAGTTCTGCTTCTGGGCTCTTTTTTTTTTAAAAACCATCTGAAGCGATGGGTACCTTGTTAACATAATCAAAAAGCTAGTGATCAGAGGCTGATTGGAATTTTCAACTTTGCATGTGCTCTTCCATGGTGTCTGGAACCCAGCAGATAGTTGGAAGTGACCACTATGTTGGGTTTGGGGAACACAACACTCCTGGAGGTTTCCATCCTCTGCAATGTGCAATGATGATAGAGTGATTTGTCTTTTAAAAATTGCCCCATCCCCCAGAAATTGATGAGTCACCATTACTTTTGGTTGGACACCATGTCAACCTCAATGGTTCATGTTTACAACCTACTGACTGAAAGCCATTATCAATGTACCTTGCCCTTGTCGTCATATGCACGTTTAGCAACAAGGGCCAACAAGAACTCCAGTCAATTCTGATATACCCTAGTGAAGGGGCTTTGAGAATAATTGTGTAAGTTTCAAGTTTGGAGCAATCATGCAGAACAATTTAGGTGTCAAATTGGAACCTTCCTCAAGTTTGATTAGTCTATTTCCCAACAGGCTGTTTGGAGATAACTTTTTTTTTTCTGTGATAGGGCGTGAAGTAGATGTTTTTGTCCATAAATGTTTGTTTATTGTAAGAGACAACATTTTCTGGGCTACAAACTGAAGTGGAAGTTTTGGTGCTTTAATAGAAAAATGGGAAAGTTTGGCAACTTGAAAAACATGTATTGTATACTGAGCATGGTATTCCATTAATGTTTGGATAAATGAGACTGCCTGTTTTTAATTCTTAAAGGAATATGCAGAGATATATTTCCTCTGGTTGGGAGAAAATTCAGAAGTTTGAAGTGCAAAGAGACTTGGGAGTTCTAGTCCAGGATTCTCTCAACGTAAACTTTGCAGGTTGAGTCAGTAGTTAGGAAGGCAAATGCAACTTTGGCATTTATTTTGAGAGGACTTAAATATAAAAGTAGAGATGTACTTCTGAGGCTCTATAAGGCTGTGGTTAGGCCACATTTGGAGTATTGTGTACACTTTTGGGCCCTATATCTCAGGAAGGATGTACTGGCCCTGGGATGGGTTCAGAGCAGGTTCATGAGAATGGTCCCAGGAATGAAAAGCTTAATATGTGAGGAACATTTGAGTACTCTGGGTGTATACTCAATGGAGTTTAGAAGGATAAGGGGGGATCTAATTGAAACTTGCAGAATACTGAATGGCCTGGACAGAGTGGACGTTGGGAAGATGTTTCCATTGGTAGGAGAGACTAGGATCCAAGGGCACAGCCTTAGAGTAAAGGGAAGACCTTTTAGAACGGAGGTAAGGAGAAACTTCTTCAGCCAGAGTGGTGAATCAATGGCATTCACTGCCACAGAAAGCCGTGGAGGCCAGGTTATTGAGTATATTTAAGACGAAGGGGATCAAGGGTAATGGGGAGAAAGGAAAATGGTGTTGAGAAATTTATCAGCCATGGCTGAATGGCGGAGCAGAGTCGATGGATTGAATAGCCTAACGTCTGCTGCTATGTCTTATAGTCTAGAAGCAGGGCCATAGTCTCAGATTAAAAGGCATAAAAACATAGATATGAGAGCAGAGGGTAGACCATACAGCTCTTCAAGCCTGCTGCACCTTTCAGTACAATCATCACCAATTATCCAACTCAGTATGCTGTTCCTGATTTCTCCCCATATCCTTCGATCCCTTTAGTGCTCAAAACTATATCTAACTTATTCTTGAAAAGATTCAATGTTTTGGCCTCATCTGGCTTATAGTTTTTTGCTTTTTGGAAGCAAAACATGGGGGAAGTCAAGATTGAACACCACAATCGAAGTTCAGAGAATTCCACCTAGAAACAACTTTCTGTTTAAACTGTAAAGTGTTGAAAAAGCTGCAAGTGCCTAGAGCTTTAGTGTGTGAAAACATCCAGCCCACAAAAAGCATCCTCTCTCTGATTGAAAAGACAGACGGCCCTAGAAAGCATAAAAGAAAGAATATGCGCCCAGAAAAGGCCTAAGTTCACCTGCTCAACCATCAGTATTGAAGGACGTCCATCACATACAAAGAATAGCATCTCGCCATTGCGTGAATAATAAAGGACTTTCCATTGTAAGGTCAGGACTTCTGATCTTCAGAATTTAGCTTACCCTGTCTATATTCTTTTTCCACCCATAGTATATGTATTAAACTATTTTCTTCTGTCTGTCACGAAGTGTGTTGAGGGGAATTTGTGGGAGTATAGGTTAAGTTGCATAAATTAGAAATCCTTTCTTTTGACCGAGAGATCGTAAGAACTGCCGATGCTGGAGTCAGAGATAAGTGTGGAGCTGGAGGAGTACAGCAGGCCAGACAGCATCAGAGGAGCAGGGAAGTTGACATTTCAGGTCGGGACCCTTCTTCCGAAATGGGGGATGGGGAAGGGAGCTCCGAAATAAATAGAGGAGGGGTGGTGCTGGGGAAGGTTGGTGGGATAGTGATAGGAAAGCTTTCTTTCGACCATTCTTGTTAAAGTTAAGTATGTTACAAAGAAAAATCATTTACTGAAAATAAAAGCCTCTTGTGGTTTGTTTTTGTGCTGGGTAGCCGTCAGTCAAGTAAATTGGGTTTTGTGGCCTCATTGGATTTTTATAAATTTTGTGATGGCTTGTAGAACAGTGGGACAGGTTATTGTTACACTCTTCTCTGTTTAGTCATATTATCTAAGGGTCATCCATAAGGACCTTGTACATACTTGTTGATTTAATGCTAACAGAAACTAGATTGTTAAAATATTTAAATAGTTCCTTTTCATAATAACTAAGAAGGAAATTACTCATCCACTATCTTTGCAAGCATTCCAGTACAGTGACTCATTCATTGGAATCTGGATAAGCATGTACCTGACTGAAATGCAACTAGTGGAACATTCCTTTCCACACCCACTTGCGCAACTGAGCTGTAACGAGTTAGGTGTTTTGTCCAGTTCAGATGCAGAGTTATTGTAATCGTCTAAACTGAGATGCCATTGTTAACTGCTGTTTGTTCAGTAGTTACTATTCTACTTGATAAGCATGGTATTCCATTAACTCAACCTAATGCTTGGATGAATGAGACTGCCTCTCTTTGTTCTTAAAATTCTTAAAGGATAGACAGAGTAGATGCGGAGAAGTGTTTTTTTTCTGGTTGTGCAGTCTGGAACAGGGGAGCATGGTTTCAGAATGAAAGGCATAAAAACATAGAAATGGGAGCTGAAGTAGGCCATTCAGTACCCTGTTCCTGATTTCAACCCATACTCTTTGATTCCTTTACCCCCGCCAATTATATCTAACACCTTCTTGAAAAGATTCAATGTTTTGGCATCATCTGCTTTCTGTACAGAGAATTTCACAGAATAGGTTTACAAAGGACGTTGCCTAGTATGGGAGAATGTTTAAGAGAATTTCACAGACTCACATACCATGTAACTTTAGACTAATCCTTGCCTCTGTACTCTCTAGTCATTGGGAACATTCTTCCAGCATTTATTCTGTTAGAATTTTATAAGTTTGTGTGAGACCCCTTCTCATTCTTCAAAATGGTAGTGAACATGGTCCTGACCTATCCAGTTTCTCTTCATATATCAGTCCTGCAATACAGGGATCAGTCTGGTAAGCAAAGAACAATACAGCATAGGAACAGGCCCTTCGGCCCTACAAGCCTGCGCTCCCACATTTTGCCCTTCTGTATTAAAATTGTCTTCAGTTATGGGATCCATAACCTCCTATTCCCTTCCTATTTATGTATTCATCCAGTTGCTGCTTGAATGCTGCTATTGTGTCTGCTTTCACCACCACCGCTGGCAGCGCGTACTAGGTACTCGCCATCCTTTGTGTGAATAACATGCCTTGCACATCTCTTTTAAACATTCCCCCATACTAGGCAACGTCCTTTGTAAACCTATTCTGTACCCTGTCCAAAGCATCCACATCCTCCTGGTAGTGTGGTGAGCAGAACTGTATGCAATATTCCAAGTATGGCCTAACTAAAGTTCTATAAAACTGCAGCATAACTTGCCTATCCTTATAATCAGTGCTCCTTACCAATGAAAGCAAGCATGCCATAAACCTTTATTACTACCTTATCTACCTCTGCTGCCACCTTTAGTGATCTGTGGACCTGCACACCCAGATCTCTCTGCGTATGACTACTCAAAGGGTTCTGCCATTTGCTGTATAATTTCCACCTGTACTTGACTTTCCAAAATGCATCACCTCATATTTCGCCTGATTAAACTCCATCTGCCATTTTTCTGCCCATGCCTCCAACTGACCTGTATCCTTTGACAATCTTCCTCACTATCTGCAACTCCACCAATCTTTGTATTGTCTGTAAACTTATTATACCAGCTATATTTTCCTCCAAATCATTCATATAGATCACAAATGGCAGAGGTCCTAGCACTGATCCCTATGGAGCATCACCAGTCACAGCCTTCTATTCCAAAAAGCATCCTTCCACTGCTACACTGTTTCTCCTATGACTAAGCCAGTTCTGTATCGTCTTGTCAGCTACCCAACACCATGTGATTTCACCTTTTGTACCAGGCTGCCACGAGCGACCTTGTCAAAGGCTTTACTGAAGTCCCTGTAGATAACATCAGCTGCTTTTCCCTCATCAATCATCTTTGTCACCACCTCAGAAAAAACTTGATCAAGTTAGTGAGGCACAACCTTCCCCACACAAAACCATACAGTTTGTCGTTAATCAGCCCATTTGCTTCTAACTGCTAATAAATCTTGTCCTTGCGAATCTTTTCCAATAATTCCGTACTACTGACGTGAGGCTCACAGGCCTGTAATTTCCTGGATTAACTCTGTTACCTGTTCTCAACAATGGGGCAACATTAGCTATTCTCTAGTCCAGTGGGACTTCACTTGTGGCCAAAGAGGATACAAAGATGTCTGTCAATGCTCCAGCAATTTGTTTTCTTGCCTCCCTCAATATTCTGGGATAGATCTCATCAGGACTTGGGGGCTTATCTATCTTAATACTTTTCAAGTCGCACAACACCTCTTCCTTTTAACAGCAACTTCGCTTAGAAATTTGACATTCCCTTCCCTGAGATAATCTTCCACCAATTCCTTCTCTTTGGCAAATATCGATACAAAGTATTCGTCTAAGATCTCACCTACCTCTTCTGGCTCTGCGCGTACATTCCCTCCCTTGTCCTTGAATGAGCCAACCCTTTTTCTAGCTACCCTCTTGCTTTTTATATATGTATACAAAGCCTTTGGACTCTCCTTAATTTTATTTGCTAATGACTTTTCATGACCCATGCAGTTCCTCCATAGCCAGAAAATCCTTCCTCAGATAAGATGAACCAAAGTTGCACACAATACTCCAGGTGTGGTTTCACCAAGGCCCTGTACAATTGTAGCCAGATATCTAGTCTGCTCTACTCTAATCCTGTTGCAAAATGAAGGCCAGCATACCAAATGCCACCTTTACCACCTGCTGCACCTGCATGCTTAACTTCCAGTGACTGGTGTACAAGGACACGTTGTGCCTCCCTTTTCCCAATCTATCACCATTCAGATAATGACCTGCCTTCCTGTTTTTGCTACCAAAGTTGGTAACTCGCATTTATTCACACTATACTCCGTTTGCCATGCATTTGCTCACTTGTCTAAATTAGACTGATGCACCTCTGCATCTACCTCTGTTTCCTATTCCATCCAGCTTGTCAGAGATTGTATCTAGTTTCCTTATCTAAATCATGAATATATATTGTGAATAGTTAGGGTCAAAGTGCTGATCGCTACAGTGCCCCAGTAGTCACTGGTAACTGTTTGGAAAATGATCTGTTTATTCCTACTCTCTACTAACCAGTTCACTACCCATGTCTGTGAGCTTTAATTCTACATGCTAATCTCTTTCATGGGACTTTATTGAAAGCCTTCTCTAAGTTTTGAAACCACATGCACTAGCTCTCCCCTGTCATCACCTCTACCAGTTATATCCTCAAAATTCCAGTAGATATGTCAAGTGTGAATTTCCTTGTATAAATCCATACTGATTCTGCCTAACATAAGGTGTAGAGCTGGATGAACACAGCAGCACGAGCAGGAAGACTGACGTTTCGGGCCTAGACCCCCGCCCTAGGCCCGAAACGTCAGCCTTCCTGCTCCTCTGATGCTGCTTGGTCTGCTGTGTTCATCCAGCTCTACACCTTGTTATCTCAGATTCTCCAGCATCTGCAATTCCTACTATCTCTGATTCTGTCTAATCCTGTCACTGTTTTCTAAGTGCTTTGCTTTTAAATCTTTCGTAATTAACACTAGTACTTCAGGATGGAGTTGAGAAACTTCTTCATTCAGAGAGTGGTGGGTCTTTGGAATTTTCTATCCTACGTGTGGAAGCTTAGTAATTAGTTATTCATTACATAGAGAGCTATCGGAATAGTGAGGGAATGTAATGTAGGTAGATGGTCAGTCATGATCTCGGTTGGTGAACTAGATTTGAGTGGCTGAATGCCCTACTCTTGCTTCTGTGTTCCTATATGGACTGTTGAATTGAGATAATGACTCTGCCAAATAGTTATTTTCACTCTTTTTTCCAAACTTCTGTTTCCAAATTCAGTTTCTCTTCTCCTCCTTCCTTTCTTAGAGAGGGAATGTAAAGAGAGAGAGATGGATGATGTTCGGAGTTTTTCCAGTATTTTCTGTATTTTAGACTTCCAACATTATATAGTATTTCACTCTTCTCAAATATTCTCTTGGGCAGGCAGAGGTGTTTTGGGGACATCACTGAAGTGTTTCAGCTCCTCAGGAGTCTCAAACTAATTCCAAACGGAGCAATAGTTTTGGGATTCTGGTATCAGGCATACAAATGACGTGTCCTAGCCATCAAACTGCTTTTGAGTGATTTTTGCTTGCTGTTGGACTATGTTTGAAGCCACTGAATTTTTTTGCAGCATCTTGCAAAGTGCATTTCAGTGCATTAGGATGCCTGCCATTGATTGACTAGGTCTCTAAAGCTTATAGGAGCACAGGGATCTCTGTTGCCTAATAAATTATGACTTTGGTGTGGGGACTGAGATTCTAGTCCTCAAGTATTCCTGTCAAAGGATGAGTAGGCACATTGGAAGCAGTTGAATTTCTAGTCCAGGACTTGAAAATAACTGCAGCCAGGCTGGGTTCTAATGCCTCTGTAGAAAACAATGTCCTCACCCCTTGTACTCCTTGCAATTTAGCAGTGTGCGGTGTGTCTACATTGGGAAGATCACAAGCAAGTTAGGTAATTATTTTGCAGAACATATCCCCATTCAGTTTGCAAGCATGGCTCGGAGCTTGCAGCTGCTTGTCATTTTAATTCTTTGACCTTCCTGTCCATGGTCTGCTTCAGTGATACAGTGAAACTCAGTGCAAGCATGAGGACAGCACCTTGTTCTCTGACTGTGTCCTCTACAGCATTCAGAACTCTTCCAACAATTTTAGTTTGTAACCTTGTCTTCATCTTGCTGGATTGGCCTTGTCTGATTTCTTTCTTTATCTCTTCATATTGCATTCAGTTTTTTTACGTGGCTTTTCGGCCTCGTTTTGACACAATCTCTTTAGTTCTTTTCTTATACCCGTTACCACTCTCTTTGACTGTGAGTTGCATTGTCATAAGAAATTTCAGCTCATGAGGTGATAAATTGGTTCATTGTACCAGTGTATTGAGTTTTCTATTATTCCAGTCTCCCTTACTACTTGTTTCATGTATCTTTTTACTTTACAGGTCCCTTTTAAATTTGAATTTAAGTATATGCACTGTATTGCCTATTCAAATAACTCCTTGTATGAAGAAAGTTATCTCCCTTCCCCATTCTACTTGACTAGTGCTAAATACGTACCCTCTTTTCAGTTATTTGCAATATTTCCAATTGATAATTTTCTCTCACTACTACTCCAGCAATGTGGTTCTTTTTATAATCTTTCACAATTGTACATCAGCTGGTTTCAAATATCATCATAGTCAATTGATTCTTGCAGAGGGTACTCCAAATTTGTGTAGTTTTGTCATTGTGTTACCAAAAATGTCTTGTATAGATTAATCACCTATTCCTCTCTCTTTCTCTCCTAATTGGCTTCTCCTGTGTATAACTGTTTCTTATTCACTGATTTGATGTCTGTTCCTGTAAACCAGTTCCATAGAGATTAGCAAGCTATTTTTTCAGTGCAATTAACATTTCCCTGCTTAAAAATTCTTCGATCAAATTAGACTCCACTTAGAAGTCCAAGGGGGATTGGGTGTGTAGATTGTAACCCCTAAAATGGGTCTGTTGAGGTGGATTGGATGGTTCAAAGCGTAAAGCCTTAAACCTAACTCCAACCCAATTCAGCTATAAACAAAGCAATGATCTGGGGCCGGCAGCAAATACTGCCCCAACAGTGGGTTGATTTTAAAAATATGATTGAGGCTCTGTGCCTCCAATTTAATGTCTATTTTGAACTTAAACTTAGGCTGCCAGTTTTACCTGGCCTTTGTGAATCTGGCAGCTGAAAAAAGATGGGGTCTTCTTGATTTAAGGAGGTAAGTTACCTACTACAACCAAGTTACTTCTACCATCCTTTTTTTCAGTTATCCCATCCATTTGATTGCACACCTGACTGGAGCCCACTGTCCCACTTACTTAGCCTTCCTGATCCTCCTTCCCTTCTCGATGCCCCCCCCCGCCCCCCATTGCAGACTCCTGTCCTTCCTTCTTCCTAACCTTTCTGATTTCCTCTTCCAAACCCCAATTCCCTCCATCTCACTCCAAACAAGCATCACTGTTTCTTTCAGTTCGACTCCTACCTCTTATACCGAGCTGCAACCTGGTGCTGAATGAACCTGAGATAACAAGCATGGGGCTGGATGAACACAGCAGGTCAAGCAGCATCATAGGAGCAGGAAAACTTGACGTTTCGGGCCTAAACCCTTCATCAGAAATGGGGGAGGGGAAG
>JAHRHZ010000087.1:17589060-17603823 GCA_024137785.1 Ginglymostoma cirratum
CGGAGGGAGTGGTCCCTCCGGAAGGCAGATAAGGGTGGGGAGGGAAAGATGTCTTTGGTGGTGGGGTCTGACTGCAGATGGCGGAAGTGTCGGAGGATGATGCGCTGAATGAACCTGTCTGGCTGGTTCTGGCCTGCAAAAGGAGGCAAGAAATATGAATCGGATCCTATTGTTTGTTTAATGCAGGACCCAAGCTTCTTTCTGCCACCCTCTGCCCTGCCTCCAAGCTAATATGCTTGGTGATATTTTCAGATTAATGGAATGCCACAAAACCAGCAGTAAAAGCTTGCTTTAAATGCATAATTTATGACTTTATTTTCTAGCCGCGACAGAGAAATTGCTGTACTAAAGTTAAATTGAGATGCCTGCTGGTAGTGAGATAAGGTGGAAAACTAGTAGGCAGAAAAGGCAGATTTATGCAACCAGAAAAGAATACTGTAAGTTTTATTGTTATGGAAAATAATTCTGCGGTTCAGATAAGTGGCCATGAGTTAGCTGAAGTATAGTTGACAGCCATGCATGTAATAACTATCTGCTTGAGTTGGAGTAAGTTGAGATGGGAATTAAAACTGCTCTATAGGGTTTACCACATCCTATCTAAATGCTTTCTTGTAAGTTTTTTTAATACTGTAGTAATTCCAAATATCCTGGAGAAACTGAGTACTGTCTTAGTTTTTTTTTAAATATGTGCACCTATATAAGACAATAATCATAAAACTAATTTGATTTTGTAATTTTTGTGCAAATTGTGCAAATAATAAGTGATAGGAAGAATGATTTGAAGTGAGACAAAATTGACCTTTCCATTTTAGTTTGGCATTCAGTAATATAGGTGTGTTTGCTTTGTGCATAGCAAGTTCAATGTAGGAAAACTCTACACCTGGTTAGTTGATAAACTTTTTCATATCAGAAATTGATTAACTACATGTTAAGTTTCATACCACTTTTGCAACCTTCAAATGTCTACTCTTGCTGATTTCTTTTTCACAGCAGTCAGCTGCTGAACTTTGAAATTTAAAGCCACTTTGGCAGCTATAGTCAAAGGATAATCTAGAAGGCAAGTGTGAGGTCTTGAGGCACAGTGATAATGCACCTGCTTCTGAGCTAGAAAGCCTAGGTTCAATTGCACCTGCTTCAGAGGTGTGTCATAACCTATCAGAACAGGTTTGTTTTTTTTTTTAAATCTTGTGGCACAGTGGTAGTTTGCCTATCTCTGAGCTAGAAGGACTGGGTTCAAATTCAACCCGCTCCAATGTTGTCTAATAAAAACTCTGAACAGGTTTATTCGAAACTATCTGTAAGGCAAGTGTGATGTTAAGAGGCTGTCTGGCCAGCAGAAAATCTGCCCCAACCTTTTCCATCTAGCTTGACATTTCTGTGCCTACCCTGTCAAGTGTAAGAATATTGTATGCTTCAGTAAGGTTGCTCCCTATTCTTGCAAACTCCAATCAGTGCAGGTCCAACCTACCTTGAAGTGACAGTCCCTCTGCACTCTGGATCAATGTGGTGAATCTTCTCTGTACTATTTTCCATGCCAGTACACCTTCCCTTTAAATGAAAATTGTTTGCAGTATCCCAGGGGTGTAGACTAACTAGTGCCTTATATTGTTTTAGCAAGACCTCCCTATTTTTATGTTCCATTGATGGCCAACATTCCATGTGTTTTCCCTGTTATCTGCTGAATTTGAATGCTAGCTTTTTGAGATTTATGCACAACTTCCAAATCTCTCTGTGCTGTAGCTTTCTACAGAGTTTCTCCATTTAAACAACATTCAGCTCCATTATTCTTCCTGCCAAAGTGCATGACCTCACACTTTCCCACATTATATTCCATCTGCCGACCTTTTTGCTCACTCCCTTAACTTTTCTATATCTCTCTGCAGACCCTTTGTCATCCTTACTATTTGCTTTTCCACCTATTTTGTGTCATCTGCAAACTTTGCTGCAGAATGCTCCATAAAGCAATGTGGCCAAGTTCATCCTTCACAACACCAGGCACCTGTAAAGCCTGAATATAATGATTCCTTTTGTGTCTGCATACTTATGGTCTATGTACAGCATGCTGCAGCTTCACACAAAGATAACTATCAGAACTGGGGTAATGTTGAGTACATTTCCAACCCTAGCACACAATCTCCGTGCAAACTTCCTGTTAAAGCAGATGATGGTTTGGGTGACTGCTGTGGTGCAAGAATGCTTCACATACGGCAATACTGATGCATCTGGTGACGGGATTCCTACCTTTATTAGAGAAGGAGCATCATTCTCATGTGTCCACTTTGTGTTTCACCGTGGCTGCCACATATTCCAGTCTTTAGCATGTGGCCCCAGTCCCTCCAAACCGTGGCCCCAATGCCTCCAAACCATGTCCCCATGTCAATTAAGGTAAATTGACCTGACAGTGAATGTGCAAAGGATTGGTCAACACAGTTTCCATTGATAACACGGTGTGGAGCTGGAGGAGCACAGCAGGCCAGGCAGCATCAGAGGAGCAGGAACATTTCCATTGAACCTGGTTTCACTTTTGCCATGATTTACTTTGTCTCCTGAGGCTCACTGAACTGGTCACAAATGCTCAGCAATCTGTGTACCTACAACAATATCATTCATGTGCAGGATGGAGAGTGAGCTTGTTGATTCAGAGACTAGGGTGCTGATCCTTAATAAAGGAAACTACAAGGATAAGAGGCGAAAATTGGCCTTGATAGATTGTGGAGAGTTGCTTAAAGGGATGAGAGTGGATAGGTAATGGAAACATACAAGGAACGCATGTGGCAACTGCAACAACTGTTTATTCCTGTGTCGCAAAAGCAAAATGGGTAAGAGGGCTAATCCATGGCTTACAAAGGAAATAAGACACAGGATTCGATCCAAGGAAGAAACATACAGACTGGTCAAGAAAAATAATAAATCTGAGGATTGGGAGCAGTATAGAATTCAGCAAAGAAGGACCAAGGGATTGATTAAGAACGGGAAAATAAAATACAAAAGTAAGCTTGCAGAGAACATAGAAACTCTTAGCATCAGTCTTTGTGGGTACATAAAGAGAAAGAGATTGGTAAAGACAAATGCAGGTCCCCTACAGACAGATATGGGAGAGTGTATAATAGGGGACAAAGAAATAGCCGAGGACTTGAATACATACTTTAGTTCAATCTTCACAAAAGAGGACACAAATCAGATACCAGAATTGTTGGAGGATGCAAGATATAGTGAGAGGGAAGACTGAGGGAGCTCGATATTAGAGAAATGGTGCTGGGAAAATTGTTGGGATTGAAAACCGATTAAATCCCAGGGCCTGATAATCTACATCCCAGAGAATTTAAGGAAGTAGTTCTAGAAATAGTGGATACATTGGTGGCCATCTTCCAGGATTCTATGGACTCTGGAATAATCCCTGCAGATTGGAGGGTGGCTAATATCACTCCAGAATTCAAAAAGGAAGGCAGAGAAAACAGGGAATTAGAGACCAGTGAGCTGAACATCTCTAGTGGGGAAAATTCTAAAATCCATTGTCTAGGATTTTATAGCAGAGCCTTTAGAAAGCAGTGGCAGGATCAGATCGAGTCAGCATGGATTTAGAAAGGGGAAATCATGCTTGACAAATCTGTTGTAATTCTATGAAGATGTAACTAGTAGAGTTGACGGGGGGAGCCAGTCAATGTAGTATATTTGGACTTGCAGAAAGCGTTTGTCAAAGTTCCACATAAGAGATTTAATGTGCAAGATTAAAGTGCATAGGATTGGGGAAAGTGTATTGAGATGGATAGGAAACTGGTTGGCAGAGAGGAAACAAACAGTAGGCCATCGAGACATCAATCGCCTCAACCTCTCTACCCCTCTCAAACACTCCAACCTCTCCACCGCAGAACGTGCAGCCCTCTGCTCCCTCCGCTCCAATCCCAACCTCGCCATAAAACCCGCGGACAAGGGAGGGGCAGTCGTAGTATGGCGCAATGATCTCTACATTGCTGAGGCCAGGCGCCAACTCTCTGACACCGCCTCCTACTGCCCCCTGGATCATGACCCCACCCCCGAGCACCAAACCATCATCTCCCAAACCATCCACAACCTCATCACCTCAGGTGACCTCCCACCCACCGCCTCCAACCTCATCGTTCCCCAACCCCACACCGCCCGCTTCTATCTCCTTCCCAAAATCCACAAACCTGAATGCCCTGGTTGACCCATTGTCTCCGCCTGCTCCTGCCCCACCGAACTCATCTCCACCTACCAAGACTCCATTTTCACCCCATTGGTCCCGGAACTCCCTACCTATGTCCGTGACACCACCCACGCTCTCCACCACCTCCAGAACTTCCAATTCCCCGGTCCCCAACACCTCATTTTTACTATGGACGTCCAGTCCCTATACACCTGTATTCCCCATGCAGATGGCCTAAAGGCCCTCCGCTGCTTCCTGTCCCGCAGAACTGACCAATCCCCCTCCACTGACACCCTCATCCGCTTAGCCGAACTCGTCCTCACCCTCAACAACTTCTCCTTCAATTCCTCCCACTTCCTACAGACAAAGGGGGTGGCCATGGGTACCCGCATGGGCCCAAGCTATGCCTGCCTCTTTGTAGGTTACGTGGAACAATCCCTCTTCCGTACCTACACTGGCCCTAAACCCCACCTCTTCCTCCGTTACATTGATGACTGCATCGGCGCCGCCTCGTGCTCCCACGAGGAGCTCGAACAGTTCATTCACTTCACCAACACCTTCCACCCCAACCTGAAGTTCACCTGGACCATCTCCAGCACTTCTCTCTCCTTCCTGGACCTCTCTGTCTCCATCTCGGGTAACCACCTAGAAACCGATGTCCATTTCAAGCCCACTGACTCCCACAGCTACCTGGAATACACCTCCTCCCACCCACCTTCCTGCAAAAATGCCATCCCCTATTCCCAATTCCTTCGCCTCCGCCGCATCTGCTCCCAGGATGAGACATTCCACTCCGGTACATCTCAGATAGCCTCATTCTTCAAGGACCGCAACTTGCCCCCCCACAGTGGTCGAGAACGCCCTCGACCGTGTCTCCCGCATTTCCCATAACACATCCCTCACGCCCCGTCCCCGCAATAATAACCAAAAAAGAATCCCCCTCGTCCTCACGTACCACCCTACCAACCTCCAGATCCAACGCATCATCCTCCGACACTTCCGCCATCTGCAATCAGACCCCACCACCAAAGACATTTTTCCCTCCCCACCCTTGTCTGCCTTCCGGAGGGACCACTCCGTCCGTGACTCCCTTGTCCGCTCCACACACCCCTCCAGCCCCACCACACCCGGCACTTTTCCCTGCAACTGTAGGAAGTGCTACACCTGCCCCCACACTTCCTCCCTCACCCCAATTCCAGGCCCCAAGAAGACTTTCCACATCAGGCAGATGTTCACCTGCACATCTGCCAATGTGGTATACTGCATCTGGTGTACCCGTTGTGGCTGCCTCTACATCGGGGAAACCAAGCGGAGGCTTGGGGACTGCTTTGCAGAACACCTGTGCTCAGTTCGCAACAAACAACTGCACCTCCCAGTCGCGAACCATTTCAACTTCAACTCCCCCTCCCATTCCTCAGACGACATGTCCATCCTGGGCCTCCTGCAATGCCACAGTGATGCCACCCAAAGGCTGCAGGAACAGCAAATCATATTCAGCCTGGGAACCCTGCAGCCCAATGGTATCAATGTGGATTTCACAAGCTTCAAAATCTCCCCTCCCCCAACCGCATCCCAAAACCAGCCCAGCTCACCTCCACCTCCTCCCACCTCAAGCCCCACCCCCATCTCCTATCTACTAACATCATCCCGCTCCCTTGACCTGTCCGTCCTCCCTGGACTGACTTATCTCCTCCCTACCCCCCCACCTACACTCACCTTTACTGGCTCCATCCCCGCCTCTTCGACTTGTCTGCCTCCTCTCCACCTATCCTCTCGTCTATCCATCTTCTATCCGCCTCCCCCTCTCTCCCTATTTATTTCAGAACCCTCTTCCCCTCCCCCATTTCTGATGAAGGGTCTAGACCCGAAACGTCAAGCTTTCCTGCTGCTATGATGCTGCTTGCCCAGCTGTGTTCATCCAGCCCCACGCCTTGTTATCTCGGATTCTCCAGCATCTGTAGTACCTTTTATCTCCAGTAGGAATTAATGGGTCCTTTTCAAATTGGCAGGTAGTAACTAGTAGGGTGCCATCGAGTTCAGTGCTGGGACCCGAGCTATTCACAAAAATATTAATGATTTGGATGAGGGAATAAAATGCAACATCTCAAAGTTCGCAGGTGATATACCTAGTTGGGTTGTAGGGTGAACAGTGATGAGGGTGCAGAGATCCTTCTGGATGAGTGGGTAAATCAATGGCAGATGCAGTATAATTTGGATAAATGTGAGGTTATTCACTTTGGAAGCAAAAACAAGAAGGCCGATTACTACCTGAATTGCTGTAAGTTGGAAGAGGGGAGTGTGCAGTGGAACCTGGGCGTCCTTGTGCACCAGTCGCTGAAGGTAAGCATGCAGGTGCAGCAGGCGGTAAAGATGGCAAATGATATGTTGGCTTTCTTTGCGAGAGATTTTGACTACAGGGGCAGGGATGTGCAATTGTACAGAGCCTTGGTGAGACCACACCTGGAATATTGTGTGCAATTTTGGTATTCTTTTCTGAGGAAGGATACTCTAGCTTTCAAGGGAGTGCAGCAAAAGTTTACCAGGCTGATTCCGGAGATGGTGGGACTGACGTATGAGGAAAGATTGACTAAGTTGGGATTGTTTTTGCTAGAGTTCTGATGAATGAGGGGGAATCTCAGAGACTTAGAATTTTCTAACAGGATTGGACAGGTTAGATGCAGGGAGGATGTTCCCAATGGTGGGTGTGTCCAGAACCAGGGATCACAGTATGAGGATTCAGGGTAGACAATTTAGGATGGAGGTGAGGAGACATTTCTTCACCCAAAGAGTGGTGAGTCTGTGGAATTCATTACCACAGGAAGTATCTGATGCCAAAACATTGAATGTATTCAAGAGGCAGCTAGATACAGCAGCTGTGGCGAATGGGATGAAAGGTTATGGAGAGAAAGCAGGATTAGGCTATTGAGTTGGACAATCAGCCATGATCATCAAGAATGGCAGAGCAGGCTCAGAGGGCCGAATGGTAGTCTCCTGCTCCTATCTTCTATGTTTCTGTTATGACTGGAGTGCCACCAATATCTGAGGTTGTCGCCCCTTTTCGGCCCACATCCTCCTTGTTGAAGTCAGCAAAGCAGTCTATATAACACAAATGGGACGGGGAGAGAGGGTGGAGCTGCTTAACTCCACGTTTTGTCTGAAACCTTTCTGATTACCACCACTGATTGAAGCCAAACTATTGGTCTTTTTGTAGAACTGTGGATCCAAATGCAGATTCCCTTCCCAAATCTCATTTTTTTGAGAGCAAATCCATCATGTAGATATGTGATATTCTATCAAAGGCATTTACCTGGTCCAGGCTGATGAACCTGGCATCCACCATCCTGTCTCAGACAGGGATGATTGTATCCCTGTTAACGTAAGGTTTTGAAATCGCTTTGCCACGTACAACACAGGTTGGTTGGGGCGGGTAACCAACTCCAGAGCTGATTTGAAATGGTTGGCAGTGACCTTGAATTTTGTAGCCCACATTTAGCAGTGATATTTTCCCCTCAATTTCTAATTTCCTCTCCTTTTCTTCCGTTTGTAAATGTAGGTGATAATACCTTTATCTTGGGCTCTGTCATATTACTAGCCAGCAGCATACACTTGTACATCTCCAGCAGTCTGTCCAAAATCTCTAGTGCATTATCATCCAAGACTCCTATGATAGAGGACAAAAACAACTGGGAGACAATACTGTCTGCTGGCTTCGCACTATTATAGTCCACAACAAAAGGATTTGCTGATTCCCAAAATGTCAGATAATATTGACTTTACGAAGCCAATTTCTTCCTTTTAAGTTGCTGATCGCCAAGCTGTCTTCTGAACCTTCAAAAAGAAGAAATGTGAGCGTGTTTCATCCGACCACATGGAGCAGAGTCTGAACCAGAAGTTGATCTCGGAGGCCTCCAAAGCAAAGAGCGGGTATTGTTGGCTCTTCATTTCTTGGAGATCTTCTTTGACTTTGGCTCTCATCAATTGCAATTGGTACCAGATGCTGCACAATTTTCTGGAGCCAGGGTGTGTGTGTGTGTGTCTCCTTTTATCTTAATTTATTTAAATGACGTGTGGCTGGCTAGTCCAGCATTTGCTGCCCATCCTGAATTTCTCTAGGGAAGCTGTTGCTGAGGTGCCCTGAGCTGCTACAGTCCTTGGTGTTTAGGAAGGGAGTTCAACAATTTTGATCCACTAACATTGAAGTGAGTGATATTGGTCCATGTCCCTTTGTGTAGCATGGGAACGCTTTGTGTAAACTTGCAGGTAGTGCTTTGCCCTAGATGGTGACAAGCTTCTTGAGTGGTGTCGGATCTGCACTCATCCAGGCAAGTAGGATACATCACATTCCTGACTTCCACCTTGTCGATGATGGACTGTCGATTTGAAGAGACAGGGGGTGAGTTATTTGCCACAAGTGTTAACCTCCGACCTGCTCATTTGAACTGGTTCAATTTAGTTTCTGGTCAGTGGTCAGCCCCAGTATGTTGGGGGGAATTTAGTGATGGTAATGCCATTGAATGTCAAGGGGTGACGGTTTGATCCTCTCTCATTGGTGATTCCTGTGCGTTGAAAATGTTATTCACTACTTATCAGCTCAAGCCTAAACATGGACTGCATCAGTATCTGAGGAGTCATGAATGGTGCTGAACATTGTGCAATCATCAGCAAACATCCCCATTTCTGACCTGATGATAGAAAGAACGTCATTGAGCAGTTGAAGATGGTTGCACCCTGAGGAACTCTTGCAGTGATGTCCTGAAACTGAAATGATTGATCTACACCCACAAACATCTTCCATTGTGCTGAGTATGATTTCAACCAGTGGAGCATTTTGCATTTGATTCCCATTTACTCCAGTTTTGATAGGGATCCTTGATGCCATACTCTGTCAAATATTGCCTTGATGTCCAGGGCAGTCGCTCTCCCCTCATGACTGGACTTCAGCTCTTATGTTTGCATTTGTCCAAGGTTGTAATGAGATCATTGGTTGAGTGGTCCTGGTGGAACCCAAATAGGGTGGCACCGAGCAGTTAATTCCTTTCCGGAGCTGCTTGATAGCACTACCACAACACCTTTCCTCACGTTGTTGAGGGGATATTGATATAATTGGCCCTTTGGACTTGACATGTTTTTATGCTCAAGTTGGAGCAAGCACTTTTTGAGGGTGAAGAATCTCCTTGATGTTTGCCTTCATTGACCACCAGAGTGTCAGAGACTCAGAGGGTTTTCATGGCTCTCCGATCTTTGTAATGCCTTTTCAGTTCTTGAATGTTTTCTGGAGTCAGCAAACTCATGTTATCTTCCATGTTCCACAGCCACCCATCTGTACTTTCTATAGGTAATAGATAGTAAGTAACAGGCATTAAGCACAGACGAACATTCACTTGACATATGATGATCTGACTATAACACGCAGGGCACAAACAAATCCATCATGGAATGGACAAGACCCATTCAGCCTTGACCAGGTGTTTCCACAAGATGCTGTATTGCTGAAGGTACCGTGCAGCTTGACATCATCTAGCATTTCCTCAGGACTCTTGCCGCAGTATTCAGTTCGCTGTCTGCTTTGCTGGATTGTCCAGCCGCAGCAGCAATGCAGTTGAAATCACTGCTCCGATAAGTGGAATGGTTTTGCATAGAACTTTGCAGAAACAGACCATCTGGCTTGAATAATTTATCTTTGTACAAGTTTTTACCCCACCCTATTTCATTATACTCCTTTCTCTGTCATATACTTATACTTATTTAACTTTGTCTTTAACGCGTCTGTGCTATTTGCTTCAACTATTCCATGTAATAGTAAATTTCACCTTCTTTATTTCTTTTAGATTGAGGTTTTTCCTCAATTTTCTATTGAATTTTGTTAATGACTATATTATTCGTGACCTTGGTTTTTGCACTGTGTTATGCATGAGAATAACTTCTCTGCATTTGTTCTATTAAACCCCTTTATAATTCTGCATATCTCCATTCACTCACCTATCATCATATTTACAGAGAAAAAGATCCCCAGCCTGTTCATTCTCACCTCAAGATCTCTTGAGCTTCCAAGCAGTTCCTGCTGAGTGTACAGGAAATGCAGATAATTGACAGTTTAGCACTGCACCATAGTGGGTTCTTAATCTCAATTGTGTTGTAAAGTTGAAATATTTTACAGGAACTGTGTATTTTGGTGGAAGAAGAAAATTATTTAACTGAAAATTATTTGCTCTTGCAAACCTGAAGGTAATGGATGCTTTGCATTTTATAATCGTGTCTTTACTTGGGGAGCAGGATTTGATTTCTGAGTTTTTTGAAAAACGTGAAATTGGATAATTGCCACATAGCCACATCCTATAATGTGAAACTAATGGCGTACACTTGTGTGGTGCAACTGATTTTTTCTCACAATTAGTACATTCTGTAATCTCTCATTTGAGGTAACCCACAAACTTAATCTGTTAATTATATAAACATTACAAACTTTTAATTAAAAACCAAAAGAACTGCGGATGCTGTAAATCAGGAAGAAAAACAAAGTTGCTGGAAAAGCTCAGCAGGTCTGGCAGCATCTGTGAAGGAAAAAACAGAGTTAACGTTAACAGTTTTGAGGAAGGGTCACTGGACATGAAATGTTAACTGTTTTTACCCTTCACAGATGCTGCCAGACCTGCTGAGCTTTTCCAGCTACTTTATTTTAGTTACAAACTTTTAATTTGATTTTTTTTCCTTACTTGCAGATTTTGAGTAAAGCAGTAACTAATTTAAACAATGTTTTAAACCGTTTGTATTCATATACTTCTCCATTTGCACTTTCTGTGGCAAGGACGAAGGAAACTAAGGAGCTTTCAGTTTTCTGGGAATTATTGAAACACGCTTGAGTTCTTTAATAGTTCTTTAAATAGACTAGAAAAGAGGGTTTTGTATTTGTAGGAAAATTTGCCAGCAAATATAGCAAATTGGGGTTAGTTGAAAATCAGCCAAAAGAATTGTAGCACCGATGTGTTGCAGGCACACACTTGGGTTGAACTGATATCAGAGAATCATCATAGAATCCCTATAGTGTGGAAGCAGGCCATTCATCCCATTTAAGTCACATCGACCCTCCAAAGAGCATCCTACCCACACCCACGCCACTACCCTATCCTGTCACCCTGCATTTCCCTAGCTAACCCACCTAGCCTTCACATCCTGGATACTACGGGCAATTTAGCATGGCCAACCCACCTAACCTGCACATCTTTTTGACTATGGGAGGAAACTGAAGTACCCACACAGACACATGGAGAATGTGCATCCACATAGACATTTGCCCAAGAGTGGAATTAAACCCGAGTCCCTGGCGCTGTGAGGCAGCAGCGCTAACCACTGAGCCACTGTGTCACCTGATGAAATATGGTTGTCTCCTGTAAGGGAAGAGGGTGAAAATGAGTTAATGGGTCACTGAACTACCATGGAAAATTAACCACCACTTTTTGATGTAGAATTTATTTTCCTTGCACACAATTTTACTTGAAGTTGCCACAGATTATTTTGCCATTTACAATTTGTCCTTTGTAAAGAGTTGTAAGAATGATAGTACTCATTATTTGTCTTGTTCTTACAGAGGATGCTGACTACAGTGCTTTTGGTACTGACACTTTAACACGGAAAAAGAACGTCTTGTCAAATGTACTGCGTCCCGACAACCGAAAGAAACCTCCAATTGCTATCAGTTTGCCACGTGATTTCCGCCCTGTGTCTTCGATCATTGATGTGGATGTTCTTCCAGAAACTCATCGAAGAGTGCGGCTGTATAAACATGGATCTGATAAACCACTAGGATTCTATATTCGTGATGGCTCGAGTGTCCGAGTAACTCCTCATGGACTGGAAAAAGTCCCTGGAATTTTCATATCTAGATTGGTGCAGGGGGGATTAGCTGAAAGCACTGGTCTGTTGGCTGTAAATGATGAAGTTCTTGAGGTAAATGGTATTGAGGTATCGGGTAAAAGCCTTGATCAAGTGACTGATATGATGATTGCAAATAGCCACAATCTAATCATAACTGTGAAACCAGCAAATCAAAGAAATAATGTGAGGATCACTCGGACTTCTGGTAGTTCAGGCCAGTCTGCTGACACTGGTACTAGTCATCCCACTTTTGTGGCATCCCCACATGTTGTGCAGAATTTCCATTCAGAAGAAATGGACAGTGATGAAGAAACAGACATAGTTATAGAGGGCAATGGTGAGCCACAGCACATTCCAGTGGCAGCATCAACCACTGCTAGTATAATGTCTTTAACAAAAACTGACAACGATCATGGTTTAACACCAAATGGTTCTGTTGCCAGCAGTGAAGGAAATACATGCACATTAAATGCTACCCTGAAAGTGGATCCTGTGGAAAAGGAAGATCTGAATAAACGAAGCATGGAGGAGGATGGCACAGTTATTACACTATAGGTTTCTTACCCTGCACCTAAAGGGTGCTAATACATGTTTTTAGAGCAGCCTGTTATGATTTTTATATACTATACAGTAACTTTTTTGTCATAATTTTCAAATTGTTGCATGTGTGAAATGAGCAGCATGATGTTTTAACTAGTATGCATCTCAAAGAATACACAACTTGAAATGGATGGATGGTATTCCTTTCCGTTTCTATACGTATACTTTTAAATAGGAGTACTTTTAAGAGAATTGCAACTTATACAAAGTTGCAACATCAAATCTCCCACCCAAACAGAATAACTTGAGAAAAATATAACTATTATGACGATCTAAATATTGATCTGATATATACTTATTGTAGAAACACAAAGATCTGACTGTTTGTTTGTTTACAATACAATTCTTACACTGGCCATCTTAATTTTCTTTAAGATCCTTAATAGTTGTATTTAAGTACCAAAAAAATAGCTTTAATGTAACGAGTCTTGATTTCTTAAGCATGTTTCTTGCTCCCTCCGTTTTCATTTTAAAAGATTTTTGTGCAGGGGGGCATGCAATTGATAAGGTAGTATTAACCACTTTCCATTACTACCTTGCTTACCCAGTGTGTCTTCGTAATGAGATGGCATGAGCAATAATTGTAAATTTCATCATACTCCAGTAGTTATATAATTACTATACAATTCCTTCCAAAAATACATGTTTCAGAGATCGAGGTGAAAAGCCCAGCTGTCTGGCTTTTATTTTAATATAACTGGTCATGATCAAATATTCTGTTCAATTAAAGGAGTAGTAAGGTATATAATTATGGCTCAAAACAATAGTTAAGGTACTAGCTATACCTATAGGCTACTTTAGCTCACTATAATTGACTTTTGTACCGTAGATCTATGTAAACATACAAATCGTTTTGATATTTGTTACCAGAAAGTATTCCTAGCTTGCTTTTTTAAAAAATGTGAATGTCCTCAGAATTACTGATAATGTGAACATAGGAATTCTGCAAGGAAATGAAAGTTAAAGTGCTGGTACCCAAACAAGCCATTAAATTCTTGTGTTGTTGACCGACTTTATAAAACTAAATCAGACAAGATTAAATTGTCAATGTTCCCATTAATTTCAGCAAAAGACTCATAGCCTTGATGAAACAAATTGCCATCTGTGCTGTAAACTTTTCTGGTAAACACTTCAGAGTTAGGTAGATGAAATTCTAACAGGAATAAAGTTCTGCTTAAAACACAAACTGATGAGGCACTCGGCAAATCCATTGTTTGTATATAAACATTGTGTTGGTGTTGCCAGAATTTCCTTTCGTCAATCTGGATAAGTACTGTTGAATAGCATGGTTTCAAGTAGGAAAAAAAGAAATGACTCTATTTGATACTCCAGTTCTGTGAGGATTTTGGTTTCTAATCTACTTTGCTTAGTTTGTTGGTTATTGCTTGAGGTAAACAAGATATTTTAAAATGTTCTTATTTGGTTCGTATGAGTACATTCGCGTTTTATGAAGCTATGTCAGATGTGTAATTATAATTACTTTTTAAGTCACATTTTATCCTCCTGGCTTTGTAGTTTCTCCAACTTCAGTTATATTTAATATTAGCCTCAAATCTGCAGTGCCATTTGTAGTGCCCTGTACAAACGTGAGAGCCAGTTCGTAACAGAACAGGAAACAGTTTAGGCCCATTAGAGGGAAATCTAATGTCGGGGGAGGGGTTGTCTGCTGATCTATTATGTGTTGCTAAATTAATTGTAGGTGCTTGCTTGTGTTATGATCTTGTGAGAAATCCTAGCACCTAGTAATCAACTGTCTGAGTTACACCATAAGATTTCAAATGTTTTACAAAAAAACATTTCTGTATAGAATGAAGAAATTAAGCAAAACAAACACCACTGACTTCAGACAATAGCTTATAAAGATTTGTGCTCTAAACTTAGTTCCAGTAATAACGCACTCTACTCTATCCTTCCCAATATTTTCCTTATATGTTAGATTGAAAGTTCATTCACTTTCCCTGGAACCAACTTCCAAATTATGTGTCGTCTAGAGTTCACCATAATTCTCAGTTTTTTTTTCCCAAGTAATATTTTATGACGATCCTTCCATTAGCTATTTTGCATAGCAGACCCCCACCTTGTATTTAATACAGTTACAACTGTCTATGCTCTTAGCAGAGGTAAAA